>OY982564.1:7186019-7786019 GCA_963859945.1 Euplagia quadripunctaria | reverse complement strand
TAAGATGCTTTACATTATAAGGTCAATACAGGTAGCGTTTCTTCAAAAACAAAAAATATTACGTATATGGTAACCATCCTTACAAACGTCCATCCAGTACAGAAGATAAAATTAAATGAAAATCGGCGATTTACTTGTGTACGTGTGGATGCGAAATTTGTGCGTAAGCCAATTCAATCACAAATCTGATCAGGTAGTAAAATTGTATCGTGTGGATGCCGTTTAAAGAAAAGAAGTCGGCAGTCCAACGTTTGTAAAATAAAGCCATGTTCAGGTGAGGGGCGTTAAACGCGCGTTGACGCGCGTCAAAAAGAAATAGTATTTTGTTCAAGTCGTTCACATACTGACGCAGTCACGATACTACAACACGTGATTTTAATTAAAAGGATTCGGCCATTTAAATGAAAGTCCGAATACCATTTTTCATATAGCATGAGTTCGGTGATATTTTATTTCAAATATTTCACGCACTTTTGTAAAAAATAGAACTTTAATATACAAGAAGTGAACCCGAATTGATAGAGAAATAAAAATACGTTTTAATTTTCTGTTATACGGCCATTTTCAACGAATACAGAACTCGAACTAAATTGTGACAACGTGCAAAAATGGCTCGTCATCTGAAAACAGCCTATACATGTCAATCATTTATGAATACTAAGTAGGTGTGCATTAGGATTTATGATTTATTGTATTACGTCCAACAATAATTCGATTTTCAAAATCTTCGATGTTATGATTGTAATGGAGTGCTTGTCGTGTTTTATTATCTTATATAATTTAATCCATGAATATTGAGTGAACATTGAAATTCAAAATTTCACTAGAGAATTGGATCGATTTAACGTTTATCATTTGGAGAATTTCGCGTTCAAGTATTTTTTTCTTTATTTAGCTTTTGTCTTTTTAGTAAAATATTTTTTTTATCCTCTCGAGGAACAGTAATTTTTTTCGGGATGAAAAGCACCTTATGTACTTTTCTGTAACACTAAAAACGTGCATACAACTTTACTAGTATGTACTCTTCAGAAAAAAATCTTAGGCACAAGATGTCCACTGCTATGAATGAGAATTCATAGCAGCTGGTATGGTCATGTTTCCAGCATTATACTTTATTATTTTTTATTACTAATTGTAATTTGACTAAACCTCCTTAAAAGCAAATAAATGTCCTAAATGTTGTACTTTACCTGATGTCACATATTAATTTGAGTTTATTTAAAATACATAAATTGCACAGTGCGTAGATACGGTTCAGGCGCTCCTGAATGATTTGATTGACCGCCAATCTATATTGTTTTTCGTCATTTGATTTTGGAGACCAACGAACTCGATTTAAATAATAAAATAAATATAAATATGCCTTTTCAAAACAAAGCATACGCTCGACGTGCTCGTGTAAACAATCGACTCGATATTAAATCATCGAATATCGTATGTCTACAGCAAAACGTCACGTTTCCAGGAGGCAATCTATAATGGTTTAAAGCCTAGGGCGAAGTTTTGATTAGTAGTTTTCTTTGAGTTATATAAATATAAGTACAACAGCAGTGGTAGTACGTTAAGATCAAATCATATTGCTTTTTTTTAAACTAAAACCCGAGCAATGCCAATGGTTTTATTTTAAACAGTCTTAAAAAAGATCAGCGGTTTTAATTCCACATATGTTTAATTCTCTATAGACATAATAAAATGTAAGAGTTTAAGCGGAATCATGCGGTATTTCCGACTTAAAATCTTTTTTGGTAAATAGTTTGTAACTGGTAAAAGTAACATATGTCTGGCTTGTACCATTTTACGATTTTTTAATACTGTAAGTGATTTACTTGAAAAGTGCACATAATATGCGAATACGCTATCTTCTCCGACATTTCCTGGCTTCCTGACACCAGGCGACAAATGATTTTCAACAAAGTTTTTCTTACTTATAGCCAGAACCATTATTTTCTGTCCGTTAATGGTGGGGTTATTAATTGTCAGGTTTACGGTTTGTGTCATTTCTGAACTATCGTTATTAAACGACTTTACAGATGATAGATTTGCTTACTCCATTTGATTTTATATTTAATGATAGTCTTGAAATTACGTTTTATTTACATAAATATCGCAATTCAGTTAAAGTATCACAATCGGAACATTTGTCAAAATCCTACTCATTAGATTTGTATGTGATTTATTATATTAAAGACCTTTACTGTACCAACACTTTTTGGCAAATAAATATTTTCATTTCATTTCATGTTGATTATTTCAAGCTCAACAAACATTTAATCAAAAGTTAAGTAACAAACATTGTTTATACAAGTTATGGAACTGCCAAACTCAATGTTGATCTATGAATAACGTGAAATAAAATCGAATATTTTTACATTAAAAAGTGAAACTAGAATTTCGAATCTACAGAAGTGTATGTACATTCGCATTTTACGATGAGTTTCCAATAGTTTACCTTTGTTAGGTTCTTTTTTTTTGCCGTCAAACGTTAAAATAAATAGTTGAGAGATGAGAGATGTCAGTTTCATGATTGAAGTGGTTGCCACTTTAATACACGGAAGTTATTATGCCTGCAATTGACATTAAAAGCATTTATTCGTATCTTATACACGTAACGGGAACTTTTAAACTTTCGCGTTCCATGATAATAAACGAAATAGGTACCTATTACATACTTCTGAATTGCCTGACGTTTCGACCAGGTGGCACTGGCCGTGGGCACAGGCTGACTGCGCCCTGTGCAACGCGTTAATTCCCGACAAAAAACAAAACAAATACATAATTATAATGTCATGGAACGCGAAAGTTTAAAAGTTAATATTGTTACTGCTATATTACTGCAATCCCTAATCGCAGTAATATTTATAATCCCAATGTATACTGTATCCGTTTTATAAAGTCTACGCTTTAAGTCAAAATATTTTCTATACAATCGTAAAATAATTCACCTTTCAGTTACACGGTGTACATTAAATTCCAAGAAAATGTAATTCCCAGAGCTAGTACATTCTAGAACCATTAATATTGTTGCAGTTGTGAGAACCAACGTATTGCTACTTCCGTAATACTCATATTTGTAGCTCATTGCGTCCATTTGCAAACTTGATATGATTGGTTCGACATTTAACGTGGAAATGTAGCATCTGTGCCGTCCCTAAGTATCACAGAACCGATACCAAGTCATTTGTAATGAACGAAGCCGAATCTTAACTTACTGATCCAATGCGCGTTAGCTAAAATATTACACAGTAAAATGCTGCAGGAAGTAAGCAGTCGATATCACTGTGATAAATATTGTTTATTTCATGTAAAAGGAAGTGTCAAGGTATCCATTTACATTATTGCTTTACAGAGATGTAACATATTGTTTGCTTACAAAATGTTAGTTTTAGGAGTTTATCGTTAAATAAGGACTATAAGCTCATCACTCCCTTTAAGCTGTCTCGTATAGAGATGAATTGATATGCGTTCTTCCTGTTAAATAGGGTTTCTTAATATATTTTTAGTGTAGAACACATCATTAAGTAATGTCAGTGGAACATTATTGAAGCCGAGCGATTAAATAATGCCAGAAGTGTTGTATTTGTAATCCCAATCGAGAATTTTTCACATTCAATTTTTTTTTAAGATTATTATACTCATTGTGATCTTTTCGATGTTATAGTGAGATCTGTAGAGGGGAGGTGCTTACCCAGTAGGGTAGGGCTATTAAGTACTGAAATTTGTTGGACACTATCTTCTACACAATATTTGTTTAATTGGAGTAATTAGCGAGAATACTTTTAATGACTTAATGGATACTCGAATGACGCAGTTGTTTAGGATGTCATCTCGCCATTTTGTACTAATTAACTAAAAATAGTAATGTGGTAAAATCTAGAGCTTCTCATGATTTAAGAAAGTAAAAATATCTTATCCATGAAGGATAAGATCTCTATACATCTATGAAAACTTTACATACACATTCTGCCTGCTTTTATGAGAAACGGAGGTGATAATATCTGAGGGGCTCGTGGCTAAGTGGTAACCGAGTAGGTTAACACATTACGAGGTTAAGTAATACTAGCTCGGTCAGTCGTAGGATGGGTGTCCATTCTTAACACATTGAGACCCCTCCGTGCCTCGGAGAAAACGTCAAGTTTAGCGCCGATTCAAAATTATTTAGCTATTTACATTAGTGTAGGAGTGTAGCAGTTTAGTTTTGCCACAGAATACATGGTTAGGCCACAGAATACATAATAGTAGGCTAAAAGGTTTATATTTAACTTTTATTACAAACAGTGCTTTAGGCCATTCGCTATACTGATTCATTTGATTTTTATGTAACACTTATCCAAATAATTAATCTCATAAAAATCGGAACCAGCGGCCTTCACGTCTCAGCTGTTTATTGTTTGTGACACAATAAACAGCTGAGACGTGAAGGCCGCTCCATCCTGGTACACGGTATCTCAAAATATAGGCTTAAGCTTAGTGTATGAAGTTTAGTACAAAGTATTTTGTAGAGTGTAATAATTAAAGTTTAGTAAAACTAAAAAAAAAAACATAGTTTAATGGGGCAGCGAATTAAAAGTAAAAAAGACATCAACAGAACAACGTTATTGAGCCCAATCTGTAAGACTTATCAAGACTACTGAAGTAGCCACTGAAGCGTTCCACTATTCACTTCCTAGCCCCATCAGATAAGCTCCAAGATGCCAAATTATAGTATTGTCATCCAAGCTACATATACCTATATACAAAGTTTTATTTTGATACGACAATTAATTATTAGAAGTAGGTTAAAATTTACTTCCAAGATTTGTTAACATAATTAAGCTAAAACTAGTGAAGCTAAAAAAAGCGGCAATGTATTTCATCATCATCATCATCAGCCTTTTATTATCCACTGCTGAACATAGGCCTTTCCTAATGTACTCCTCATGTACTTGTCAATGTATTTGATTTGTGTCAATTAATATCTTATCTTAAAAGTAAATACTAAATCTTGTTAATTATATTTTATGTTATATACCTGGTTATTTCAACAACAAAGTAATTAACTAATTAGGTTGAGTAAGTATGGCATAGCTCTAATCCATAAGCTTAATTATGAATGCTTACGTAAGAGGTTTCCTTTCCCATGGGCGCGTTTGGTTTGAAGTGCTCAATATTATTATAACGAAGGTCAACAAACATTGTATGAATATGATTCTTCTAATAGATTTTACGCAGAACGATAGTTTATTATAGTTCCTGAAGAGGGCGCCTTAGACATATTCAAACAATTTATTTTCCATCATATTCTTCAGTTCGCTACCAAACTTTTTATACCTGATTTTGTTTAGTCTACGCAAAGAACTTAATAAATCTCCACAGATAATATTAAAAAAGAAATAGCTACAAAGCGATCCTTTTTCTCGATACAAATTGATCACGAAGACGAAGTGAAATACACTTTTTATGAATTCTAGACGCCATCTTAAGACGTGCTGTATTGTCAACAGTGGATTATTGCTTTTCAGATACAGTGTTGCAAGCTTTTATAAGCTACGGTCCCTTGTTATTGGGAAGTGGGACGAAAAACTTTGACGTTCAGAAATAAAAAGCAATCAACTTTATAAAAAAGTTCGAAAGTATCGAGTAGGTAGTCATCTATACTTTTGAAAAGTCTACATTTTTGATAGTAACTATAGTGCATTTATTAAAACTGTGAAAGACATCCTCCATATCAGGTTGGCCTTGGAAGGCCCTGCGTAACCCAAGAGGCGTCTGAATCTGCTGACGAGCCTGTATTGCTGCTCATTGTGTAGTGTTGCTTTTTGTTTAGCTATTGTGTCTTGTTATATGCACATGTTTGTTGCGTTGCAATCCAGGTCAAAACTCTGTATTTGCTATATATTATATTGTTGGTTGTAATGTGTTTTGTGCATTTAAATAAATAAAAAAAAAAAAAAAAAAATAGAAGCATGCATAAATCCTTTTTGTTAGAATTTCTGCGAGAAACAATACAGGTATGTTTGTGTTGTTAATAGTACCGATGCCTTAATTTATAAGTAGAAAATTTAACGTTGAAACAAATCTATTTTTAAATTATTATATTTAACTTAAAGAGATGTTAAAATGTTAGGAAACAAACGACCATACCTTGCTACGTAGACCCAAACTAAGCACAGCTTGTATAATTTGGTTCAAGACAAGGATTAACAGACTTAGATACATTTTGTTTTTGTAAATACTTATATATCTTCTATAATATAAAAATGAATCGCTGAATGTGTTGCTAAGAGCAAATCTAGAGAACAGCTGAACCGATTTCGCTAATTCTTTTTTTAGAATATTCCTTGAAGTACGAGGATGGTTCTTATCGTTCGTATCGAACACTTTTCTATACTCCCATACACACCACAGGGTAAATTAAAACACATGTCCCCAGCTGTCAAACATTTGACGTCAATCAAAATAAAACAAAGACGCGTTATTACTAAAATCTGGCATTGTACGAAATAGAAAACTTATTTTTGTAAGTAATCGTTGTTTATTATTGAAACATTTAATCAAGTGATCATTCTGAAATAAGTTTTATTTTTTATTCTTTTTATTGGACTGCGACAGGCCAATAACTTTTGACAGAACGAAGTCTGTCGGGGCAGCTAGTTTTTTACATAGACACATCCATTCATGCATAAAAATATTTGCACTGACCGGGAGTAAAAGTCGCGGCCTCCGATATTGCAATGTACTACCTACTCTACTACCGCAGTTTAGTATTCGAGTGGGTCATGTTTTAATGAATTAACATAGTACGTTATTCACATTCCGATTTTATATTATACTAAAAATAAGCGCGTGCTTGACATCAAATGTCACAAATAGTTCAATGTTGTTTTTTTTTATTGCGATCAAGTGGGTGCCGGTTCGAGCCCCACCCAGTGCACTACCGGCGTGAACCCACTCCTAACACAAGCATTTAGCTTACCTGGAGGGGTTAAAAGAATACTAGTAATGTGTGACCCACGTTACTAGTATACTTTAAAAAAATATATAAAAGTAGATAGAGGTGGTCGAATTTGTATCATAAGAAGCCAGCAGAAGTTGAATTTTCACTGTATAGATTTACGTACCCTAACAGTACATTGTATGATGGCTCGGCCGGACTGATACTACCACGGCCTCAAAGGAAACCGGCAACCTTTCCTCCCCTCTCCCCTTCTTCCCCCTTTCTCTACTCCCACATTAAAGGCCGGCAACGCACTTGTGACTTGTGCCCGTATGCGGCAGTAGTCACATACCATCAGGTGACCCGTCTGCTCGTTTGCCCATTATCTCATAAAAAAAATACAGGACGCGTGTAGTTTAATGAAGTCGTTTTCACGGTTTTTTTTTTAAATTTGTAACATGTTTTAAATGTTAGCTTTTGGCACTTCTTCTAATAGATAAACTTTTAGTACTACTTATTTCAAATTTCACGTTCTTCCGTTTGCAAATTATCTTAAAAATGCGTACAAAGAATTCACGTATTAATATATATACATAATAAATATAGATATAGATAGTAAGAGGGGCTCGTGGCTAAGTGGTAACCGAGTAGGTTAGCACATTACAAGGTTAAGTAATACTAGCCAGGTCAGTCTTAGGATGGGTGACCATTCCTAACACATTGAGACCCCTCCATCACTCGGAGAGCACATTAAGCATACGGTTCCGGTTGCCATACGAACATCTGTGGCATTCATGTTGGAGACTTTTAGTCCGACAACCTGGTCTAACTACAGAACTTCGATATCGCCTAGTACTTGGGTTGTGGAGGTCTGATGGCAATCGCTTCACGTAAAATATTGAAGTTCGGCCGTAAACCAGTTAGACTGAAAGTCGACTCTAACTAAGTTGGGAAAAGGCGCGGAGGATGATGTACATATTGTAAAAAGTACCCCACGCTTTTTTCAACATAAACTTGATATTAAAAAAATATTTTGTACTTTTTAGTTCAGTTTCTATTAAAGCGTGTTTTTCAGTTCTTTTAAATCATAATTGTTACAAATGACGTTGACAGGTGGAAACTTACTTTCCGTCATATGTTCTAAATACCTGTTTTCTAGGCCATGCAAATAGTTTAGATCAAAGATAAGTTGGCAACCAACGTTTATTTAACTACCGGTTTAATTATGTATTTTCTATCCACTTAGCAGTTTTACACATTCTATTAGCAGTCTAGCACTGTCCATAGTTGTGGAAATCTTGCTTAAAGCAGGAAGAAAATATGGGATAGGTTCGTTTGCATTCTTGCACTAGTAGTAGCAGGATTTTTGCTTAAATTGAACCAAAACTTATTTTTTCATTCATAATGGCATGTTATAATGTGCCTAAATCATGATAAACTGTAATAAGCCATAATATAATAGATACCTATATATTTATATATATCCCTTAATTTTCCACCCTCAGAGGTGCAAAAATAACTGATCATTACCTTTTACAAAATATTGCTTTTCCTAATGCAGGGACGTTAATTGTTGAGATGTTCTCCTGGTACTTCAAAATATGCATTGTGACGTTCATAAATTGCTTAGCAACGATATTCTAGTAATTGAATTGTAACAGGTGAAATACTTATTATGAAGTAGTTCCGGTGGCCATCTGTGATCTTCATCATGAGTTCTACTTCACCAGATATTTCTTTCCGACAGCAAATGCACGACTTACTATAAAAAATACCCAAATCGCTATAGATATGCCTATAATATTTGAAGATTTCCGTCGATTTCTCCAAGATCACATCATCAGATCCCGACCTGATGGCAATGGGACCAACTAAGAAGTACCTATATCCTTTCAAACAATAAAAAGTAATTTACCAGCCACATTCTAGTAATCGGGTAGCATACATGAAAAAAAAGATTAGAACGAACTGAAAACCTCCTCCTTTTTTGTCGGTAAAAAATAACCTTAAAAGAAACTGACCTATATGTATGAATGCAATAGATTCAATACAATTTTCATTTTCATAATATATTTCAGTTTTGGCACGTATGTAGAATTGAGTGCAACGTAATAATTATAAAAAGAAAATTAATAAAATGTACAAAGTTAAAACTAAAAGCACACTTCAATGAATTGAATATTAAAAGTAAACGTAAAAAGCGTGGGCGCTTGGAATTTACAATGAATGCAATCTAAAACTCATATTAGATCTCCATTATTTTAAGGTTATTTTCTTAGTTCGTTAGTTTAAATTATTCACTTCATGATGAATGAGCTTAGTTCACTAAAGTTATTTTTTTTTTTATGGTATAGGAAGCAAACGAGCAGACGGGTCACCTGATGGTAAATGACAACCGCCGCCCATGGGCACCTGTAACTCGAGAGTAACAAGTGCGTTGCCACCCTTTAAGGTGGGAGTAGGAGAAGAGGGGGAGTGGGGAAGAGTGAGAAGAGGGGAGAGGAAAGGGTTAGGGCCTCCGGTAACCTCACTCACGCGGCGAAATGCAATGCAAGCATTGCTTTAGTGCCGGTTTTCTGTAAGGCCGTGGTATCGAGCAGAGTCGAGCCGGCCCATACGTGCCGAAGCATGGCTCTCCCAAGAAAAGTTTATTAAGTTTAATTATTTAAAAGGCTATATTAGTTTTTTATTTTTTTCGATCGTACCATATTAATATAATAATTATGGTCTTAATCTTCTAAACCTGTTTTTGAATTTTTTTATTATTGTGAAATAGTTTTATAATTTTATTCATATTTATAGAGAGTATCTGATATTGAAAATTTATCATTCAATAGAATCAGCTTGTCTTATATAGGTACTATAATTAATAACTTATAATAATTTAAAATATTTATTATATAATAACTTAGTAAATATTTAAATGGAGAAGTTTTAGGTTCACATTGTGTACAATAAAGTTGTTAACATCGGAGACATGTCAAATGATTCTGGATCCATGTCAAGTTCCTTGAAGATTTTTCTTCATATAGAGGATGTGTAAACTCTCGGGTTGTAATCAGTCGCTAATCATCGCCGCCTGTCATGACTTCCATGAATTCTGTTAACAAAAGGATACTTTATTAATAATCTTTTACACAGTGTTCCAATTTTAAATTTCCAAATAACAGCCAAACCTTTTAGCTAAAATGAGAAAATTAAACACAGAAGGGAACATCTCATAATTAATCATCCTCTGTCTGTCTGTCTGTACCCTACTCTCTTCCAAACTTAATAAACTGCACTCAGGCGTACATACTTAGAGGTTTTTTTTTTTTAATTTGATTTGTTTGATAATATTAAACGTGTTTTAAACGCTGACTGGCTTCAGTACTTCACCATCATTTTCTTACTATTTTTCCAATTTTTTTTTGGTACCTTCATAGCTTTAATACTTATAAACAATAAAAATAATTTCTTTATTTTGGGCAGCGTAGACAAATGAATGTAAACTTTAGCTTAAATAAATAGAATATCGAACAAAAGAGCTATTGTCTTTCATATTTATCTAAACTAGAGATCGCGTGGTGGTCGAATTTCGCACATGGTTTATTTCATTGGCCAATATTACTTGACCTGTCATTGTATAGACTTTTGTACCATGACAGGTCAAAATATATACTAGACACTCATAGCTGTATGTACCCGTTTTTGCATTTTTTTAAACTTTATATTAACTTTATATATAACCTTATAAGTGTGCGAAATTTCATACTTCTCCGTCCGCCCAATTTTCGTAAAAAGGGATCCAAAGTTTTCGCTTCACGTATTAATATATAGATTCCTAAACAATACTCAACTCACAACTGAAGAATGGCTCAAAAATGTTTCATTTATAACTTAAAAATTAGATTTTTTCAAACCTACATGGCATGCAAACATTTTATGTCAATAAAATGTTTTTTTTTCGTTTTCAGTTATAGGTACTGGATAATTAGGTACTTTCATTATCAATAGCAATAACATTTTTAAACCACAGGCGTATTTTACCCTAGGCATAGTTGAATAAGTGGCAGGGAGCCATTAGATAAAAGCAGATCAAGCTCTTTGTGGAAGTCTTTAAAAGGAGATCGGGTTTAGAAGTAGATGACCCGTGGTGTCACCTCAACCATGGGTCTACTTCCGACCCACTCTTCAAATTCCTTTAGGTCGATAATGACCACTTTCCTAATATTACTACTTCCTGTATGTTATGATTGTCATAGAATCCGACCACTTGTTTCTTTAATATTTGTGTAAGCATGGTTCATAATTGGAAGCCTGATTTTTTAAGAAACAAACCTTCAGATATTAGTTGAAACTCACTAATTTCTGAAACTTAAAAAATCAGCTCATAGTATATTACATTGCATAAATGCTTTATTATCATTTAAACCATTTTTTTTTTTTCGTGTGGAAACCCCCACGGGTCATCACCTCACCATGGCTATTGGTGAGGTGGTATGTCGGAATCGAACCGACTAAAACCACACGGTGTTCCGTAACAAGTGAGTCTATCGCAAGGGACTCGGGTATACCGGCAGACTTTGGCCGCCCTCAAATAGAAGGCAGCCACACATTATCATTTAAACCATATTATTCCAGTAATTTACAAAATTAAACCATCCCATCATATCCACTTTATATATTTACTGACGCATACTTAGAATTATTAATTTCGCCAACAAATCAGCCGGAATTAATGAACATATTTTCAAACTGGCTAAATTCTACTTTGTAATGAGAATGTACCAGTAACACCGAAGTATTATTAGCATTGGCTGAGAATCTGTCATTGGCATGTGCTCTTCTAATATATTTCAATTACTGTTAGTTATTAAATAGGTTTAAGTGTAGCTGTTTCTAATGATTAGATGAACAGGTGTTGAATAATAGTATTTGTAAAGTTCGATCACCTGCTATCTCTTAATGCTATTTGTGTTTAATATCTTGAAATTTATAATGTCTTTGAAGAATGATGATAACTGAAATGTGTAGAAATTAAGAAAATTAACGAAGTTTAGTCAATATTATACATGAACACATTACGGACGGATTTGTGACTTCCATAACACAGGATATTCCTAGCATGGGGGTCATTGGTCAATCAATCTTGTGTACGTACTGTGTTTAAGTGCATTAATAATTTGATAACCATGTGCATGTTTAAAGAAAACAAATAAAGTTATTTTTTATGCTACTAAAGATATTGAGATTTGGAAGACTAAGAAAATGTATAGTGAACTCTGGGGAAAATACACTTAAAGATACTATTAGAGGAGTATTGTGTTATATGCACGTGCATAGCACTAAGCCTACACGTACGTAAGTAGGCTTAGTAAAAGTCTTAACAAACCTTATCTAGTTTTAAATAGAACTCTACTAAGCCTACATAACTAATTGAAATCTATTCTTATATCCATGAATAGCGTTATTTTATTCCGCCAAATTAAATTATTTCGCCAATCTCAAGAAAATTTACAAAAGACATTGAAAATTCTGATCTAATTTGTTTGTATTTATAAGAGTCTGCCCGCACACACACTATATATATAATTTTACTCAATAATTTAAGAAAAAAATAATTTGTCTCATAGAACCAAAGTTCATGATTATTTGACTATGTCACAAGTCGTTATTTCTAAAAATTTCTAGATGTGGGTTCTCTAGACCAGAACCCAGTTGGTTTTAATGATTAATAAAAATTAATAAAGATTTTATGGTATAGGGGCAAACGAGCAGACGGGTCACCTGATGGTAAATGACTACCGCCGCAAATGGGTACCTGCAACTCAAGGGAATAGGGGAAGGCGGGAAGAGGGCCTCCGGTAACGTCACTCACTCGGCGAAAAGCAATGCCACGTTGCTTCACTGCCGCTTTTCTGTGAGACCGTGGTATCACTCCGGTCGAGCCGGCCCATACGTGCCAAAGCATAGCTCTGCCACGAATTTTCTATTTATACTGCAACATAGAGAGCTTGGAATTCCCGACAATATCCACCTCGAGCTATTGTTTACACCCCCCAATCCATCTGTATAAGCAAAATATTATTCCTTCCATTATCTTATCTTCGCACCTACCTTTCTCTATATGCTTCCTATTACCCCATCTTTAATTCCCAAAGTGCCTGTTTGACGGCAATAGGTTTTCCCCTATTACGTGAGTGGGACCAAATTATAGTTTGACGGCAATAGGTTTTCCCCTATTACGTGAGTGGGACCAAATTATAGTTTGACGGCAATAGGTTTTCCCCTATTACCTCTGCCTACCCCTTCGGGGATACAGGCGTGGGTGTATGTATGTAACTTCTGCAAAAAGTCCAACTTTGTAAATATTTAAAAAGTTTACCCTTGTTGACAAAAAGTTATCATCTGACCTGACCTGTCGACGTCATTGTCATGATATTAAGAGGTTACAAGTCCCAGTTGGCTCGGATTTGGGGTGCATTATTCACACGAAGTGACAGGTTAAATTACAAAGTTGTAGGTGACATTAATAAAATAATAAGTGCATTATCCAAAATAGCCATTATGCCACAATAACAAGAACATACGTTTAAGAGATGTGTCAGAAAATATACTATAATATGCTTGCGGGTTCGGTACTGAACAATCTTTTTTAACCAAAATATAGACTATTTGTATTAACAAGTAGGCACGCAAACGATTAGGTTTTACCAAAATATTATCAACTATCAAAAAAAATTAGCCACATCCCCAAAATCCCACTAATATTATAAATGTGAAAGTTTGGATGGATGGATGGATGGATGGATGAATGTTTGTTACTCTTTCACGCAAAAACCACTAAACCGATTGCGATGAAACTTGGTATGTATATAGCTGGAGACCTGGATTAACGCATAGGCTACTTTTCATCCCGATATTCCCACGGGATCGAGACTTACGCGGGTGAAACCGCGGGGCGATGCTAGTGTCTTTATAATAATTAGCAAAGTTTCGATCGCGTTAATAATAGATCAACTATTTCCTATCTCTCATAAATATGTATAACATAATGTTAATACAAACCATCAAAGTCAACAGTTCCGGAGCCATCAGAGTCAATTTCTTCAATCATCATGTCAAGTTCTTCGGCGCTGATCTTGTCATCTAATTCTCTCAGGATTTCTCTTAAGACACCGGTTGTGATATAACCGTTACCTGAAATAAAAAAAAAATACAGTAAATAACTCTTTGCTGCAACGTCCTTAGTGCTTGTACTTCTGCTTGCTTGTTAGAATCAGTCCAAATTACATTCCTTTTTTTTTTGAGATTATCGAGGTCGAGATCGAGCAAAAAAAAACGTGTCTAGTAGGGGAACTCCCTTAAATTTTTAATTTATTTTTATGAAAAAAAAAATATGAAAAACACATTCTGTGAAAATTTCAACTGCCTACCTACTACGGATTATGTGTGACGGACGGACGTACAGCGCAGGCTTAGTAATGGTGTCGACAAAAAATCGCTGTTTTTTTTTATGTATCCAGTGACACTTGCGCCACCACGACGAATCTAACGACTACGTTTCGATGATTATGATGATTGATTAAATCTAAGCCTACCTAATTACGGTTCTGTTCCTGATAGGGTGAACCATCAGGATGGTATCTGACAGTAACGAGGTCTTAATAAGTATTGCCAAAATGTATCAGAACGAAGAAAAGTTTTAATTGCAAACAAACGTGTAAATATTTTTTATCTAATACATTGTCTTTATTTTTGACTGGCCTCTTGGTCTAGTGGTTAGTGACCCTGACTACTGAGCCAGAGGTCCTGGATTCGATTCCCACCCAGGACAAATAATTGTGTGATGAACATGATCATTTGTTCTGTGTCTGGGTGTAATTTATAAATATATCAGTATGTTTATCAGCAGTCTGGTTACCATAGTACAGGCTCTGCCTAGTTTGGGATCAGACGGCCATATGTGAATGTGAGATGTCTGAACTTATTATTATTATTATTGTAACTGCTATGGAGAGTATATAATATAGGTATGTATAATGTTATGTTAACTCAACTAGAAATAGACTTTGAAAACAGCCCTTCCTTACGGTGTATTCTAATTCGTAATTAATACATCCTGCATAATGTCGTATGTTGTGGAAAATTACTGCCACGAATGTGCCACTACAATGGAACTTTCTCTGCTAACATACATATATATACATACACTCAAGCCTCCATCCCCGAAGCGGTACAAACAAGAGCTACAGACCCACTCACGTAATAGGGGGCATCGTTAATTGGGCTCTTTGGGAATTAAAGCTGCGAAAATTGGCAGTATATTAAACGGGAACTCTGCTATAAATAACGACTATTTACTAATCTAACTTGCATATACCTATGCGTTACATCGGTAGATAGTTTTTTCTACACTGTGGAAATGACAACCAGGTGACGCCTGACACCGTCGCGACAGGACGCTTAACTCCTTGAAAAAGAGCCCCCGTCGGTTCCGAAACTAGTCGGGCATCTCCGAAATACAAATGTGAGTAAAAACGTATAGTCTTTAATAAAAATGGTAATCATGTATATAAAATATCGATCCATTTATTAACAAGGAATATTAATTATAAGGACTGGTCAGAAAACTTTATTTTAAACAAAAAAATGTGGCTGCCCTATGATCAATCGCTATGTGGCATTGGAGAAGAACGGGTTGTTCTGTCTCGTAATCACAAAGGGACAATCTAAAAACATTTAAGCATTTTGTTCTGTGGATTTTTTTTTTTAAATGAAGTGTCGTTTTGCAATATCCGTATGTTTTGAGTTCTGACTATACCGACAGATCAGATCACATCTATACGGTAAACACACACTGATATATATTACTCAGATGATATTGATCTACTATAATAGTCTGACAAATTTACCATCAATTAAACTGTCAACAATAAGATTAATTATATTGTGCAAGATAAGAAAATCATACTTTGCCAAATACTAAATTGGTAGAACACTGCCAAATTTCGAAATAGTATTAAGAAACAAGTAGATAAAGATACTTTTCTGTCTGGTGTCCATCATTAAAACAAAGGGTTGCCAGACCTCTGTATGTTTGTTGATCACCTGGTAACGAAATCATTAAGTTTTCATTGTTTTGTTTTACATTGACCAGTAGAACTTGAACTGTCTTTGTATAGACTTAGGTACATGACAGGTCAACATATATACTGGATACGCAGTGTAGTTTGATGTAGATAATTCAACAACAACACGTATATTGATTAAAAATTTTGCCTTCTGTACTTCTTCTGCATATAAACTTTAAGTATGAAAAATGTCACATTTCTAAGTGGGCGAAATTTGCTTAAAAATGCATTCAAAGAAATCTCTTCGCGTATGTATTAAGATATAGATGTCTAAAGAAATGCTAAGCAAGATTATCCGTTTCAATATACGAGCCTGCTGTAGATTTAAAATACAAATTTGAAGCATATCTTTACTAATATCTCTCGTTTAGCCTTTTTCTATCAGCTTGGTTTAGGCCTCCTTCAAAATTTTCCACTCCTTTCGGCATTGCGCTCTCTGTATCCAATTTGAGCCAGCTACCTTCTTCACGTCATTTTTCTTCCTTGAGGGCGCTTTTTTCCCATGGTTTCCACTCGAGGAGACGTTTGCACCACGATTTCTTATTTCGGGCAATATGTCCAGCCCACTTCAATGGAAGTGCGCCACTCGTTTTGTTACATCTGCGACTTGGCTTTCTTCTCGGAGCCATTTGTTTCTCTTGCGGTCCATTAGTGTTACTCCAACCAGTTTTCTCTCTACTGCTCTCTGGGCTGCTTCGAGTCTGTTAACGGTCTTTGGTGAATACCCAGATTTCACCTGTCCACGTCCTGGTTAAATATCATGGCTTTTTGTTCCACAGATATTTTCATTTTAAAAGTGAAGTCCAGTATCGTGTAGGCTCCCCCCGCCTTATTCGCCTTTACTAATATAATAAATGCGATTGTCGGTTTTTTTGTTTGTTACGTCATCATGATATGTTGCATACAAGTTGTCAGTGGTACAAAAAAGGCGAATTCATTCAGAAAAAAGTACTGGTCCCGAGGGATCCCTGAATTTATTGACAAAATTCTTATTAACACAGAGGGAGTTTATCTTGAAAACCTTGTGGTACATCCTGGATAATGGAAGCGGCAACACCTCTTCACTAGATTCCTTTTATAAAAGCAATATCCGTTTCCTTCCATTCTTCCAGCCTACCTCGATCCAGGGGGAGCAAATCAAAAATTTTACTGGAAATTACCTTAGTACTACGTAAGCTTGTTAAAGCCAGGGGGGCAGGTGCTCTTCCCTGCCCCCCCCCCCCTCCCTTCGGTACGCCCATAGGTTAGGTTAGGCTTAGGATATAGACTTGAGAATATGTTATTCTTATAGGAGTAGCCAACATTTTGGGTCGTTCAGTTTCTTTTTGGTTTAGTTCTAATTTGACAAACCACCGTCTCTGAACTCTCTACTCTAGTCTGTATTTTATTCGATTAAAAAAACAAAAGAAAACACTTTCTTAATACAATATTTTTATAAAGCCAGGAAAATTACCCTACTAACCTAGAAAGTACTATGTTTAAAATAAACAAAGTAAAAACCTTGTCCAGGCTAATCAATGTGTACACGAACGTATATAGGACCAATAACATTTGCCAAATAATTGTTTTATTAGAAAAATTAATCCTCTGACACCCTCCTCTTTTACTTTCTCGCTAATAGAAATGGATTGTAATAAATTAGCTTAGAGCATTGACTAATAAGTTAACTGTTATAAAAGCACTATATTGCTGCTTTCTCATCTTACAAATTAATTTCCTCAGAAGTCAGGAGATCTGTCTCTTCTTATTAATGTTATTTATTTCTCTTAAAGTTAGCTTAAAGCTTGCTCACAAAATTTTGAGTGTTCGAATCTTATTGTTTGAAAAGTTAAGATTTTGATTAATGTTATTACAAATGAAAGAGCCATTTTTATGAATCACTCAACTTATGTTAGTACTTGAAATTCAATTGATGTAGAGAATTCTTGTGGCATTATCTACATTGTATTTGCAGATTTAACCCGTGAATCAATTATCTGTAGCTACTAATATAATATCAGTCAAATTGCCTAATAGCTGTTTGCAATGAAACGTTTCATTGGATTTGAAATATCACTTTTATCTACAAATTATTTTGCGTATTTTTTTAATTAAGATTTTATCTTCTATTGACGCCATCCTAAAAATTACAGGAAACATATAAAAATTAAAAATGTGGTCAGTATTTTGATACATTGACATTATGATGGAACCATTTCTGTGCTGGAGTTTATTACCTACCTTCTTTGTCGTATAACCGGAATGCTTCTTTGAGTTCCTGTTGCATGGCTTCAGTGTCCTCTTCAACCATGAATCTGGATGCAAGCGTTACGAATTCCTCGAACTCCAGCTCACCGGAGCCTGCAAGCAAGATACTCTATCATACTATTTTACAAGTCTTGATTATCTATTAAGTTGCAACGAGTTTTCTATACTATGTTTAGTTCTAATTTTAAAGTTTCACGTAGAAGCACATTTGTTTTATACATTTATCAAAAACAGATATTTGTAACTACAAACAAAATTTATTCTTGAAACTCATTTTAGTAACGTTCATAATTCTTAAACAATGCTGTCAAACAATTGTAAACTAACTGTGGACTTCGCAATAATAGTCACAAATCATTAAAATACAAGTTAACAGATTTATTATACATCCAATTTTGTTTAATAAGATACAAACTTTCAAAGAAATACAAAATATGTCTCTCTGTGAGACAATTGAGTTCTATACATAATGGACTATCGAAATTCAAAGTTAATAAAATCATTTTCTATTTAAATACGCAAAGAAATAGATAAACAAAAACGGCATTCGCTGTGAAATCATAAAATGAAAGATATACTATTCTTTTCACCCAAAGTTTAGACAGATAACACAAAAGAATTAAGACAAAAGATTGACATTGTATTTCTTAATTGTCTCATAATGGAACGCAAATGGATAGCTAACGTGATTATAAAGACACAATTTATTGATTGTTGTGTTAAGACGTTTGGATAATTTAATGTGCCATTTCTTGTACAATTTGCCATTTAAAATACTATGTATGTTTAATTGTTTATACGTATTTTGACAGTATTAATCTAGTACACTGTTCAAAGATTTTAGGTAAAAAGAAAAGTTTCGTAACAGAAAATATTCCTAATTAAATTATACAACCTACGTTACGTTTTTATTATCTTGAAACAGATATGAACATGGTTGTTATTTTACTAAATATGAACTAGTAAAACAATTGAATATCAATTTTTTTTAAGATTACTTACCTATCTTAGTTACGGTTGCAATGAAATGAACATCTGAATTCGAAAAAAGGTATTTTTATAATATATTTTATAATAACACATATTTTATTTAAAATTTTGATTCACTTTATAATTTCAAAACGGTACAATTATATACTATTCCAACATGAAAGTAACGTAAAAACCTTCATGAGAGTAAAAAACTATGTTCAAGTATTTCTATAGAAACATAATAATATGCATATATGTAGCATGCATTCAGCATGCACTGAACTAAGCATATTTTAAGATAAAATGGAAACAAGTATATTTTAAGTGTTCATGATTTATAATTCTTTTCTTTTACTTACATACACATTCACAGATATCATTTATTTATTTTGAACATTAAACATGATCATGAATGTATGAAAACAAGTATCTAAGGTGCAAATAAAAAAAATCTATTATTGTCAATTTGTCCATCCAAAGGTTGCCTGGAAGAAATTACTTTCAACAATAACAATGACGGACATATTCATCTGACCTATTTCTTGTAAAAACATTTTTGTTGGTGTACAATAAAATATATTTCTAATCTATTATAATATGGACAATTTATAATTTATGTGTGTTTTATTATTGGGCATATTGTCATCTCTTCTTAACATATATGTATTTATGACGTAAAAATTTTGCTAAACTGCAACGGATGAAAATAATAGTGCAAGATTGCATTCCATGCATGTATAATCATAGAAGTCACCACGAATTGTATATAAAACAATTTGTTGAAAATACTTACCGTCAACGTCAACCTCATTGATGATTTCTTTGAGTGTATCGTCGCTAACTTGGTGGCCCAACATGCCGAGTATGGTACCCACCATCACTGTGCCGATACATCCTTTTTTCTCCTGGTCAAAGGCTTCAAATGCTTTCTTTAAAACTGAAATAAAATATAGTTTAGTTCAATTTATTCAGTCAAATTTAGGAATTAAAAATATTTATATAACTAAAAAGATATCTCGACCAAGGTTTATTTAAAAAAAAAAAAATTCCTTTCAATCCTTATTTTTGTGTTCGTTGCTTTTTTCATCAGATTCCTTTCTTTGATTCAAATGTGTTAGGATGTTTAGTAATTAATTTGGAAACACAACGGTTAGCATCCTTGCAAATGACCAGTACATCTACTACTTTGAAGGTATTTCAAGAATAAAAATTCAATTATACAGATAATTAAGAAAATATATATTTAAGAATACTCACTGGCAATCTGCTCCTTGTTAAGTTCCTCCTGTGAACACCAACAAAAATTAGACATTAACAAAATTATCCAGTGAAACATCCATAACATTTTCTGTATAGACACAAAAAAAAAACACTTATTTCACTTCACTGCAACACATCCACATAAAAAAACCGCTCACCATTGTTAACAGTAACACGCAACTAGGGCTTGTTTATTTAAAGGAATTGCACGATGGCATATGCTAGAGTGAGCCACACGAAGAGGAACACAAGCCCTTTTATCTGAATGGACTGAGCGACTAGTCGGAGGCGCACGAAAATATCACCCAGGTTTATTCGGTTGGTACCTCACTGCTCTACTCCATACTTCGACATACGAGTCACTCAATTTTGGCTTCACGGAATGCTTTTAACTGTTGTTGCTAAGGCCATCGTATATTAGAAAAGTTGCCGGATGTCCACTGCACGCCCAATGCCAAATGCGCATTTCATTATATTCACGGGATCGATTCCGTCTTCATATTAATTACTCATTAATTAAAATATCACCCAAATTGGATAGGTGCCACGGTGAAGAATATTTTAAACAATAGTAATAAAACGGTTATCTATTAATTGTTTTAATATTGCGGGCGATAAGGTACTGTTCATACCGAGTTATTTAAAATTACTGCAAATTTTTTATAACGGTCAATATTTTTAGGTGATAAAACCATTGTGCAAAATAAACCCCCAGTTAATTGCTTTCATCTATTATAACTATATATACTATTATACCTGTTAAAGGCACATTACTTCGTTAGGCACGTTGGACACTTTTGGTACGGGGAAAAAGCACTGAACTCGCGTGACCGTCACGCTCAGATGACAGTTGTGTCAGTAATGTTTTTCTACGACTGACAGTTTTTAGCGTTCCGTACCCAAAGGGTAAAAACGGGACCCTATTACTAACTCCACTGTCCGTCTGTGTGTCACCAGGCTGTATCTCATGAACCCTGATAGCTAGACAGTTAAAATTTTCACAGATGATGTATTTCTGTTGCCGCTATGACAACAAATAAAAGAATAAATTAAAAAGTACCCACATAGTATTAAATCTTGTACGATAAAACTTGATTTATTTTTAGTTTAGTTAGTTTATTTATTTTTTGCTTTTTATTTCTTTTTCGTCGATTTAATTTTTTGCTAAAAAGTTTTTATTTTCATGATTTTTTGTGGCTCGCATCATCTTTTAAAACTCTGACAACTACCATCTTTTATTACATTTAATAATACTAAATACTTTAAAACGCTATCAAATGTATGTTCCTCGAGGCATATTAAGTAGTTTCTGTCACTAAAACCACAGTTTTTATATCCAACTTTTAATTGGGTGAGGAAAGGTATGGTTTTCATCATCAGCTCAGCTTCATGATGTGATGATGCCTAAACGCAAATACCTGATTAAGTTATGAAAAGTAAACAGAAACACTATTCGTGCCCATAACTTTCGAGGTCTTCTCTCAATTTTATCAGGATCCCATTATCAGATCGTGACTTCCTTGACATGGGACCACCCTTCAGGTATACCCTATCTTACAATAAAATAATCATCAAAAGGGGTTGATAAATAACGGAGTGAGGGCTAAATATACATAAAAAAATATATCTATTATACAATTGAGAACCTCCTCATTTTTTCGTCGGTTAAAAACATATGCGGTCGAAATGAGAACCTCCTTTTTTTCGTCGATTAAAAAAAATGGCTCCTGACTTGTACATTTAGCCCAAAAAAGCCGATTTAAAAGAAAAACATTTTATGAATGAAACTATGTATAGTAATTGAGCTTTGTATATTTTTAATTTGCTGGGTAAGTGTGAATGGATTTCGCCCGCAGGATTTAATTTATAGTTCATCACACTGAAAATTATTTTTAACCAACATAAAGAAGATGTTTCGATTCGATTCGACGCCTATAGCATTTTTACAATATAGTATTTTTAATGGTTCGTTTAATTTGGCTGTATCTCAATTGGCCCTACTGAATTAAAAAAGCTTCACTCTTATTTAGATCGTCGAGTTCCCGAAATATGGAAGGTCTTCACACTGAGTTAATTAAATTGTAATTCACGTAATTAGCTAATAGATAGGCCATATCGGAAAAGGGAAGGGCACTAATCGATTTGCGTTTTCTGTTTATGTAACTCACTAGTTGTTATTTACGCCAATATACAGTTGTGTTTCAGTATATTCTTAAGTATTATTAACTAGTGATACGCCAATCAATAACTTCTTATTAAGTATTCTTTTTGTAGTAGGTGATATTTATTAGGTCTGGAGCTTTCTATTTTTAACTTAATGTCATACTGTGAACGTGCGAACATAGATTATGAACGAAGTTCCTAATGGGGCGTTGCGGAGAGGTACCCTAGCCGGCAAAAAATGTCCGTAACGTAAGATTTTTATGTTTAGTCTATGTATGATGGCTATACAGTGTATAGTATATAATATATAAAGTATATAATAATTATAATAACAGGCATCACGTGACGCCTGTTATTATTATATATTTTTATAAATCATTGTAAATAAAATAAAGGTGTTAAGATAATTTTGTAAAGTAGTGTTTTTGATTTTTATCGATAAAAAATCATAATAAAAAATTTACACCCGAATAATTATTACCTCGAATAGAACTTGAAATTAATATTTTTATAAAAAGGAGCTTAGTTCCTATCTGGTGTCCTACGACACCACAGTACACAGTTTTTTTTTTATTATAAATTATTAACATAATTGACAAAAATAGGTGATTAATAAATATTCCACAAAAACCACCAAGAGTTTATCAATAGATAGATAACCTACAAGGTTTTAAAATGTAAAAGTTTTAAAACCACTTTCACAGTAAAATTTATCTAGAGTACAGATACGTTTTGTATAATTGTTTGTGATGAATTGTTGGTGTCTATTCTATTCCTTTTTTAAACACGGACTATCAACTTCAGTGCACAGAAATTTGTTGTACCAAATTCTATTCCAAAAATTCCTTTCGATTGTTTATTCGAACATAAATGTTTATGTTTGGGCATACACGTAACATTGGTTTCATACGTGTGTAAAACTCCAAGTGCAATGTAGTGAACAAATAATTATTATTTTCTTCTGACATTGCTGACTTAACCTACATCTATCAGTGTAAATAAAAGCAATCTAAACTAGACTAGCTGGCTGAGGGCGGCAGGTGCGCCTGCTCGTAGACAGTGACATATATTGTTGCTCCCTGTGGTGCCAAATGTAGAGAAAAGCTAATGATACGCGACAGAATTTACTACGATTTTTCTTGAACCAACTATAATACTGATAATTATTTAGTAATAGTTATGTGGCTTAACTTTAAAAAGCGTTAAGCTCTTAGCTGGAGGGGTTAACGAGATTACTAGTAATGTGTGACCCACGTTACTAATAATCTAATTTAAAAAAAAAAAAAAAAACTTTCCCCTTTTTGGCGGAACAAATTCGGCCACTACTAAAAAACTGCTTAAGAAAACTTGAAAAATACAAACACTGATAGACATGCAGACAGAGTAAAGTCAAACCGGATAGACTCGGTCTCGGTAAAATAATTTATCAGTAGATAAATGTATAATTAGGTTTACGCGAATTAACGCGATCACGTTATAGTTATTTACATACCTTTAAATTGTCTGTCGTTATAATAATTTTATTATATATCATGAAACGCGAAAGTTAAGGTTAGTACAATTTATGAGTAGATATGTTTTAAAGCTAAGTGGAATACAGTGATATTAACTCTTATTACAATGTATACATAAATCCTTTTATAAGGTCAATGCCATTTCTTAAGGTCAATGTAGTATTTCATGTCTATATTTGTAAATATTGTTATTGAAACTATTATTGGTAACTGTTACTTACGGGTAATATTATTTGTATACAGTCTGTGGCAACACTATAAAAAAAGGACGGATAAGATTTTGGCGGCAGAGTAAAAACGTAAAATTCATATAAAACTAATATAACGTTATTTCATTTCCGTGATAAGGAGTTGATTCTGTATCTTTTATATGGTCACTCCTAAGGATATTATATTTATTTATTTATCTCTTTATTGTATACCAAGTGAGATACAATCCGGTCTGTAATAAAGGGCGACCCTAATAGTTATCCCTGTCTCTGGACTTCTAACAAGAATTTTCTGACAGAAAACATCCAGGAAAGCAACAACTTTCCCGTCGCGGTAATCGAACACACGCAAACATCAGGCCACATAATTATGTACATCATGTCAGTCCTAGATGGGTTTTCTTTTTATTTACAGAACGACAAACTAGCGAAGCAGAAATAAACACTTTAGTTCTTTGAAAACGATAATAAGAATGCTATTGGACTGCCAAAAAAGTTTCAAATTCTCCAAGTACAAAAGTTTCGGTGGCCCGAGTGAAACTTGACGAGGTATTTCATATTGTAGTGCGATGGTCTGTGACGAAATATGTCTGAAATAACTAAAAAATAAACGCTGCTGCAACAGGCATAATATAATACGTCAATAACACCTTAATAATAATACTAGTTTTTATTTCAGATAGCAAAATTTTACAACAAAATTAGTTATAAAATATTAGGTAACATTACAAAAGAAGAATTTAATCATATTTCATTTAAAAAAAGTCGTATTTTATACATTAACTAGTGGACCCGACAGACGTTGTCCTGCCGGAACGTAAAAAATATAAAAATAATCATTAAAATCGGTCCAGCCGTTTAAGAGGAGTTCAGTGACATACACACGCACCGAAGAAATATATATAAATAAAGATAGCGAACCCGACAGACGTTATCCTGCAGTAACGTAAAAAATATTATTCCTGGAACCCTATCGCAGCGCTATCTACCGGGTCCAATTGTAAATCTAAACCATTCTCGAATCCACCTGAAGACACAAGGGGGGGAAGAGTGGGAAGAGGGGGGAGAGGGAAAGGACGGGAATAAGGGAGAGGGAAGGGTTAGGGCCTCCGGTAACCTCACTCACGCGGGGAAATGCAATGCAAGCATTGCTTCACGGCCGGTTTTCTGTGAGGCCGTGGTAACCAGCGGAGTCGAGCCGGCCCATACGTGCCGAAGCATGGCTCTCGAAGGTTTGGACAGTCTGACCTGGAGGCAATCAGTTTTAAGATGCCGTTGCTGCTGTTTCTTAGTCTTGTAAACAAGGAAGCTACTTTTTTACGGATTATCGCTGGATAACTACCCGTAGGTTGAACAGCAAACATTTGTGATGCACTGCAGTAGGAAGGTGGCAGGATCAACATCCTAACACTGTTGTTGTATTGAACCCGCAAGACATTGGCGGCCCGACGGGTATGATTTACCCATAGGCTGTTCATGTAAAACGATTGGCAGTATGCTGAACAGAATGATTTTCACTTTTTTTGAACAGTCAGATAACCTGCAGGCAATCATATTCCATCAGACCGCCCTGCGATCACGTTCCGAATCATCATCATCAGACATGATATCTGTCACAATATTGTGGTGACGAGACCTCCTGCGCTACATTCAACCTCCTTCTATTCGAATGAAAACTCTTTGACAAGGCACGGAGGTCTTGGCTGACAAACTCGAATTAAGAATAATCGTAGTTTTTAGGAAAAAATGAAAAGGAATTCAAAGGAAGAGAAGAGTCTTTCGGCAGACAGCGTCTGCGTCAGCGTCTGGTGTCTGCACTGTCTTCTCAAGAAATGATGATTTGTTTAAGAATTTATGGAATTGTTTATATTTGTTGAATGTGTTAAAAGTTTAATTCACATTATATAGCATTAAGTACTTACTAATGTTTTATTTGTACTCCAAATTAAATTTAAAAAAAATTAAAAAAAAAAAATTGTCTCGATAGCGACATCCCGATCTAGTGTATCTACGCACGCCCCAACATTACAATATGTCCCAGGTATCTAAAACTGTTCACTCTTTGCAGCTCCATACCTTATAGCATAGTTGGTAGAACGAACAAATGCCAGCCCATGCTCCACCGCATGTGTCTCGCAAAACACCAATAGTTTACAAACAGCTCCCACCGATTCTGCCAGCGAATATAAAATATCCTCCGCATAGCTGATGTTCTTGTCGAATCAATATGACAACGGGTATGAGTGCTGCTGAGCTGAGATGAGGTCATTTATGTAAATGGGTCGGACCATATCATCTGGGTTGGACAAAGCTCCCGTCTATGTACCCTGTTTCCGCTAGCAGCAATACAATTCTGTTAAGAGAGATATGACTTCCACCGGCACACTCGCATTAATGATGACCTCTTTTGAACATGCGGGTGCAACCAAAGGTAATATGCAACATAGTTTATTAAAGTATTTAAATTCAAAATGGAAATACTTTATTACTTTTGTTATTTCAAAAACGTATTCAAAATAGTTTTCAATAAAAGTATTTAAATATAAAACGCAAAATACCTTATAATATTGATTTTGAAATGTCCATCTAGCGATGTAGAACACGTTCGTTAATCGTAATTACTGAACAAATGACTTTATTATAGTTTAGTAACAGTTTGAAGTTATGGAAGTTTTTGGTTATCCAATCTTATCCACGCATAATCTAATTACAAACCGATTAGTGCGCTTTCAGGCCAAAACTCATAAACTTTGGATTCTGTAAGCAATTATTAGGAAACGAGCAAACAACTGCCTTAGGCTTGCAACTACACACTGTATCAGTGCACAATAATATGTTATACCCCACCTTTGTCTTGTACGTTTTTTATTTCATTATTTTCAAAGAAATATGGACCAATGCCCTTTGTTGATATGGCGGCCGATACTGCACTAAACGGTGCTAAATTTTGCATGAAGCGCAGCAGAATGCATAGTTTTCTGCCATCAGCGCGCCCCTCTCTCTAACGGTTTTCATAAAACTCAGTGTTGCGATTTGCAAAAAAAAATTATGCCCACTCTGAATATATGTATATGTAAGTAAATATATATCCTTAGAAATAGAATATATTCTACGGTTGTAGTATACGTGGTGTCGTATCTCCCACTAAGTAGTACGAGGGCTACACTGAAAATTTCGGGAATCAAGGAAGTGACACAACATTACTATTTAAAAATGTATTTATTGCGTTTCGAAGAATTCTCCGCGAAATTTGACACATTTTTCCATACGATGGAACCAATCATTGAAGCAACCATTCCATTCGGAAGTTGGGGTCTCCAAAATGGCCGTTTTGTAAGCGTCCACAGCTTCATCAGGTGATGAAAATCTCTGACCACGCAATTTATTCTTTATTTTAGGGAAAGTATAGAAATCATTAGGGCTTAGGTCGAGACGGTCGTCGGTCGTCTAATAATTCTATATTTTCTTGCTCTAAAAATTCTTTTGTTCTGTGCGCGGTGTGAGAACTCGCATTGTCGTGATGGAGGATGATGCGGCGGTTGCAGTTCTCTTTACGGAGTTCGGAAACGACCTGTGGCAAACAAATGCTAGCATACCATTCTGCATTAACCGTTCTTTGTCCCTGTTCTTTGGAACAGTCGCAACATGGCCGGTTTTGGAGACAAACGTGGCCACCATTTTTTTTTGCAACACTCCGTGAACGAACAATTTTAGTTGGCTTTAACTCATTTTCGAACACCCAAACTCGTGACTGGTTTTTTGTTTCGGGTTCGTACGCGTATATCCAGGATTCGTCACTTGATACAATGTTGTATACATCATTTGAGGATCCTGCGTGGAATTTTTCGAGAGTTCTGACGCACCAAGTAACGCGAGCCGCTTTTTGCTCTTCACAGAGCAAATGCGGTATCCATCGGGAAAACAACTTTTTTACACCTAATTGTTCATGCAACATTATTTGTATTTGACTCATACCAATGTCTAAATTTGCCTGAATTTCGCGGTATGTCCCTTGTCAATCTTCCTCAATCAGCTTACGCACAGCATCAACGTTTTCTTGGGTGACTGCAGTTTTTGGACGACCTTGACGGGGATCATCACTGTTGAAATTCAGCAAACCAGCGATAAATTGTGGTTTTGGATGGGGCTTCATCACCAAATGCAGAAAGCATCCGGTCAACACACTGTTTTTGTGTTAAACCGCTTCGAAAGTCATAATAAATCATCGCCCTTGAATTTTCTCGAGTCAAATCCATTTTCCAAGTTTGAGAAGACCTTGTGAGAAGACCGAGAAACTTTTTTTTAAATAAATAAATGTTATTCGATTTTTAAAACCAAGGAGTTTTCAATTAAAAAGATTTTAATATGATAGGAATAGTGGAAATATTCCATTCCCGATACTTTTAGTGCAGCCTATGTATGAGGATATTTATAGTATTGTATTCCGGGTGAATACAGGTGTTTCCAGAGCAACGAACTCCACCATGAACGTGAACACTTAGTTTAGAAAGTAGTGGAACATAATCTGAGCAAAGTTGAAAACTTCATGCAGTGGGTCGTAGTTAGAAGTTCCTCACGCGATAATTATAACGCGTATTTTATGGTAATTTTAGGTTTTAAATTCCTAATGTTTATTTATTCCTTGACATGTTGCTGGTTTTCTTAATATGTTAATGGGAGACTGAATTCCTATTCAGTCTCTCACGCAACTAAGACCAACTGATTCAACTTGCAATCATCGTCGTCCAGTCTGGAAACAAATATCTTTTATTATGCTTGTGCATAACATCCAGAATTTTCAGGGCCTTGCGTTTTTTTACTTTCCATTTTGTGGAAAAAACGGACTATTGGAAGCCTGACTAGCGCACGGCAATCTTAAATTTGCCATTCTAAAAATACTCTGCCATACATTGATAAACGTCAAAGTCAAATTTCCACACGCATAATATAAGTATCGCGTGTGTGAATTGACAACAAATTAACGACATTCGGATTTTTTCCTTTATTTGTACGAGACCTTGCTTCATATCAATTGTCATGAGTCTATGTGGGAAGTGTTAAAATTGGTTGAAATATAATCATTAAATGGCCGTATCTTTTAATTGCGTTGACTTAGAACTGACTTAGAATTTACAGCTTCTAAGTCATTCTACAGCTTCAAGGTAAGACATAAGTATGTAATGTTTGTTTATTTATTTTTATTTTATTTATTTAAGTTCACCAATAATTGTTTACATTAAAAACTGACTCTAAGTAAATGCGAATATACAAATAATAATGTAACAATTTCTTATAGGTAAACACCACATATATAATGAACAATGATAAATAAATGTTAATTTCAACTTGGTACCTCCAGGCGTTCCTGATAAAAAGGGTCTTGACAAACATACAGACATACTTTTGAGGAACGGAACCCTAAAAAGGAAAGTTAGTTAGTCATATGGGTCACTCATTACTAGTAATCTTGTTAAGTACTCCTCCTAAACAAAATACATATGTTAGGAATGGGTTCATTTCGGTAGTGCACTAGGCGGGTTTCGAACCAGGAACCACAGGATGAAAAGTGCGCAGCCTTAGCGATTACGCTACCGCCGCTTAAATATTTTGTATTGCTTTAACCCAAATAATACTAAAGACCACGAGGAGAAGTGTGTAAGTCAAGAGACATAATGAAAATGGTACATATCCAGAATAAACAAAACTATTTATAATATTACAAGATAAACCTCGATACATCCAAGTACCAAGAGCAAACCCGGTATAAATAACTTTACGAATATATTCACGCTATTAATTGCATAACACCTGTAGCAGTGATTAGGGTGCGACTAGATGAAACATTAATTAGATGTGGCCGTACGCTGCTCTGGCAAATGCCAAGTCGCCCAGACAACGTCACCGCCACCGTACTCATGACGTCACAAACACTATTGTGTTATTCTTTTACAATTTTTACTGTTATTGTATTTTAACAATACTATTAAATACTTTATTAATTAATACCTTTTTATTAAATTTATCATCCTACTAGTCCTACTAATATTATAAACGTGAAAGTTTTGTGAGGATGTATGGATGTATGGATGTTTGTAACGCATAAAACTCATCATCGTCATCGTGGGAGAGCCATGCTTCGGCACGTATGGGCCGGCTCAACCGGAGTGATACCACGGCCTCACAGAAAACCGGCAGTGAAGCAATACTTGCATTGCTTTTCGCCGAGTGAGTGAGGTTAACGGAGGCCCTAATCCTTCCCTCTCCTCCCTCTCTTCCACCTCTCCCCTACCCCTACTTTAAAGGCCGGCAACGCACTTGTGACTCTTGAGTTGCAAGTGCCCATGGGCGACGGTGGTCATTTACCATCAGCTGACCCGTCTGCTCGTTTGCCCCCTACACCAAAAAAAAAAAATAAACTACTGAACCGATTGCAATGAAACTTGGTACGTAGAAAGCTGGAGACATGGATTAACACATAGGCTATTTATCCCGATATTCACAAGGCATCGAGACTTACGCTCGTGAAACCGCAGGGCACTGTTACCTTTAATATCTCTTTCTTTTTCTTTTTGTATAGTGAATAGCAGCTTTCTAAATATATTAAAATTAGAACGAAGATCTTTAATTGCTATAAGATTCGATGTTTAATCGAAATCGATTACGGTACAATTGAAGGAACTACTTAAAGTCTTCTGAATCAATGAGGATGTTTACAGAGTTGGAATAACATACAAACCTTGCAAAATGTTTTTGTGAACATATACGATTGTATTATTTAAAGGCCACTAGCAGCGCCGCGCGGTTTCACCCGCGTAAGTCCCGATCCCGTAGGAATATCGGGATAAAAAGTAGCCTATATGTTAATCCAGGTCTCCAGCTATCTACATACCAAGTTTCATCGCAATTGGTTAAGTAGTTTTAGCGTGAAAGAGTAACAAACGTCCATACATACATACATCCATACATCCTCACAAACTTTCTAACTTATAACATTAGTAGGTTTAGTAGGATATTAGTAATTTCAGATTATTGACCCTATCGACATTATTACTTTTTTTTGCTGCTTGTAGTTTGTACAAGACTAGTTCGAAAGCGGAATGCTTTTAAAGATATAGAGTTACACAAAAATTTACATAAATACTTATTGACGTAATCTTGTTTTGTAGCTTGCTTTTGGATTTATTTAAGTCTTGTTAAAAAACAAATTTTACTAGTTTCTAGCAGGCGCTTTAAAACAAAGTCATTGTTGGTAATAATTCAAGTGTGTAGAAATGCCTTAGACATCTAAACACATATAAAATATAAGTATTAAGTAATTATTGAAAGGTAATAAATGACTATAAATGTCTACTTGAATCTGAAAAGCAAAGAGCTTAGTAATTATTGCTCTTAGCTGAAAACAAACTGCTGGAACTTTTTTTAGTAATATCTGCAAACTGTGTACTTCAAACTGTCTCAGCCTAGTTGTTTTTTTTTTCAGCGGACCAACGAGACTCATTTGATTCTCGTTGTTTTTTTTTTGTTTACTGCTTTTTCCTACTTGATGGGAATGATTGTTTCGAGACTGAACTGAAGATGATTGGAAGTTGAATCGGCTGTTCTTAGTTATATGAGATACTGAATAGGAATTCAGTCTCGCAAGTAATTAAATCCTAAACGTCTAAAAAAAAATTGACATAATACTGGAATAAAAATGGAAAATATCATTTATAACATCGTTTTCATCCATTAATCAATCACAAATTTTGTTGGTTTAATTCAATCATATTAAATTTCATGAATAAATAAATGATTTAATATTAGAAAAGCGTAATTTTATTTTAACAAGAGAATTTGCTACAATTTGAATTTGGGACATTTACTTCAGTTCCACGGTTTCTGTATTCTCATATATTTTCTAAGAAATTCTTATAGTTACATAATTTTATGAATTAATGTTGCAGAATAGATCATTTTTTTAAATAAGCTAGTTGTATACCAAAAGCTATCTTAGTAGGACGCGATTTGCAAAGATGACGCTTAACAAAATCTTAAATCGGTATTTTTTTACGAGGTTCTCTTGTTAAAACTTATGAATTCTAAATGTGTCGCTTCAAAAAAACTGTTGAGTAATGAAATTGATTATATAATCACGTTTTACAGATTGAATTTTGCTCATAAATAGTACATAAAAGGAGCGTAATTACTTTTATTAGGTACTTATTTACAAACCGAGGTCCTTTAAAATTGGTCTTTAGATACGGATTTTTGCAGGTTTACAACTTTTATTGAGTTTTTATTTTACTATTCGTACAAAATATTAAACGGTGAAGTAATCGCCTTCTACAGTTTTTATGTATACATTATAGATGTTACAAAAAAAAATTACTCATCGGTCAAAAGTGCGTTAAATTAAAAAACAAAGGTACTTTTGACTGAAGAGGTTGTTCAAAAGTATTTTTGTCTGAAATTCATTGGGTAATAGTGATTTTGCCTACAAATTTATTGTTAAATGTGATTTTGACTGACTTAGTAAAAACTAGATACCTTTAACCACTAGAGCATTAGTCAAAACACTTTTAACTGGTAAGCTTATGTCAGACTGATAAAGGGCACGCCGCTAAAGCGGCGCTAAGATCCATCCTACGAGAGTGACTGGAGAGAGGGCACGAGGCCCTCACCTTCCGGATGATGCAGGTGCTTTCCGGACACGGTTGCTTCGGCAAGTACCTACGTCGGATCGGCCGAAAGCCGATGTCACGGTACCACCATTGTGGTGATTGCCCCGAAGACACAGCGCTGCACACACTTTCGGAATGCCCAGTCTGAGCTAACCAGCACCGTGATCTCGTCGTGATAGTCGGTGCTGTCGGTTGTCTCTCGCTCCCAACCGTGGTTCTGGCCATGGTTCGGAGCGAGAGCGCATGGAACGCTGTCGCCTCCTTCTGCGAGGGGGCGATGTCCGCAAAGGAGGCGGCGGAACGGGAGAGAGAGCGGAGTTCGACTCTCTCTGCCCGAAGTAGACGCAGTGGGCACGGGAGGGCGTTTAATGACCTCCGGCCACTTTCGGAAGCGGCCTGCGGGCGGCGAATTTTTGGGGAAGTCGTCGTCCGAACAGATACAGGCCCTAGTGGCGGGGCGCAGAGTATCGCGCGCCCTCTCAGAACAGTGCGGCCGACGGGCGATGGTCGCATCGGATGACGGGACCCGTCCATGGTGAGACGGGTCAATGCCATCCATGCGGAGGACATCATCATGTAGGATCTTCCACCTCGTCAACAAAAAGAAAATGTTAGACTGATAAAACTAGTCAAAACAACTTTTGCCTGCGGCTGCGATCGTACTCGTACCCATCGACCACGGATCCTTAAAATTATCAATTTCACTTTAGAATATACGTTTCCAAATAAGTGCCGCTCCTGTTGCCACTCCATACTTCATTTATTCTGTCGACGGTCTGTTACAAACCAAATTAAAAAGAGTACTGGAAGATTTCGGCGAAATTAACCACCCAAGTGGTTCTTGAGGTAACTAGACACAAAGTTACCTTAAGAACCACTTGGGTGTGGTTATATGATTGATTAGGTATATGATTGAAATATAGTTAATCACACAATTCATCTTATTTAAATATCTAATTAACAACACTCAATATCATGGCAGCCGATGAGGAGACCACTTAATCTACAAGTCCGTCTGTGATTTTGTATACTCTAAACAACATGTTTTCCTCGATCCTCGATTCCTCAATCACGAAAAGGTATTACATACCTCTGAATTGCCTGACGTTTTTACCAGGTTGCACTGGCCGTGGTCACAGGCTGAGAGATTCAGAGGTATATTTTCGTGATCGCGTTAATTCCCGTGGAAATATGTAATTATATCGTGGAACGCGAAAGTTTAAAAGTTAAAATGGCAATATATTATGTAAATAAATAAATTAATACGTCACTGCAACAATTCAAAAAAAATTTTTACAAGGATGAAAGCAACCCACGCTGTGAACGCTTACTGTAATGTACGTATTAAGTAAATTAATTCTTAATTTACCATAATTGATTTACATAAATCGATTTTAAAATTTTCCCCTCGCGATCAGAAGGTCTAAGTATCAAAACGTCCAACAGCGCGAAACTACTAATGAGCAGTAAGCCTAATTAGCAATCATTACGTTTAGACTTGACCCAAGGTAACCGATCTAAAATTGGTTTAATATCATACATAACATGCTGTGTACTACGATAAAAGGGAGGACCCTTATTTCATCTGTAATTCCGATTATTCAAATACTTGGAAAAAAAGTCTATGAATATTTAACAAGATCACATTTTTTTGATCCAATTTGACAGGCCGTCATGATACTGAAAAATAAACTTTCACCAAAGTTTTCTACTTACTAGTAGAAATAACAATTCATACTTATATCATCGCCAATTTTTTTTTTTGTGCGTGTGGAAACCCCCTCGGGCCATCACCCCACCGGGGTTTTAGGTGGGGCGGTGTGTCGGAATCGAACCGACTAAAACCACACGGTGTGCCGTACTGCGCCTTAAGTAGAAGAGATACGGGAACAGCTTTTATTAATATCATCGCCACCTACTTAGACCTTTGCTATGCAAAAATTTTTTACACCAGAGAGCAAGGAAGTTATTAAAGAAGTCATTTTAACGATGAGAAATACTGAGGATAACGTTCTGTTTCTTTTAATACCCAAGAGGTTAAAAAAATGAGAATGACAGATTCCTCGGCAAAAAATACGGATCAACCAGGATCGTCCGGTTTGGTCAGAAAGCCATGTATATAGAACGATCTGGCAATGATGTTCGATTCATTAAGTGAAGATAAGATTCACCAAACACCATAAAATGGTAGTAGAATTTTCTTACCGCAATAAAAAAAGTTTAAATATTAATGAAAATCTATTTAAATGGTTTTGATTTTTTTTACTTTTATCACCAAAATCACGCAGATTTTTATCGACACCACCAGCTAGCAACTAGAAAACAGAAGTTCAATTGCGCTGATTTAATTTATGAGCCTCTGCGAAACAGAGTCGAACCTGAAAAGGCGGTGTTACTACTGTTTATTTAACATAATGCACCAATTTTTTATTTCACATATTAATAAGTAATTAAATATTATATATAAATATTAAAGATTACTATAATCTTCACAAATTCTGCATCCGCAACATCCCCAATTGTAACCATCTCTTTTCAGTATATTTTTACACTCAACTAACACTTAGGCTACGCTTCTGTGTTCCAAAATATAACATAGTCTCGACAAAACTAATATTAACTATTGGTCTCAAACGTTTAAGTCATTCAAAAGATATACAATAAGTAAATTACTAATACAGACACAATAATTACTAAATAATATATACATTTATCTGTTCCCACATCATCTGTCCTACACTCATAATATCCGTTTCACGGCATTGTTTTAATTTTCTTTTATTGTGTAATGGAACAGGCGTTTGTCTTCCAACTCACCTAATGGTAAGTGATGATGAAGACGAAGACGGTACATGTCTAGCAAAGAAATCTTTCTACTCTTGAACGCTCCAAGATTATAATTGTCTGGAAAAATAGATTCATTCCAAACCTTGGCCTGACTCGAACCAAAAAGGAACTGTCAAATCGTTTCGTTCGACTTTTTGGTGTTTCGACAATGAAAGGGTAGAACCTCTGTCTGCATTGAGGCTATTCGTGTAGTTATCTACTAAGGCCTACCTTTAATAAACCTATATCTACCTATATTTTAATACCTGAAGAGAATTAGTTTTATTCAAATATGAAATTTGAAATATTTAAATTTTAAATCTTTATATATCTAATATATAAAATTCTCGTGTCGCGGTGTTTGTAGTTAAACTCCTCCGAAACGGCTTGACCGATTCTCATGAAATTTTGTGTGCATATTGGGTAGGTGTGAGAATCGGACAACATCTATTTTTCATCCCCCTAAATGTTAAGGGTAGTCCACCCCAATTGTTTTTTTTTTAATTTTTAGATTTTTTTTTTTGTGATACATTAGAAAATACATACAACCCTGAATTTTCAACCCTCTACGATAAACCCCTATTTTTTAAACGCGATTTTTATATTATTCTGTTCCATCCACAGATCCGCAAAAGGGTTGCAAGATGGCAATCGAATACAATAATTGTAGGTACGATAAATTTTCATGTAAAATTATAAAAAAAAGGCATGTCGGGTGCATCTAGTATATATATATATATTTCTTCTGTGCTCGTGTATGCCCCTAAACTCCTCCTAAACGGCTGGCCCGATTTTTATGATTTTTTTTGTGTCTTCAGGTGGATTCGAGATTCAGATGGCGCTGCGATAGGGTTCAAGGAAAAATATTTTATACGTTCGAGCAGGACAACGTTTACCATGGCGCTTTTGACATACATAACTGACAGTCGTTTGACAGTTGGCGAGATTGACAGAATCGGTCGGAACTATGTTTTTGGAATATTTTTTTATTTTATTAATTATACCAATTCGAATTCAATATTCATAGTTAAGACAAGACAATGTCTGTCGGGACAGCTAGTTTATTCTAAAAAAACGGCTTTACAAAAGCTACGTGCAGGTGTCCATTATATTTTTATTTATTTATTAATCTGAAGTTACGATTTACAGGTAGACAATAGATAAAACGTATACAGTTTGTAAGAATGCATGATGTCTACCAAGACTGTGGGTTGAGTACTTTACTCCTAGATAGGCTACTGAGCAGCCTGTGTATTGCTGTGACCGGGGCAACGTAACTTGGTCACCAGGACTTCAGAGTTGCGAGTGAGAGGAGAATAATTGAAACTCAATCTAGCTCGTAAGGCTATAATCAATCATCAAGCTTATCACATTTCAAATTTATAACACAATTGTATCTTGATCATATTATTCTTTGGGCGAACCGTACTGACATCTCCGGTCGCTCACATCTGACTTTAACCTATTCTGTCAATTTTACATTTTAAAACAGTTCTATATAATGCAGTACAGAATATCATCTACCAGTGACTATGGTATGCCACAAAGGCGTGACAGTATGTAGACCTGTCATGGTACAGTATGTCTATACAATGACAGTTCAACTTATACTAGAAATGAAAAATTTGGTTTATGTATTAAATAGGTCAATGAAATAAAAGAAAGCATTCAAAATTGTATGCATTATCGTCGGACTTAGACCACCAGGCTATCTTTAGTACATATAAAATATCTACACAGATGCTTGGTGGAAACTTAAAATAACTTACACAAGATTTGTAGAACAGAAACGTTTCACAAACAACATCCCTCGGATTGGCAAAAATCCTTTTAAACTCCTTCAAAACATGGAAGTGACGACGAGTTTCCTAAGCTCAAGAAACTTTTTAGTTACGGTCGAACGATTTCAGATGTTCACAAAACTTTATACTTAGCCAATGAGTACTTATGTGTATAGGCATAGATACATATTATTATGAAGTTACTGATTTTCTAGGTGAATTTCGAAGAAAGTCTACCCATTGGTTTTGTACCAGTTGTCGAGTTTTCCAAAAAATTCTTCACAAGAGGTCTAGTTATGATCCCTAGACCCCAAAACAACCGCCAGTTAAAAAAGTTATATATATATTATATGTATGTATATATGTGTGTACCTCAATTTTACCGGCACGATAGAGGTCGCAATTTTGCACCGATTGTCTCCAAACTTGGACAAAAAACAGGGCAAAAATGAAGGTTAAGTTCGTGAATGGGGGATATTCCCCCAAGGGGAGGGACTGGAGGGCAGATTTACAAAAAAAAAAAAAGCACGGGCTTTACCTTTGCGGACCTACTGCGGGCCCGGATTTTTACTTGAATTGGTCGTCCATCTGGTATAGTAAGTTTCCAGAAAAAGCGCTACGAGCTGTCTTCTGCGCTTTGATAACCAACAGTAAAAGGAAGGGGCATAAGTTTGGCAACTGGAGCGCTTCTAAACACCAGGAACCATTTAGCACCAGACTGACCGTGCCCTTGTTTACGAACTTAGCTTTAAGCATAGTAGGAATAAGGTTGTCTTGGATCGCGTGTACCACGTTTGTCTTTATCCCCACTTTCCATCAGATGAGTTGGAAGACAAGCGCCTATTCTAAATAAAAATAAAAACGTTTTAGTAAAAAAATAGTTGATGGGAAAAGGGAAGAATAATATTAAAAAATAAACTTGTTAGCCTATCTAAACTTTTACACTAACGTAAATACTTAAATAATTTTGAGTAGGAGCCAACACACAAACAAGCAAATTAATTATTAATAAAATAATAAAATTTCATAAAAATAAAACAAAAAAATGCAACTATGTTTATAACCAATAACTATGTCATAGGTAATTCTCTTATTTTGCATTTTACGCCACCTCTATTTTGACTTTGGTCTTGTTAGTCATAGATTTGACACAGATTTTCGTGGTATTCATTAATAATCCTACCATTTTACTTTCCGATGATAATTAATTATTACGTAAAATTAAATGAGGGCAGCGGAATGCGCGGTGGTGCCGCGGTGGCGACGTGTCTCGTTGCCGAATGTTTTTGAATTTCATTTTATTAGGATGGTTGGCGTCGACTCAAAATTATTATTTTTTTATGGCTAGAATGTAATAATTAATAACAATAATTAAAATAATTAACTTACTTAATTTGGAACATAATTTATTTGGTCCCTGTTTAAACTATTAATTGTTATCATTATATTAATAAGTCAAGACTGATGAAGAGTGATGAAGTCTTTGTACCCCTTTTCAAGAAAATGTCGGGAACTTAGTAACGTGAATTTTGGAATATTTACAGTTTATATGTAGAAGAAGTGCAGAAAGCCAAAATTTTTAAACAATATGTATTACAATTTTAAAAATTACGTGAAAACGTCTTAATTAAATTACACGCGTCCAGTATATGTGATTACCTGTCATGGTAAGTAAGTCTATACAATGACTCGATGACAAGTTATTCTGGCCAATGAAAAAACCATGGTTGAAATTCGACCACCAGGCGATCTCTTAGTAATAAATATTTAATAATAAAATAATTATGGAATATAAAAATTAATGGATCCCTAAACTTAAATGTAACCTGTAATCAATATTTACCAAACTTAATAAACTTTTATATGTTTTTCTGTAAGTAGTTTTATTTAATATACAGCTATGGTTGCAAAAAGTGTGATTCGTGCAGACAATCGAAAAACCAATTTTAAAAGATGAAAGAAAAAACACTGAGTATCTACGTGTTGCCCATCAGTAGTTACTTCGGTGATGTCAGAATTAATAGCTAATAGGCGTGACCGACAGACCGAATAATGGAAGCTTAACTACTTTCTAAAAATATCGCAAGGAGTTACCATACTACAGTAGATATGTAATGAAGTCTACTGAAACATCTTTAAAAAAGAGCAAAACAGGCGCAGAGGTTTAAAAGTGTAGGGACTCACAAACCATTAAGGGTCGGTTTACTCGCATTAGCTTCACTTGTTGTTACTAAATATGTAAATTAACCTACTACTAACTATAGCATATCATATCGAAATTAAAGCTTGGATGTCTAAGTAGTTCGAATGACAGCGTTATAATTTAGCATCTTGAAGTTGATCTGATGATGGAGCCAGGAAGTGGATTGTAGAACCATTCAGAGGCTCATATGATTTGTTCTGACAAGTCCAACGGCCTGGGCTTTGTAACGAGAATCTGAAGATTTTTTATTTACTTGCTAGTAAATAAAAAATCTTCCCGCGTTCCCGCGTGGCATCGCTCGCATGTAGGTACATATTTATATATTTTGAACACTATTTTTTTTTAAATTAAAGTAGCCTAAGATACTCCTTATAACACCAGCTATGCCAGCCAGCCAGTGAAAGTCCCGTAATATTGGCCAATGTCGAAATTCGACCACCACGCGATCTACAGTTAAAATAAAAACACAGTGTGGCACAGTTCTTACATGTAGACCTATTAAAGGCATGCACAGGTATTATTTGATCAACGTTTCAGTAAGTTGAACAACAGAAACCGAATATTACTTTAAAGAAAGTTTATATTTTTGTCATGTTTTGCATTCAAGATCCTTGGGACCTTTAGAAAACTAAACATTTAAAATGCTACCCCATTCTACCAAATTTATGGGCGCACTAATTAGCAGTGAGCCATCTTTACTAGTCTTTAAAACGCTCGTAAAAACGTTATCTGGGAGATCCTTGAAACTCTTAGTACGATTAGCAATGAAGTCGTTAAGTTTGTTCTTTCTCTAACACCAACTTTCTCTATAAAACTGGCAAGATTGGTTGTGTTTGCGGCTTGAACTGAATTTACTTCCTTAGAAAAGTTGTTTTGGAAATGACTACATTAGTACTAATTTTACTTCAAAGTGTTTAAAGAAAATCAAATCAAAAGCTAAATGCTTTTCCAGGGTCGACAACGCGAGCACGAGACTCTTGGTGTTGCAAATGTCCGATGGTAGCTTAAGAAGATGCGGGCTATATACTGGTTTTTCAACTTCAAAATAGGTATAAAAGATACATTTTAACGTGAACTGACTGTTCGAAAACTAAGACCGTGTCACGTTTTATTATTGCTAGTTAGCAAGTAGATACACTTCACTTCATAAAGTACATGTTCATGTACCGATGCTTCTTTAATAAATTATGTAAGGACTAACATTTCAATAAAAAGTAAGGGCCTATAATGTTACATGTAAAAATAACACTAAAGACACACTTTTTATTACCTCGCACTTAGTAATTAACTAAACCCAAGTGCAAACGTATTATACGTTAGTAGTGCAGTTTTTCCGTCAAGCAATGTTTCTAGAGAACGCCATGTTTAACACACTACATGACATAACTTCACACTCCGTGTATTTATTACAAAAAAGCAAGTAAAGCATCTTTAAGAGGAATACTCTCTAGAATTTTCCAGCTTTGAAGATTATCGTGTATTCGTCTATGTATTAAACTCTAGAAAACATCATTACAGCTACAAAATGTTTTGTTCAAAATACGTAATGTAGTACAATTTGTAGCATGCACATAAATGATTTTAAACACTTACAAAATTGGTAATCATTGTTACGATATAACATAGTAAGTTGCAAATACCTGATAGGTGGTAGGTTTTTGGGTGAAACTAATAAAATTAAGCATGTCTTAACTTGAGACAAGGATGCCGGGTGGTATATGGGACATGCGTAATTTTATTGCTTTCACCCATAAACGTTTACCTACATACAGTTTACTGAACATTTCACTTTAGTAATAAATCTACGTCATTTCTAGTGACAAAGTCGCTAAATTGGCAACACTGTTTTGACGTCAATCTTCGTATTGAAGTAGTTTACACCTTAGAGCGTACCTTGTACCTAATGCTCGTACCGACTCATTCGATCTATGTGAGTATTGTACACACAGATAAGCACTATTTTTTGTTTGGTCAACAAGCAATTGTACAAAATGCTTAATATAAACTCATAATACTAATAAGTTTTAGGTAAATGTATAACCAACATTGTTGTCCACTACAGTACTATAGTATTACAGAGTACATTTTAATTACATTTAATTTTACAAAAAAAGGTTACAAAATTGTAGTATTCAACAATACTTCACACTAAGCTGTAATACAGTGTGATAAGTGAGTCTGCTTGCTTAAAAGGTTTTGACGAAGAACGAAGAAGTACGAAAGACAATATGCGGTGACCATTACTGCAGATATGATCATAGTGCGGCCTAAATGACATGGTAGAGTCAAACATTACCCCCAAGTCACGATTTTTTTTTACTTTCTGAAGGGTATTTCCTTTAATATTGAATTGAAAGTTTAGCCTAGCCTGGTATTTTTTTATTTTCATCACATCATTTTACAATAGTATTGATATCTGATTGCAAGGCCTCACAGTCTCGGTAGTCAGAAATACGTCTGAATATCTTGATATCATCAGCGTACGCTAGACATTCGGTTTAAGGAACAATGGCCATTTAATTTTTTTATTATTATTTTAATTTAGTGGTAAGTACAATATATAAAAAATTCTAAATGTACAAAAACTTTAAAGAAAAATTAAAATATAAAATTATGTGTGTGTGTAATTATGTGTGTTCAATAAATGTAATGGTTAAGGTTACAGTTTAAAAAAAACCTTAAACCGGTTTTCTATACTCCGGACGATCAGAGTATTTTGTAGGCTTTCCAAAAATTTCAGAGGAGAGTTAATCAAGAGAAAAACATTCTGAGAAAAAAAATAGTACCGAGCTCTGCACCAAAAAAATCTAGATTTTAAGGGTTTACTATTAATTAGTGCGGCACTTTTTACTCTTTCAGTTAGCCTATCAGGCATTGGCAACGTTCCATTGTCTTATACTCTTAAAAGGCCCATTATGAAAATAATATGATAGTTTAACATTACTAGATTATTATATGGTAAAGGAAGGTATATTGGTGATATATGTAATTAGGTGATATCAAGAAAAAAGTTTGTTTACTAAATGCAGGAAGGGTTATACTGCAGTGAGTAATTTATGCCTGTCAACTTATGTACTAGCGCTGTTTCTTATTCGTATTCTTCCTAAAGAATATAGAAGAAAGAGATATCACTAAATTACTTACATCACCAATATACCTTCCTTTACCTTACTATTTACTGAGATTTTCTTTTTTTTCTACAGCTCCTATCACTAAGCTTATACTATTTGTTGGTAACTGCTGTCATTATCACACAACTCTACCTTCAATATCACGAGACTCGAAACAAACAATCACCAATTAGTCATGCACTTAAATAAAAATAATTGTATAGACGGGACAACATACAGCCATTTCTCACGAATGATAGATGATCTTTAAGTGACGAAGCCATTACTGGTTGCCAAGCTGACAATGTCACTGCCAAGTGCATTGTTCTACCGGGAAGATGGGCTGCCAATACTTTTATAGTCCGTTTCGTACTATTGTTGGCGCCATGATATCATAAAAGGCGAATTTAATATTTAAATTGCCAAGCAATAGTATTGTGACGCGTCATTCGCTAGGTTTCACTTTTCAGAGTTCTCTAAGCAAACTAGAAGATGTAGTTGTTTCCTTTTCATTTTTTGACGTGATAATGTTTTATAAATCGATGACGCCGGCTGCACGCACGAAAAAGCATGACGAGCGTGCTAGCGAGAGCGCGGAACAAGCGATAGAGAGGCACGCTCGGCCTAAGCGTTCGGCTTGTGACGCATCTATCTGTCTTCCACTGTTTTCTTATGACGTTATCACGTAAAATTATCGTCCGTAAACCGACTTTACAGACAACTAATTTTATTTATTTAATTTTTTTTTTAACCTAAACCTTATCATTTCGGTCGCTTACACTAGTCACAGAAAGACGTCAATGATTTTAATTCAATATTAAAATAATTTTAAACGTGCTTTTCCTGCAAAAATAAGGTCTATTATATAGAACACTACAAACCCGCCCCGGCTTCGCACGGGTATAAATTATACACCTAAACCGTCCTCATGAATCACTCTGTCTATTAGTGAAAACCGCATGAAAATCCGTTCAATAGTTTTTCAGTTTATTACGAACAGACAGACAGACAGAGCGGCGGGGGACTTTGTTTTATAATATGTAGTGACAAGTGATGACAAGTGCCATTTTCTACATATTCATATTCTGGGTAGGTAGATAGTTAAAGTCCTATGTCCCCTGGATGGAGCAGAGGGCGTCCACAATAAACCTCCATCGCGATTGGTCTTGAGCTTCGTGCTTGATTTCGCTCCACGCCTTACCGATGTTCTTCGCTTCGTCTGCTACTGTTCGTCACCAGGTTCGCTTAAGACGACCGTTTTACCGCTAGCGTTTTCCTTGAGGATTCCAATCCAGGGCTAGGTAGATAATGGTATTTTAATAGATTAACTGAAAATTAATTTGCAAACAAATCTTTTCAGACCATTTTAAATGTTTTAGATGATAAGTTTCGGTGAAACTATATGGTGATGGTATTTCCTATGACTAGCCTTGAGAAGAAACGCCGAAACAAACTCAAAGGATCCGATTCTACATAAATTCAAAATGTGCAAGTGCCATGTAGGCGTCCAGGTTGGTCTTTATTTGAAAGTACCATGTCAGTTTTAAACTGCCACGTTACCCAGTAAAATAAATACGTCAGTAATCACGGATCTCAACTATATTATCACAAGCTCCACGGCTCCAACCAGTCCGCCACCGTAGTCAGACATTTGGATAGTAGTAGTAGTAATTTAGGTTTAAATGTATCACACTATAAGTACACATACAGGGTGTAAGTGACACCGTACCGAATCCCGAAATAGCGGATTCAGACCATCATTCTGAGTGGAAAATCATTGAAAATTTCTGCAGGATAATTCATTTTTTTTTCTTTTTTCATATTTTTGCTTAAAAGTGATATCACAATGAGTACAAGAACATTTTACCGAAAAAAATCAGTAAATACCCCATACGGCCAAAAACTGCAATGTAAAACACTTATGCAATCAGCTGCTTCGACGGTGCCGTGCACTGAAGGTCATTCACCGGACCGCACACGTACGCGTGTTGCGTTACACTGCGTAGTTCAAAATCAAACAATTGACTGTAAATCCTTAATCTCGCATTTTTATGATGAAATGACTTTTGCATTGTGATAAGTATCCAAAGAAAGACTTTTTGTAAGTTATTCGCGACGGTGTTACTTACACGCTGTATCTTATATATCGTATTGTACCATTGTGATCTTAGAAATTTTTTATGTATTGCTACATAAATTGCTAAAACGCACAAAACGTATAATTTTTTTTACTGGGGACTTAAACATTAAATATCATACATACAAACATATCTCACGATCTGTTCCTGCCCGGGATAGGCAGAGAGATACAGTGGGTAGGTAGGTGTCTACGGCTCTCGTGTGGTTTTAAAGCTTGGATCATGTGAATATACAAAATTTACAAGCTTCACCAGCTTCTTTTATCTGACTATATACGTGCCAAATAAAGTGAAAGAAAGAAAATTTTCTATTAAATACTGGTACAAAATCACTAGAGGCCACTCTAGTGAAAATGTCAATAAATTCATAGAGACCATAAAAAACCAAAAAGGTATACCGTGCCTAGTAATATTATCGCGATTAAATCCAGAGTTACGCATCAAATATGTATCAAAGTCGCCTAAGTTTAAAAGCAACTATCGTATGGAATTCGTTAGATAAAGGCTAAGAAGGTCACAAAAGAACAGAAACGCAAGGTACCCCTTGCCCTAGTATTGCTCATAAATCCTTATTTTCTTACTTATAATATTTTATAATATTTATATTATAAATGCGAAAGTAACCCTGTCTGTCTGTCGTCCTTTCACGTCAAAACTACTGAACCGATTTAAATGAAATTTGGTACACAGATAGTCTAGAGCCTGAGAAAGGACATAGGCTACTTTTTAACGCGAAAAAAGAGGTATAAGGGGTTGAAAGGTGGGGATGAAAAGTTGTATGGAAGTATCGTCATATTTATAGCTAGAAGCTTGAAACTTATTTTTAGGCTGTTGATTCGATATAAATACTCTATTCCATGCGGACGAAGTCGCGGGCACAGCTAGTTATTATATATTGCTGTTATCGTCCATAGGCTATGACGTTTCTGCTAATAGTTAACCATAACCTTAAAAGTCGTGGACGTAAAAATTACTCTTCGCATAACAGAAAATTGCGAACAATGCTATTATTACTGGAATACTGGAGACGGTGTTGTTTTCCTATTTCTGCAGACCACTTGCCTACTCTTAGCTTTTTTATCTCTTCTTTTGTTTTTGGAAGGGAGTAGATATCTAATGGGTCGTTTATTTCAGACAATTTAACCTTCCTTGGAGTTCACTGGGTATCATGCCTTGCATTCAGTGCTCTGCTATAAAGTGTACAAGGTTTACAGTTGTGGGAGTGTGGGAAGGATTAATCCTAATCAAAAAGGCTACGATAACCGCTTATCATGGTGACTCGTCTGTTTATATAATACGTATAAAAAGCTAGCATTTTATTTTAAACGTTTTATATTTGCAAACCTTTTGACCAATTGACTGGTTCATAATGGAGGCAGATAGGCAGACCTTTGAATATTTAAATCACGTTTCTTGATCCGTAATCCGACCTAAAAACTATCGTTCAAATACTGTTCACGAATTTATGAAATATAAATTTTTCTAAGTGGGTTATTTTCAATAGGCATAAAATAATTAAGTCCTATTTAAATAAATAGCGCAGACCTGGATGCCAGAACGACAACAAAAGACGTTCCGGGAGGTACATAATTAGGTATAATTGAAAGCTCTTAAGTCGTGAGTCCAAATAAAACGATTATACTTGAGTTTATTTTCAGGTTTTTACATTCATGTAAGCACTAAGCAAGGGACAAGGTTACACTAGTTAGTTGCACTCAGTTTTGTCGTCACTGCCCCCCACACACATGAGGAAATAAACATAGCATGAAATGCACAAAGAATTTTACATATCGCACTGTTATTCGAATTTATCGAATTATCTATGAATACCATTATTTCTTTTGCATAGAATTACTATTAAATACCACAGGCAGTTCTCTACAAAGTAGTATTATAATACAGTGTAACAAATGGTTAATTAATTAATGCACTATGCCCTGATTAATTTGTAATTTAAATGCAAAAAAATTAATTCATCATAATCAACTAACTTTGTTGACAAAGAAGAACAATCACATTATAAATGTTCAGGTGATATGTATGTCGATTTATAAAATTCAAATATAGACAACAGGGTTACACAAAAAATTTGAAATAATTAAAAATCGTATTTATGAATGGATACATACGTATCCATTCATAAACAGTGCATGTGAAATGTTCGTCTCATAACTTTCAGTCTGACAAATCAAGGTCATTGTAAAATATTTGCTTGTTAATTGATTTTCTCTAGGCCTACAGTTGTTTTTAAATGCCAACGGAAATAGAACAAACGTCTAATGAGTTAGACAATGCAGGTCGCGGACCGTGCGCCGCCGCACACGCGTGTCAGAAACAGCTGTAACAGATTGATTCACAACGAGGACACCCATGTTTGACGTCAGCTAATGAAGACATTATATATTTTATCCGCTGCAAGCTTGTGAAGTTATAAACTACATAAATAGATCTTTTTTTGCAACACTAATATTTTACTTAGGTAGTCTATTTAGATAGCTATTTTTCTTCTTAGTCGTTCTTTATGGGTTTATTTAGTATGGATACTTAAAACTTTCCCAAAAATAACCCAAAGAATTTTCCAATTCAATGATTAAAATTGTGTATTACTTACAGTACACAATTTTAATAATTTAATTGGAAAATTCTTTGGTTTTTTTTGCAACAATAATATTTTACGTAGGTAGTCTATTTAGATAGCTATTTTTCTTCTTAGCCTTTCTTTATGGGTTTATTTAGTATGGATACTCGCCACTTTCCCAAAAAAAAAACCCAAAGAATTTTCCGATTAAATGATTAAAATTGTGTAGGTACTTACAGTACACAATTTTAATCATTTAATTGGAAAAAATATATTTTAGGCAAAGAAAACATGAACTTCAATCTATAGGAGATGTTTATAAATAATACAGTCAATAAAACTTAAAAGAATAATGTTTTTCTTCTATCTATATTTACTTTACATAGTTTTCAAATTCACAAAACACAAAATATGTATAATGTTTTAGGAAACATTGATTTCTGTATCTTAAGTAAATAGAATTTCATAAAAATATCACAAAAAAAAATTAGTAACAAAAATGATCACTCAAATAGGGACGTTCCCAAAAGAAATTAGCAAAAGCATTGTAAGTTGTTTGAGTTCTAGTTAAATATAAAAAATAATAAACTGACTGGTGCCCCGTGGTTGCGTCAAAAAAGTTTAGATTCGTAAAAAATCTATAATTTTAATCAATTTTAATTTTGTACATATACGAGTACATAAACTCACACCTTTCTCCATTCGAGGTAGGCAGGGACAACAGCCCGCCACTTACTTCTATCCATTCTAAAAGCCCGCCGGTTTCGAGTACTTCAGATCTATCGAAATTGATGATGTTGTGAAGACCCTTTCTTCATCAATGCTAAATTTAAAGCAAAAATTCCGGTCTTGAATCGGATAACCCGCCACTACTTTATATACATTACATAAACATTAGTGATTACTTTTTTAAGTTTTTTTATCTTTTGGAAACCCCGACGGGTCATTACCCCACCGGGGCCACCAGTGAGGTGGTATGTCGGAATCCCCACAAATTTCTCTCAAATTGTTATTGTACGATCTACGCTGTACATTAGCCTTTTGGTGTTATAACAGTGTAAGCGACCTACATATGTATTTAATGCATATTGGCATTATTATCAAGATAGATACGACTACAATACTATAACATTGTAATTACATTATTTAGTAACAATAAATCGACGTTGGTTGACTCATTTAACATGAACGGTTAACATGACATAACACACCCCAAACCATGGTGCCAACACCCCAACGGTGTGTCAACATCAACATTAACACAAAAAGAAACTAAACAAGAAGTGAGGCCTAGAAACCAAAAAAAAACGTTTATCAAACTACGTACAAGAAACAAAACAGAGGTAAGAAGAAATAAAAATGTATAAAATTATTTCACCATATGCAAACAATATTGTTTCCATCCAAAAAGGCCTAAAGGTTTTATCAGTATAATGAATATATTTTTTTCTTTTTCCCTTATTAAAAATATGTAGGTTAACATTTTTAAAGGTACCAGCGTAATTGAATATCACCAAATTTATTAATATTTTGGTACAAAGTTATTTTTACTTTACGTGTAAATACATAATATATTTAAATGTGTTAAATATTACATACCTTGACTAAAAAATATTAAACGGGAGAAAGCACACTGTTTTAGTTTCCTTTCTTATTTATTTATTTAACACTTCCTGCATTTTACACTGCGCGTTGCGGACTTAATGCCATATGGCATCATCTACCATTCAACCTTTGGGTGATTCAGTGAGGGACATGGCAGGGGCTTAGGGAGAAAAGAAAAAGAATCCAAGTTGGCAATAAGCTGATAATACACTCTGTTATATACACAAGGCAATTTATAATGCTACATAATAATAGATAGCCGAATACAAAAATATACATATACATCTTTGCAGATAAATATAAACATATATATCGCACGTCACAAACAAAAGGGTATTATCTTCAAAACAGTGTTTTGGACAATCGCGATTTTAAAGTTCTAAAATTCTACTAACTAAGACTTCAAATGTCCTAATTTATACCTAGATTTAAAGGTACATTCTTCCATTTTGTGCTAAGTAAGTTTAGTGAGTGTGACAGTAATATTTCCAGTTTTATTAGCAGTTTTATATGACTGGGTGAAGATGATACTGTTTAAGCAGTTCAAATCGATCAGATTACTTACTTACGACTATCTAGCCTTACACAAATTGACTATAACTTGATAATATCAAGTAGTAAATAATAATTATACCTTATTTAATAAGCACACAATGTTAAGGTTTAAGTGAGTGGGAAATCATTTCGCACTCACTGTAGGTATATTACTTATATACCAAAAAAGATAATAACTACACGGTTATAACAAAAACACTGTTTGGTAATAAAAAAAGGTATATTAGAAATAAAGTAAGTATCAAAAGGTCAATCAAAATTAAAAAAAACAGTACAATTAAACACAACCAAACCAGTAATGTTATACAGTAATTAAAACAAAAGAATCGAATTGTTAGACATTGTATGTAATAACTAAATATCCAGTGGATATTAACGTTAAAATAACAGTTATAGTCACAGTTAAATGGACCATCTCTACTATTATAAACTTATAGACAACTTACCAACCCAATAATTATGGAGATAGTTATCACAGTTTTTCAACAATCATGCAAAATCAACAGCCTTGTAGGTTATTATTATTACCTAACTAAACGGAATACGGAATACGGAATAAGCTTTATCCAAAATTTCGAGAAAAACGAATACAGTATTTTGTTGTCTTGTGTTACATTTTCTTACGGTGATTTTGGAAGAGATATCCAAGGACATACCGATTGCGATGGCCATAACCGAAACGGTCCCAAACGGTCCTAAAAAATATAGAATCCAATTACACGAGGACCAACGCATCGAGGGTCTAGACACTCGTGAGCTCAGGATGTTCACTGACGGCTCCAAAACAAGGTATGGCACTGGCACTGGGTTCTCAGATTACATAAATATAAAAACAACAGCCACTCTAGGTAGCCATAACACAGTATTCCAGGCCGAATGTTTGGGTATCTCCATGGCTGCCACAGCTTTCATTGCAAGGAAGGTAAAGGATCAATCGATACGTATACTATCCGATAGCACGGCAGTGTTACAAGTCCTCGACGACAATGTCATCAGTTCTGCTACGGACAGCCCACTGTGCAGAGTTTGCATGGGAGCAGAGGAAACAGCAACCCATGTACTTCTGGACTGCCAGGGGGTTGCAGAATACCGGGCTAAGTACCTTGGCTCGCCAGGGTTACTCTCCGAGATCGTCGGTAACGTGAAGGGGTTACTGGGATTCTTCGGGGAGTTAGGGTGGCTCGAATAGCTTTTATTCCCACCAACGCAAAATACGCACCTCGTCGGGGAGTTGCGGAAAATTGCCCGTGAACACCTAACCTACATTTTCTTATTTCTATACGTTTAAACTCTTCATCGGCATAGGATGTTTTTACATGAAAAGCTAAAGGATTATCTTTCTTAACTTGGATTACTTTTATATCTGTCAATTTTATTTGATAGTTATCGGTTGTCTTGGAATAATTATTTCCAATCTTATCGCACATTGTTTAAATATTGTAAGTCGTCAAATGTTAGCTCTTGAACCGCAAAATACGGTGGGTTTTTCTAAGCAGTTTTTATAATGGTAACATATTCTTGAAGACTATAAATAGGATCAGACTTCATAGATCTTTTAATACCTCTTTCTATGGTAGAGTGAACGGCGTCACCTTCCATTTGTGTATGTCCCTTAATAAGAAACTTGTGTTTAATACTTTTCAGTTTATATTTGTTTACAGCATAGATATATAAATTTGATGCACACGATTGACGACGGCGTTGCGTATTATTTTTGGGGACATATGTTGGGTCGCTAACATCATCACCATCAGCAAAAGGGTCTACATTCATCAAATTAATGCTTGATATGTAATTTTATTGAAAATAAATAATGATATTTGTATCATTCATCGTTTGAATTGCTCTCGGACGTACTTTGGCGATTGTGGATTGCCCTCATTATCATTTCAGCCCTCTTACTTCACTTCATAGTTTTGAGTCAAGCTAAAATACAAAAGAAAAGTAAAAATTAATACCGGACAAAAGGTAGTATTTCATTTGGAACTTCCAGTCACTGATCAACAGTTGCAAGCAAAATAGTATTATCTCAAAGAAATCATGAGCTATGAAGTATCATTTTGAAATAATTTCATTTAAAATCCCTAATTTGAAAAAATGGAACAGTCAAGATGGTACCATTTCAAAATGAAACAGTTTAACGTATTAAACTTGACAGGTAATAGGGTATTAAGTGAAAATAATACTGTATAGAATACTTACATTTTGAGCGTTGGCTCCGAAATTGAAAACGAACTGGTCGTAACTCGACACAAACACGGGTGATGCGTACGAGCGCTGATCGGCAACTGAATCAACTGAGATGCGACTGTCTTTATTCGTTTCTTTAATGGCATAAGTGAATAGTCAATAAAGAAATGTGTTGTTATATCTCAGAAACTATTTGAACAAAAAATACAATTGTCTTACCAGTTCATGGAGAAAAAAATGCAGATTTTGAAATGCAAATTAAAAAAAACTCACCTTCTTGGACATAATACCCTTTTATTTGGGACGTGCGATATATACACATATATATAAATAAATTCTTCCACTTGCACTGTTTTTTTAATGTATTACGGTGACGGTTTGTTATAAAACATTGTTATCGGTGTTGTTGAATATAAAATGCCTAGTTATAAATAATTAAATAATTTTAAAGTAACATCCGTTATAAATTAATTACAAAAATAACATAATTAATTTAAAAAAAAAACAACTATTTCTAGTTGCAACCAAAACTATAAACTATTTACTTTAAACTTTCGTAAGTTGCTTCGTTATCAAATATATCTATATAGTGTTGAGTATCTGTATTATATAGCCATGAATTAACAGTAAGTTCGGAAGTCACTTCGTTACTGAAATGATTTTTAATGCGCCATTCTGTCAGTTGCAATTCAGATGGTTGGACTGCAGAAATATAACTTGGTGCGTAGCTTTTACTACTCCTTACAGAAATATTTCTATTAAATTTTCTATTCCCAAACGAGTTAGCTGGAACTGTGAAAATGTTCTTATCATTTAAGTCTGGGTGAACCTTATTTTCTGAATCGTCTCTCACGGACACTTTTGAAGGTAAAACAAGAGCGTCTACTGTTTTATGTTTCACAAATAAAATTCTCTTGCTGCCTTTTAAGAGAACAGGATGTTTACGAACTAGTCCATAAACACAAATAGCTCCTAGCGCTAAACATATGCCACCGGTTGAAATAAAAAGCAATATTCGAATTCTGATCTGGGACTCGATTGGAACAAGTCTGTTAAGACTATAAGTAACACATTTTTCATTATCTACGGTGCCTGATGTGGTCACTACCGGACAAAATACATAATCTGCATTTGAATCAACATTAATAATTTTAAAAGTACCAGGAACCACATCAATACAAAACACTTCATTGGGACAAGTAGATTGGTACCATAAAATACCATAGTTAGTTTCTTGGTTGGGACTTATTTGAATAATTGAATAGTTGTCAGCATTTAAGAAAAATGAGAATTTAATCCAATTGTTTTTGGTTACTATGGGGTAACTATTTCTTGATATAGAAATTCGGTAAAGGTCTTCGGTTTTTATTTGACTTGGTGGACATCGGTGATTGTGTAAGGGAGAAAGTAATTTCATTACTACATGCTTAGAAGTGATGTTGCCGTTGTAACAACCATTGTTTATATAAACAAAACGGAAACTATCAGTAGTTGGTGACTGATGTCTAGGAGTTATTTTCATTGAAAGAATCTGTTCCATTCTAGGAGCACTATAATTGCAATATGAAATAACTTCAAAGAAAGTTTTTCCTGCAAACCTTTCTGGCGTTCTACAAATTGGATGAGTAAGCAACACATCATTAGTAACTAACTGTCTCATATTATTTGTAAAGCAATCGCAATGCCAATTATTATCGTGTAAGTTAATTCTTGGTGTTGGATCAGTAAGAGTTAATAAGTTGCTGAATAGTTCATTTGGTATTGAAAAAAGTTTGTTATCATTGAGAAACAGCGTTTCAATTTCATACAGATGATCAAAAGCTCCTTCACCTATGGTGGATATGTTACAAGAATTCAGGTATAACATTTTACAATTTTCAAGTCCAGTGAAACTGTTTTTGCCTAGTATATCATTAAATATGTTATTAGAAAAATCAACTGTAGTTAGACTCAAAAGATTGGTTGTTCCTGTAATATTTTCTGGATCCCATTGTTTACTATGTGATATAGTCAGAGACTCCAAAGTGTTATGCACTGATCTAAACACATTTGCTGCAACATTTACAATAGTACAGTTGTTTATCCATAACTCTTCTAAATGAGATAATCCAACAAGGCTGTCCGTATCCCAAGTCTTTATGACCAAGTTGTGTAGTACTACTGATCTAATGTGAGCAGTATGTTGTTGCAGGAAAGCACTTGCTGTTAAATGATTTAGGTTGCCGCCAGTAATGCCAAGTTCGATGATTGGTAGTCGCAGTCTTGGTATCCAATCTGATTGTAGGATCCCGTTATGAAACATAGGATTGTGCAGCGCTAGGTTGAAACCCGAACACGATTCTGGAAGTTGCTGAAATAAAATAGTTTATTGTTAAAATTATGTTTTATCTCACTACACAATTCACTTTCAGGGGAATAATTTCATACACATTGAATAACTTTATTCAGAATCTAATCTTACAAAGTTTCAACCCCTTTTGAAACTTTTTTTAAGGGATCGAATTTTAAAAAGTCCTGTCTTTAGCAGATACCTACCCTTACGATAGTTAATCTACCTGTCATTTCAACTTTGTAACATTTATACTTTTAGGGATTTCGTGATTAACCAGTGAGTGGTATTTCGCATTTATACACTCGAGAGCAATGAATCCGGGTCACATAAATATACCTGAAGAGCTCGGAAACTAATAATGCCTAATAAAGTAAATTGTGTTTATTAGTCAATTAAATAATCCCTAAATTAAAGTAATAAAACTTCTTGGTTTCACAACAACCAAGAAGTTTTATTAGTTTATGCCATCAAAAATGTCAAAATAAAAAATGGGACTTTTGTAAATGGAACTACGAATTTTCTGCATCTGTTTTTGACAAACAATGTTCCTGATGTTTAATATTCCTTATTGATGCTTTTCACTTGCACCTGAAGAATGCACCAGAATTCTCAGAATGGTTGATAACGGCCGTAGTCAGCGTGATATACCAAGGACAGTCGGTGTGTCGCTGACAACGGTATTGGCTCTTACTTACGAACACCAGGAATAGGCAGAGCCAAGTGTGTTATTTATAATCACGAGAAAATCGATACTTGACAATGCTTCGAATTCGCTTTCTTACAGGAACTGAACTTACAAATCAGTTTCAACGCCTCGAAAAAAGTAACCCAAGTGCATAGACTGTAAGACGATGACTTGCAGAAGCTAATTAAAGCTATTTAGACCTGCAAATGGCCCTAAACTGGAGCGTGGCCATCGTACTTTGGGACTAAGATTTGCCCAGAACCACTTAAATTAGAGTTTTAAAAATTGGTCAATGCCAAGGGTTAAGTTCTCAGATAAATCAAAATTTGTGCTCCATAAACAGAGTATTCAATTGCCTATTAAACACAATTTATTTCACTTAGCATTATTAGTTTCCGAGATTTTCAGGTATCTTAATGTAACCTGGATTCGTATCTTTATGTGATCCAGATTCGTATCTTTATATGACCCGGATTCGTTCCTTCGGTTTCGAGTGTATACAATATTGTGGTATTTAGTAAGGAAATAAAAAAAAAACATTTTACCGATACTGTAAAGGCGATATCTTCCTCATAATCGTCAAAATATGGAACCTGGTTGCAGGAAACTATACAGCTTGTCGAAAAACACCGGGCAGGTTCAGATCGCTTGTATATCGGGTAGTATGTCGCCACCAAAACAATTAATATGAAACTGGTAACAATGATCACCGCGAACAAACTCTGGACAGCTAGATGCAGCCAGCCGCTGCTAAATGATGCATTCCTAAAGAAAATAAAGTTAAAATAGTTAAAAAAGGAAAAAAGAAACAGTCAGTCGTAGGACTGCACATCAGAAGTGAAAAGATAACTTCACAATGTATTTGCATATACATACACACACACACACACACACACACACACACACACACACACACATCTGTATATATATAATTAGGTTAAAAATAAAAAGTAGGTAATAACATATTATCTAAATGTATACATTAAACTATACTATACTAACTATATTTTGTATACATAGGGTACACTGGAAGTTCAGCGCTCCTGGCCGCTCATAAATGTTTGAATTTCGAATGTTATATTTTTCTAAATATAAGAAACTCGGTTTCGTCTTACGAATTTTCGATCAGGGTCACGTGTCCTGACGCGAATTTAACATTTTTTACCCATCTCAAAAAGTGCACAACGCCGCTAAAGAAGTTTTAACTTCAAAAATCAAAGCATCATTTAAAAGTTCGACAATTTGAAACTTTATAAAATGCACTAAGTAAAATATTGGATAACATCTCCTTTCCTCGCGTAAATATTAAAAAAAAATTTAAATGTTTGTTTGTGTCCTTCTTTTTTGTGTCCTCGTTCTCGAACGAATCAAGTACACTTTCCTAGTGTGGAAGATGTGAGTAAATTTAAAGTCATTTGATATTATTTGGTTTGCCAACTGACCTTAAAAAAAAAAAAATGACCGACAGCTATTTGAAACATAACAATATTGTCCCGCACTCAGAAAACACAGCGGATCTTGAAAAGGGTTTCATTGCGACTCATACTGTCGGTCTCCTTCCTATAATTTTCATACAGTCTCAATATTCTTATCGGTAGTCACTTTTATCGGCCAACCGGACCTTGCATCATACTCCAAGTTAAAATTGTCGCGATGGAATTGAATACACTAACGTTCTATGGTCCATGGAGATGGACAAGTTTCCCTCAGTGCACTATTCATTTCCTCGGAACATTTTTGTTAAGTTCAGCCACGCTTAAAGTTATACGAATGATTACACGAATATTGAAGCCCGCCATTTTCATTTAGAAAATTAATAAAAAAATTGAACGATTCGTTACCTCTGAATTTGTTTTTTTTTTATTACTTGGAGTTTATGGATAATATTTCGCGACCACGATCGGTGCAATTCGATCGAAACGTCGGGCAACCAAGAGGTATTGTACCTTTTAAATATTATTAAGTCTTAAGTCCGATTAAGTCCCTAATTACACACCTAATATGTATCAAAGTCGCGAAAGTACAAAAACAATTATTACTTTACTTACTTACTAACTTACCTGTTAATTTATTAATTATTTCGTCTGGGTATAATGTGTATTCATTACATTATAGAGAAAGTCTTAATTAGTGTAAGAAATAACAAAGAAATAAAGCGGTATGAAGTGCAATATTTGCTTATATTCTTAGCTTATAATCCTTATTATCTTTTGGTACACTCTCCCTCACTATTGCCAACAGCATTTTTTTCCCTGGCTGATAGGTGTTGAAATCGTGTATGCAAAATTCTATGATGATCGGTTAAGTAGTTAAAACGTAAAAGAGTAACATACAAAAAAATATTTGCATTTATTATATTAGTTAGGCTTTCTTTCTTAGGGAACGGGAGAGGACTAGCACTCTCCCGTCACGCAGAAGACGCACCAGGCGCCTTAGGGCATCTAATGGACTACGGCCTCCATGAGCGCTGGCATTAAGGCGTCGGGAAGGATAACCCGGCACCGAAACAGAAGAAAATAGGCCCGAGAGTTTGGCGCGACGTGTTCCGCGAGCGCCTTTCTAAACTAAAGGGGGACACGGCTCCTACTCGACGACTGCGAGGCTACTTGCTTTGTGGACAGGTGGTCAAGTCTGTCGGGGGTCCAGGGAGTTCCTTCCTAGGTTATACCTAAGCCCCCGGCCATAGACACCCGTGACGGAACACCGTGTGGTTTTAGTCGGTTCGATTCTGACATAACCACCTCGCTGAGTGGTGAGGTGGTACCCGAGGGGGTTTCTTCCACAAGTAAAAAAAAAAGAACGGTTTTCTTTCTTACACTTTTCACTGTATTTATTTATAATAATAAAATTATATGTATGTTACTTAGATATATATATATGTATGTTTATCAAGAATCTGGTTACCACAGTACAGGCTCTGCCTAATTTGGGATCAGATCTCAAGTTAAAAAAGAAAACAAAAAAGTTGAATCGTTAAGGTAATTGTATTGGGAAGGATTAACCTAGTCCTTTCGCAAATCGTTTTTTACGTTTTGTGAAAAAAACGGACAGTGTTTGAAATAGGTAGAGAACATAATGTCAGTTGTCACTGTAATAATGACGGCTGGATCGAGGGACTGGTGCAGAAGGCAGTTCTCCTCAACACGGCCCGTATAGTGAGGTGGGGTTCCTGTCTTTGGAGCCCTAACCACCGCTGTCTTAGTCCCTGTACCCGATGTCGGTGGGCTACTATTTTTATATTTTTAAATATAAATTTTGTTCCATACATATTTAAAAATGTAATTTTTTAGTTTTAAGTTTAATTTAGAGTAATAATAGTAATAACTTCACACTCTGATCCCAAACTAGGCAAAGTCAAAAATGAAAAAATGGTAACCAGACTACTGATAAACATACTTATATATTTCTAAATACTTAAATATTTTAGTAAATTACACCCAGACACAGAGCAAATTATTGATGAATGAACCCACGTCACTAACCACTAGACCAACAGACCAGTCATATGGTATATTTATATGGTATATCAAATGTCCATTTAAAACATACTAGCAATCATATTTGATCTACGTTAAAGGGCTACCACTTGATAAAAATATTTGGTTTATTGGATTAACATTTGGAAAACTTCAAGTGTGTCAATGTCTGTCCTTGAATTTGCAAGCGAAGCGGGGGAACTTATTTGGAGCAGTGAATTTATATACATATTTAATAGGTACATTTTTTTAAACTTTTATTTTAAAAATAATTGTATATTTTCCTTTAATTTCATCGATAAACTTTAAAAATCTCGCGTTTTACGATAGGTATATGATTACAGTAAAAACTTATCTGAAATAAAAACCTGTGACACCATATTTGTTTTGACAATGAAATTTAAATGTTTTGAAAACCAACTTGAAAATAAAAACGAATATAATTTGCAGCTTTAAAAATAAGACTTAATTTCAAGAGAGTAACTTTAGTTAAATAATTTATTTTTACCATTAAAAAAACGATTATAGGAGCCACTTCCTTCCAAGCAAAGATTCTAAATGACAATGACACTTCAAGACTTTTCATGAAACAAGCCCTTCAAACGAGAATCTTGCTTACTAAAAATAAATTCAAAATTAATGTAAAATAAACCTAAATACCTTACAATAGATGAAATTCCGTGAAATTTCTTGAAAGACGGAGATCGAAGGATCTGCATTCTTGTCATGATAGAATCGAGAATCTTCATCCCTGGTTTCCCGGATACTAAATAAGATACAATAAAATACCGTCGACATAACAGCGCGAGTAATCAGTTTGTTGATAAGCATGACAATATACTGTACCTATCTGTCCATTAGTTATGATCGCGATAAACTTTGTAAATACTGAAATGATCGAACGATGTAATTTCATGGGCAAGGGCGGATATCGCTTTCATATATGAATTACTGGCGGTTGCCTTTGACTTTGTACGCATGAAAATCTTAGAAATCCCACGGGAACCGTACCTTTTTCCGGAATAAAAGTAGCCTATGTGGAATTCCAGACTATATGTTTTATCTGTGCTAAATTTCATCCAGATTCGTTCAGCCGTGAAAGAGTGAAAAACATCCATACATCCATCCATCCATCCATCCTCACAAGCTTTCAATCAATCAGCCTATCATAGTCCACTGCTGGACATAGGCTTCTCCCAATGTGCGCCACAGCACAAACTGTCGCCTTTATAATATTATATATATCTATATATATAGTCGCTTTATTTCCTTTATCAAAGGACTTACTATGTATATTTCTATGGAACAGAATTTTTTACATATTATTTTTACCAACTTAAAATTTTTACAAACTTTTAAACACTTCAAAATTTGCACACATGTCAACGCCCGATGACAAAAGACTAATATCATAATGCTACTACTTACTTACTACTACTTTATTATACTAAAAATAATTTCATTAGGAAAGTTACTAACCTCTAGGATACTTACATAGCTTAATCTAGAGTTTATTGAATATTTTTATTGCACTGTAGATTAATAAACTGTCTGTACTGTAATCTTTCTGGTATCAATAAGGACTACTATTTATTCTCACTAAGACCTAATTTCTACAAAGCGATTAGCCGCTGACGGCTAGCCGCGCGCGTTTCCTTATTTAAATTAAGTCATTAATCATACCTTTTCACGCGGCTGCGAGTTTGAAGTTGACTGCAAAAGTAGCCGTGCGCCTCTCAACATCTACGTAAAACTGAAGTACGATTCACACCGAATGGGCCACACCGGAGCGCGTTTTTAGTACGGTGATGGAAATTGAAGTTTATATTTTTTACTTAAAATTCATTTTTGTATGGCACTTCTTGCCGCTGCGGGTGGTTGGCTCCGCCCACTTGCGCTCGGTGTGAATCGTACTTTATGCGCAATGCCCACTGCGGAGCTCACTACAACTAGCAATAAGCTTCGTGGTGAGATTGAAAGAACGTGCCTCGTGCAGATGACATTTTTACACCTTTTATTGTAAGTTCTCTTAACAATAAATGTTTCCTATATCTGTTTTTGTTAACAAGTAACTGGTTGGGTAGAATACATTAGCGGGCGACGCGCACGCAGGCGCTACATTATCAGACGTTAGATCAGATTAGAATAATTAGATCGATTTTCGTTCTTTGGTAAAGGCCTCTAGTAGCGTTGGTTGACCTCAGTTATCCGTAAGAAGTATTCATGTGATAACTATAAGGTAGTTCATTTTTTAAATATTTATTGGTATTTGAAGTTGACCATCAAAACTTTTTTTAATAAGGACCAAGGCATCCACACTTGAGATAGAAAAATTGTACCCAGTGTAATATCAATAATCAAAATTAAAAAAAACAGCTAAATTAAAAAAAAAATAGATTCAGCATCTTTATATTTTCCCACGGGCAAGATAATGATATTATTTTTCGTGTAAAGGCTGTTCAATCACACACCGTGGTTATAGTGGCTAGCGATAATGCAATCATCAAACACATTAATATAGCAGTACCAAATAAGGTCTCCCATAGACGAACAGCAAAACAATTCGCTTCATGAATAAATATAGCAATAGCAGATGCCCTCAGCTATTACGATTGCACAGACCAGTGTGCAGCGCTACAGAGAATGAAATTTCAGTGTTGTATTCTTATACCTACAACTGATTGCTTCCAAGCACTTTTTGTTAATCTATATCATAACTTATAGTTTTCCTATGAAACGGTTTTTAATACCGATCGATACTTTTTATTCTACTATGAATTCCAAAGTCAAATTAATTTTATAACGTAGTTATTGTAAGTGTAGTTATTAGTTTCATTATCAAAATGAAAATGTTTTCTCGCCTTCGATTTTATTGTTCCTCTGACCATGGTAAATTAGAAATGACTCAATCAACAGAGTGAAAGCAAACTCCAATAACTAACCAACATAAAAAAATGTCGTAAGCATTGGCTACTAAAAATATTCGTGTAACCTGGTACTAAATAGGAAAGTACGTTCTCGAACCGTGTTCAATGTTTATCTAATAGCAAACCAATATGTTAATTACACACGACACGTGTTTACGTATGTTGCTGAATCAACAGCATTCCAGGTACATATACATATACATTTGTATTCATGTATGCACAAGGAAAGTAATGATTGCTCAAAATAGAAGTACAAGACAAAATACAAGAGTTACAAGTTCATGAAGACCTCTCCATTAACATTTTATTTACAACTAGCAGTGTCCGCGCGACTTCGCTCGCGTGTACATATTGTATTGTATAGCCTAAGTAACTCCTTATAAAATCAGCTATCTGCTAGTGAAAGTCCCGTGGAAATTGGTCCACCGTTTCGAAGATTAGCCGGAATAAACAGACGGATAGACAGACATAAAATTTAAAAACGAATTTTTAGGCATAGGTATCGTGCAAATAAGTGTATGAGCTTATAAAAATCTATTATTTTGACATTACAAACAGACACTTTTTTATGGTATAGGGGGCAAACGAGCAGACGGGTCACCTGATAGTAAGTGACTACCACCGCCTATGGGCACCTGCAACTTAAAAGTCACAAGTGCGTTGCTGGCCTTTAACGTGGGGGTAGGGAAAGGGGGGAGAGGGAAGCGTTAGGTCATTCGGTAACCTCACTCACTCGTTGAAAAACAATGAAACATTGTTTCACTGCCGGTTTTCTGTAAGGCTGTAGTATCACTCCGGTCGAGCCGGCCCATACGTTCCAAAACATGGCTCTCCCACGAATATTTACTTCAATTACTTCAATTTTATTTATTTGTATTGACTAGCATTTGAGTTTTTTGTTTTAGTTTTTATTTCATCAATAAGTATTATTCCTCACACTCAGCTCCCTGTCTATGCAATCCATTATTTTATCTAACCATCGTAAGCACATACTTTATAAGGTCTAAAAACCAATTTATATTTCAATACTTAATGTTCAGGGTCAAAAGCCAGCTGTTCGGTCAACAGGACCACCGGTCACTTGGAGTAGTAGATTTTTTTTTTTTTTTAAATATTACTAGTAACGTGGGTCACACATTACTAGTGATCTCGTTAACCCCTTCAGCTAAGCTTAACGCTTGTGTTAGGAGTGGGTTCACGACGGTAGTGCACTGGGTGGGGTTCGAACTCGCAACCACTTGATCGCAAGTACGCTACCGCCGCTTTTAGTATGTAAATCCATTATAACCAAAAACGAAATGGGAAAAAATATTAGTATATGCGCTTCATCATATTACATACATGATGTCATGTCAGCGTTAACGAGTTAATTTTTTTTACAGAGACAATTCCGGACAAAATTTAAGCATTGTACCAACATCTTTGGTATTTGTTAGGAATAGTTTCACAAAGTGCATAATTGTTATTTTTTAAAGATTCTCCCATTATCTCCTTTCCGACTTTTTGATTGAGTCAATGGCTATAACGAATACTAGACTCAAACTAGGTGTCTTTAAACACTGAAATATGAAGAACTAACAAATTTAATGCTACGACATTTTATTATTATTATTTTTTTATATTATTGGGGGCAAACGAGCGGACGGGTTACCTGATGGTAAAGTGACTACCTTTGCCCATGGACGCCTGCAACTCAAGAGTCACAAGTGCGTTGACGGCCTTTGAGATAGGAGTACGCTCTTTTCTTGAAGGTTTGAATTTTCATCCCCATCACCTGTATAATTGGCATTCCACCACATTCAAAAATTTTTTGCCTCGCACAACCAATCTCTGGAACAAATTGTCGCCTTTTTTTTTTTTTTTTTTTTTTTTTTTTTTTCTTTTTTTTTGTAATAAGCTATATATACATTTCCATCACATGGTCATTTGAAAATAATATTTATTTATTTTTTATTTAAAAACTTTATGCACAATGTATACAGAGGCGGACTTAATGCCAAAGGCATTCTCTGCCAGTCTACCTTAGGGTGATGTAGAAATGAATAAAGTATAATACCAAAATAATTTAGAAACACCCCAAATGTACACTATGAATGTAGTCTGATATTACTGTATATTTTGCGAGATATATAACAATATCGGAATACAAATTTTGATATGCCCTTGTCGACGTGTGGACTATGTAACGATATATAGATAATCAGAGCAGATGATTTATGTGAACTCCGTGTGGTATAATGTCGGTTATTATTCCAATTGCTATTGCAATTGCGATATCTGAGTATAGAGTTAATAGGAGAAATCCAGCACTTTAATATAGTTTGTCAAACTGAAAGAAATCAACCAGCATCGTATGGTTTGGCTTCCACTTGCAAAAAGAAGAACTCTGACGTTGGTAATATAGAAATTCAAGTGGAATGAAATCAATAATCAATTATTGAGTACTAGCAGCGCCCCGCGGCTTCACACGCGTAATTCCCGATCCCGTGGGAATATCGAGATAAAAAGTAGGCTATGCGTTAATCCAGGTCTCCAGCTATCTACATACCAAGTTTCATTGCAATCGGTGCAGTGGTTTTTGCGTGAAAGTGTAACAAACATCCATCCATCCATCCAAACTTTCACATTTATAATATAACTGGATAGTATATTAGTGGGATAACAAAGTATTCTAAAAGATGTAAGGCTTCCTTGTATTTGGATACTACGTTGTTACTTTTGAGAACAAACAGATACATAATGCTCACGCCACGTCCAGGGTAGGCACAGATACGAAGACGATAGAACGTCATTTGTGAGGTCTTAAACGTTTTAAAAACATCTTATGCTCGTAAAATTTACTTCTATAGCATATATAAAACAGATCCTGTGTCTACACCATAAACATAATACGGTGTGGCTACATGACAAACAGTCTCCTCATTGCCGCGTCACTGAAACAGAAATATTTGTGTGTGCGAGTTTTACGAACATGTGACTAAGCTTTAGTATGGGGACATTAACGTGGGACGTTGACGTCACCGCAATATCGATGTCAAAAAATCGGATTGATAGCACTATAGATACCATTAGATCTTTAGCGACCACACTCACTACTAACAATGCAACGAAAAACACTATCTAGAAATACTTGTTAACCGCAGTATATCAGATGAAGTTACGCTACCAGGTTGTTCAATTCCGATCGAAGCAGAAACTGATGATGAATAGAACATTCAATCCTTTGTTGAATGCTTAGAATTTCCTGTACTACTCAAAGTAACGAATTATATTGTGATACCAGATTTCCAGTAATATTGAATTATAAATAAGCATGAGTTTTACTTCTTGTTATAATTAATTTTTGTAAACAAAATGCGTAACAAACCTCCAAGAAAGCAGCATAATTAAACATGACAAACCATCCCGTCTTCAGTACCGTATTTTGAATTAATAACAAACTTATCATTCCCAAGAGACGTTCAATTACATCTCACGTTATGCTTCTTAAATGTTAAATTTATATTCTGAAAGAGAAAAAATATTTTACTCACATCGTAAAAATAAAATGTCAGGAACATTCATGATATAGCGTAAGTAAGTCATTTAGATATTTTAGACATAATGATTATTACATTTACCTTAAAAAACTCAAAGCCCCTGTAAAGTGGGTGACAGACGTTCGAGTAAGTATGCGTATTTCTGGCTAAACGACTTTTTTCGTATATTTGTCATCTAAAGTACGCATACTTTAAAATCGCCGAGAAAGTTTTGCGGGTGATCCAGCCGGTTTGGAATTTTACTCGTAGCCCGTCTTGCCTCGCACATTTTGTTTCGCAGTGCGACGCGAGCTGCCATTATGTTTAAAAAACAAAATTGTATGCACATGTGACGCGTTTACTACTTGTTGTTTGTTTTTTACTATTTTGTTATATTATTCACGCGAGTTTATAAACAAATGTATAATAATGTTTTTGGCAAAATAAAAACAATGACTACAAGGATAAAAATTAGAAGGTTATAATAAGTTACTTGGTATTTTACGGAAAGTGGAACCAAATGAAACTTTAAGAGGTCTTCATGCAGTGGCTAAGGTACAAGTAAATAGTTACAACACTCATCTTTATAACGTAATTCTAATTAATGATAAATGCTCTCTTGTTTAGGCATTATTTTACCCAAACTCTTCGATTAGGTACATCTTTTGTGGTTTTACACAACGCAAAATCTAGCTCCTAAATAACACAAGAGTGTTAGACAATCGAACAATATGGCGCGTGTCGTCGACGTCGAGTCGAATAAGTACGCGTTATTTTGGAACCGCAAGTCTAAACCTCGTACGTCTATCACCCGCTTAAAAAACACTTTATTACTTGAAACGAACGAACGAAAGAATTTGAAATAGTTCTAAAATATTGGATAGCATATTAATAAGGTGGAAAGTCTGTTTGAAAATTAGTTTTTAATGCCATACTGTGGTATAGTTGAAACAATATTCCTAAATTAAATGTCTTTTTCATCTTGGTTACAATGTAACACTTATGCAGGTTAAAGGCTAGAGCATTAAGTCAGGTTTTATGTTGTAAAAGACCCGTGTTAAAATGAGGTCACAAAAAATACGATGATTTTATTCAGGGCCATCACAATTCTTGTATTTACAAACTTTAAGAATTTTACTCCAGATACTCAAGCATAACATTAATCCCATAAGTCATATTTTTTTTCAATTGACATTAATAGTATTGCTAGTAAATATTCTAGGATATATTTAATAAAAAAATCGAGTTAAAAAACTATTATAACACGTCAATTTCTTTTAAATAACCAAAAACAAAATGTTATTGTTTGACACGCATACAACGGTACTTATTGAATAATAATATAATTACATATTAAAATACGATTCCTTGTCATAAGTAAGAATTTTAAATTTTCTGTAGTTATTAAACTTAATTAACGCTAACATTAATAGACGACCAATTAATGGTTTCAAATAAATAATTGTTATGTCCAAAATCGAAGCGAGCCGAGGCCTATGCATATTTGATATATCGGTACAAGTAATACCACGTTTTAATTGTTTAGTAACTGTCTTATATATTAATTAGATGTGGGATGAATAATTAATTGAACACATTGTGAACAACATATTATTATGATCTAGTCAAAGCAAGATCAAGCTAACTACTGAATAATAATAAGTTAATGAAAGTATTGAGAAGCTGAAAATATGTGGTCGGTTGTATCCTTTTAAATATTTCATGTATGTCAACAAATTTGCCCGTTTCGCTCTTCACCAACAACTCTTGACTAAGCGTAATAGAACCTCCTTTTTTATGAGATAGGGGGCAAACGAGCAGATGGGAGCAGATGGGCAGATGGGACATGATGGTAAGTGACTACCGCCGCCCATGGGCACCTGCAACTCGAGTCACAAATGCGTTACCGGCCTTAAGGTGGGAATAGGGGAAGGAAGGGAAGAGGGTGAGAGGGGGGAAGAGGAAAGGTTTAGGGCCTCCGGTAACCTCACTCACTCGGTGAAACACGACACAAGGTAAATGACTACCGCCGCCCATGGGCACCTGCAACTCAAGAGTCACAAGTGCGTTGCCGCCCTTTAAGGTAGGAGTAGGGGAAAGGTGGTAAAGGGGGAGAGGGGGGGAGGGTTAGGGCCTCCGGTAACCTCACTCATTCGGCGAAAAGCAATGCAAGCATTGCTTTACTGCCGGATTTCTATGAGGCCGCGGTATCACTCCGGTCGAGCCGGCCCATACGTGCCGAAGCATGGCTCTCCCGCTAGAAAACGCATTTCTCCGCACAAATGCAACTTTTCTACATACAGATAATTTTGAATAGTTACCATCTACCGAGGAACGTCGCGGTCAGTAAATTCTATGCATAAAAATGGGTTAGTCCATCTAGTTCTACTATAAGTTCTACGATAGAACAAAATGGACAAAAAAAATCCAGACAGTTCTACTGCCCACGGCGATAGAACAAAATGGACAAAAAAATCCAAACAGTTCTACTGGTCACTGCGATAGAACAGAATGGACAAAAAACATCCAGACAGTTCTACTGGTCACCGCGATAGAACAAAATGGACAAAAAATATCCAGATAGGGCGCAAAACAGTATGCGTTCATCGGCCCTGAGATAGGTAAAAAATTACGCTTACACATAATTATGTTATTTACTGGTGCCAAATAGAAACAAAAATACCGAATACTTTATTTTTTCTTGTCTAAATTATCGTAAAGTGCACCACAAATTAGTCAAAAGAAAACAATCTCGCGATAACTATATTTTATAATGCAATCCGTAAGATATACAACAAATAAGTATATTTATCAGCAGTCTGGTTACCATAGTCCCGGCTCTGCCTAGTTTGGGATCAGACGGCCGTGTGTGAGGTCACTGAGGTGTCACAAGTTATTATCATTATAATGTATAGATAAAAATAAAGTCTATATTCTACTATTGAGCCTACGGGTCAGTTGGCTGTATACGATAGTATCTTATCTACTTTTTACCTGACTACGGGAAAGTGAAATAGAAAGGGTTTTATGATTTGGATTATCAGTCTATAACATATACAATTCTACAACCTAAAACAACTGAGCCAATTTTAATAAATGAGGTGCCTATCTACACCTCATTTATTAACCTAAGTTACACTTTATGTGATAATTATACATATAAATATAAATAGATAATAATTATACATTTAAATGTAAATATTATTCACTTACCACTAAGCGATAATATAAATTACCGCTTAAGCGCGATCTATTTTGTTTTTTATAGCCTCACCTCAGATTAAGGTTGTCCAAACACTCATAGCGTTTTGTGAAGTAGACATGTCTAGACAAGATTGATAAACTTAACTCTTCATATCATATAACACACAAAATAACGATGAGGGCAACTAAGGTTTTTGTTGATTTAGGAAATACGTTATTGTGGCTTGAAGAGTCCTTTTTTGACAATTGTGTGAAAAAGATAATTAAAACAACTATATTATGTTAGTACGTTTTCACTTCAAACTTAAATTACAAAAGTTAATTTCTAGAAAGTTGAACACAACACGCAGTTGAAAGCGCGGACGCGAAATTCCATCACAAAACTATAGTTAGTTATTCGTGAAAAGCTTGGAAATACCAACCAAGCGTCCGGGATTCGTGATTGCAATATTCCCGGCGTTCGTCGTCACGCGCGCTCGACCCCGCTCCTGATGAAAAATATGTTCAGTTGTGTACTTTTTTCAATTGCCCCGACTGTAGCTCGAAGCGATGAGGCCATTATTTACGTTGCTAAGATGACTTGCACTATATGAATGAGCACTTTATCCACTTACATATAATCTATTGTATGAATTACTATTAAATAACTCACAGTTCCCGTACGGCTTTGCTCGCGCGTACATATTTATATGTTATGAGCGCCACCCTAATTCTTTTTCCAAAATAAAGCCAAATTACTCTTTATAACACCAGCTATCTACCAGTGAAAGTCCCGTGGAAATCAGTATACTCGTTCCGGAGATTAGCCCGAACAAACAGAGAGACTCAGGACAGCAGTATCTCGCATTAAAGCCGTTAAAGTTAAGTAGCACCGCGTTCTGTCGCTAACATTTAACTTAAAGTGCAAATACAGAACGAGAATTAACGATATCAAAGAAATGAATAGCGTTTGAGTATACACAGACATTATTTTATTAATTGTGAATCTAGAAAATACTAAAAACTCAATTCATCAAAAACCATAATTAAATATCATAATTGTATATACATTTTTGTAGTGCTATATTTGCATACTATATATAATGTACAATACATAATACATACTTTATTTCTATCCAAAGAAATACGCACTATTTTTTAGCATTTATGTCTTTATATATTTTGCACGGAACCCTAATTCTTTTTCCAAAATAAAAGTAGCCAAATTACTCCTTGTAACACCAGCTTTCTGCCAGTGAAAGTCCCGTGGAAATCAGTATTCCCGTTACGGATATTAGCAGGAAGAAAGAGACAGACGGACAGACGGACATGCAAATAACTGTATGAGCTTAAACAAAACTATTATTTTGACATTACAAACACTTGAATTTCATTTACAATACAAAAATACAAATACAAAATTGATGATTAATATTATTAGCAAGACAGCGGGATATCGTTGATAATTATAATTGAATTTAATGTCGCTTAGAAGATTTAATTATATGTTACGTCATAAGTTATCGTAACTAACGTATAGGTAATTATCTAATATCAAACATTAACAGCGCAATCACGCAATATTGCTTTGATCGTCTAAAATCATACATCAATCATAAGTTCGATTTCTGCTCATCTACCAATCTATGTATCATACATATTATATAATAAATCTGTAAATCTCTAACACCTTAAAGGATAACCAACAGAACCCATTTTTCTATTATTTTTAGAAATGTGCCTGGTTGTGCACGCATCACGTTAAAAGTACAAAACAAATATTGCACGTAATTCAGTGTTTTTGTTATATCGCAATCAGTTCACTCTGTTTTTCATATAAAAACAAAAAATTAACATTGCAATCTATAAAATTTTTAGCGTGTAATTAAATCAAAATCAGACTATTATTTTTCATTGGAGATATAGGCACATTGGGCACTTTTGGTCCCATACCAAAAGTGCCCAATGTGCCTATATCTCCAAAAAGCTACTGAACTCGTGAATTATTGAAGTTAAGTGAATTAAGAACTGACATCTGTCATCTCAGCTTGACCGTCACGCTGAGATGACAGATGTGTCAGTTATGCTTTCAGTTCTGACGTGCATTCCTAAGACTGACAGTTTTTTTACCCGGCGTTTTTAGGACCCAACAGCGAATTGGGTATGTCAGAATCGAACCAACTAAAACCTCACGGTTATCCGTCACGGGTGTCTATGGCCGGGGGCTTAGGTATAACCTAGGAAGGAACTCCCTGGACCCCCGACAGACTTGACCACCTGTCCACAAAGCAAGTAGCCTCGCAGTCGTCGAGTAGGAGCCGTGTCCCCCTTTAGTTTAGAAAGGCGCTCGCGGAATAAAGATAGATAATATTAATATAGAGATAGCCTGGCGGTCGTAGACTTTTGTACTATGATAGGTCAACATATATACTAAAAAATTGTAAAAGCGGCTACACAAGGCCCATTCACACATATCAGTGAAGTCACAGTTCCGGCAGAGTACCGCCACCGTAGTAATTATTCTTTCATACGTTCTCTATGAACGCATCCACACCTCTCAGTGTCAGTGACGGCATTGTCACTGAGAGCACTGTGCCTTCACTACTACTACTGTGATCTACCAAGTTTTATCGCAATGGGTTAAGTCGTTTTTGCGTGAAAGAGTAACAAACATCCATACATCCTCATTACAGGATTACGATCGAAATTAGTAATTATAAAATAATTGTTACATGACAAGAACCTACACTGCTCTCATAACTCGTCCCGCACAAAACAGTGCAGCTCCTTTTTGTCCGCTGTTTGTTAACCGATATTTTTTTTCTTTAGTTGCTATTGACCAGCTTTGATATTAGTTTTAGTCTTAGCTTTAGTATTAGTCTATATGTATGTGAATTATCCATTTTTATTTAAATAACTTTAAAATAAAACTGAAAAACGTTTGATAGTGCGGGAATGTGTTTGTGTCTTGAACTGTTTTGACAGCACTTAAGACCTTTTGTCTTAGTGGCTTCAGCTGGTGGCGTTGACTTAGAAGCTTGATTTTTTTACAGTTTCAAGAGACCGCAGACAAGTATTTGATATTAATTTCCTAAGAAAAAGAGTCTTGACAGACATACTGACTGACAGAGAGATGGACAACAAAGTGATCCTATAAGGGTTCCTTTTTTTACTTTTGACGAAAGGAACCCTAAAAAATGGAATATCGGGATAAAAAGTAGCCTATGCGTTAATCCAGGTCTACAGCTATCTACATACCAAGTTTCATCGCAATAAGTTCAGTGGTTTTTGCGTGAAAGAAAAACAAACATCCATCCATCCATCCATCCATCCAAACTTTCATATTAATAATATTAGTGGGATTCAATAAATTACGGTTGAAATTTAACCTCTTTGCTTTAAAAACAAATCAATATAGTCAAAAACATACAAATTTAAATCTCAAAAATATAATCCACCCAAAATTCTATACGAACAAGCAAGAACTACGCCGTCTTTTTGTCAAAATTTATTACAAACCATCACAAAAAGTTTAAAGAGATTCTGATTGAAGTCACATGTAATAAATAGATGACGTGTATTAAGTGTAAATTACCTCACCCACAAGATCCCTGAGCACCAGTGTCAAGCTCAAATAGGAAATGCAATAAATCACATGTCTCCGAGAGATATTGCTTCCTCGCCTTACATTAGTTTAATGTCTTTATGGTTCTATTTTAGTAGCATCGGAAGCAATGGATATGTCGCAATATGATGTCATGTAATATTGATTTCTAGGAAGCTACACGAGACATAGTGTACTGACATTATTGTGTTTGTCTATTGTTGGGGCTCACTTACATAAGTCCGGAACAGATTAATTAATGGCAGAATAGGTAGCTTACTTTAACTTCATGCTTATGTACTACCTAGATTTACAGTGTTTTATATTTTTTTTTGTTAGCAAAATGTCTGTAAAAGTTTACGTTAATTAAGTTTAGTATTAGCCACATTAAAAATAATATCTTAAGTAATGCCTAATAAATGTTTGGTTCCAATTGGGTTTAATTTACAGTCATCGTTGCTATTTATGGGTTTTCATTGGTATTATATTCATAGATTGAGTAAAACTTTGACTCTGTTCATTTCCATAGAATTTGTGATAATCTACTAAGTAGGTAAAGTACATATAAAAAATTATTTATCCTATCATTACAGTATCATTTCTTCGTTCTGAAATGAATCTGGATAATTAAACTGACAGGAGTTAGTGCCATTATCCAGATTCATTTCTAGGATTTTTTGTTAGAGGTTTATCTAGTAGTCTAGTACGTTTTGTAAATTAAAATTACCCTGGTCTAGTGGTTAATGATCCTGACTGCTGAGCCAGAGGTCGTGGGTTCAATTCCTACCCAGGACAAATAACTGTATGATGAACACGAGCATTTTTGTTCTGTCTGGGTGTAATTTATCTATAATATGTATGTATTATAATAATATGTATATATATGTATGTATGTTTATCAGCAATCTGGTTACCACAGTACAGGCTCTGCCTAGTTTGGGATCAGACGGCCGTGTGTGAGATATGTCATGGTATTATTATTATTATTACCCTATGTGCTTTTCTATACACCTGATAACGTGCATGAAAAATTTATTGATGATTCGTTAAGTTAACTAAACAAACTAATATTTTAGGTAAAATTAGTAACCCGCCCCGGCTTCGCACGGGTAGTAGAGACATCTTCAATAATCATCATCATATTTCAACCAATTTACTCAAAACGTTAACAAATTATACACCTTCCTCATGAATCACTCTGTCTATTGGTGAAAACCGCATGAAAATCCGTTCAGTAAGTTTTCAGTTTATCATGAACAGACAGACGCGGTGGGGGATTTTATTTTATAATATGTAGTGATAACCTCATCAAAAACGTTACATATAAAAACGCAAAGCAGTTCTTCTACCGCAAGAAGTTGTAAGACCTAACTGTTACTTAATAAGATACCTACCTATAAACTCTTAATAGTTTCCATATCAATATATGACATTTTGATTTCTTTTATAATAGAGAATGATTTGGCCATCGCACGGCAACATAATCATATAAGAATAATCTACTGTTTTAGATTGGCCTTTCTTAAAATAAATATACAAACATAAATAAGGCGCTGAGAGCGTAGCTCATATTGTGTAGATTTTGTTGTATATAGATTCAACTGTTCTGTCGTATGCGTTTGCCAAGCCATTCTGTGTTTAAGAGAAATAAATATATCTTATGGCTACTATAAAATGTTGCAAGGTAACTAATTAGGTAACAATTCTTACAAATTTTTACGGTAGAAGAACTACGTAACGAGACTTGCATTTTTTTCCTGGTGTTTTGTATGGGATCACATTTCTTTTCGTAGGTAGGTAGGTAGGTATTAAAGAAAACATCGTTCGTCTCTGACTTACGGCCGGTAGCAATAACCAAGCTGTAGTTACCGATAGATCGCGTCTCACAATCAAAGATAAGTGCTATCTATCTTTATCCAATGAAGGGTAGTGCCTTTCCTCTCGTCTATTCACGCTTCTTGAAACATCTCGTTTTTCGTTAACCACTTAACAATAATCACCCTTAAAACCGTTCTAGTTTTTATAGATTTTTATTTTTTTTGTCAATAAAAGCGGCCCATGTTCAGCCCTCTCTCCGTTATTTATGAACCGATTTTGATTATTCTTTTTTTGTTAGATAGGGTATATCTCAAGGGTGGTCCCATGTCAAGGAAGTTAGGATCTGATGATGGGATCCTGATAAAATTGTGAGAAACCTTCGGAAATTGTAGGAACGAATAGTGTTTCTGTTCACTTTTCATTACTTTATCAGGTATTTGCGTTCAGAAATCATCACATCATGTAGCTGAACTGATGATGAAAAAAAAATCATCAAATAAGAATCTTTTTAACAAAAAATTAAACCGACGAAAAGAACTAAAAAGCAAAAAATAAATAACTATAAAATTTTTATAATCTTATTTTGAGTCGGCGCCAAATAATAAAATGATTAATTATACCTACGTACAGTTGGATGTTTGGCGCCGACTCAAAATAAGTTTATAAACATTTTATAGTTATTTATTACCAATCAATTTATTTCTTCGATTTTTCGATTTGAATAAAAACAAAACTTCATTAAAATCTGACAGAAATAGAAGCAGCTTAGTAGTAAGTATTCTGTTAAAACGAATTTACTTTTAAATTGGTATTATACCTAATACACTACACTAAATCTGTAATATAATAAGTACTAAATTGTTCATTTAACTGGTTTACAGCAGACTCAGTATAAATCTGTATGCATTATTCACGTCATTTAATTTCTTAATCATAATCATAATTTTAAATAATTCCAACTACATACAGAACATTGTTCCGTTGCATTATTTTATTGGTATATTATTTCTACTTCAACTATTAATTTTTAAAAAGTTATCCTTGTCAAAACGGCCGACGTTGACATATTAGCAAATTATGTTACTTGAGTTAGCTCCGTCTATTGAAACGTAACTTAAATTTTATTGAAATGAAGGTAAGAACCATTTGTATGGGGGTTCTTATCTCTAGTAGGATACCTGTCTTCCCGACGATAGATTGACAACTTTGATAGAACATACTATACCCCAGTAGGATATTGAAAAGCAGGTAAGAATCAAAGGATAGATATGTGTATCTTTTGTAGGTGGAATTACAGATAGATAGGTTATTGGAAACGGCCGTTATTGTTCTTACCTATTTACCTACCTACCTCTAAGTACAATGAAGCACTGGTGAACAATAGATAGGTCTATTATTATAGGATCTATTTATTTACGAGTAGTGTAAGTGATGAAAAATTGTATGAACTACAACAATAACTTTGTAATCACATATCTTTTATAGGATTACAAATTTACTTATGCAGTTTGTATACCTAGAAAACGGGACTGAAATTGCGGTAGATTTTAGTTTTCCTTGTTTTGTAGGCTGAACACTATTTGTGTTTAAAATTTAAAGCTTATAGCTAGCAGACATGCTAAAAGAGCCTTTGAGTTTTGAAGATCGGTGAGTGAGTAAGTCAGTGACAAAATTAAGGAACTTAACTTGAAATAGTTTTTAAACTACTGGTTCAAACTGGATGTAATATGAGAATATACCTAGTTATATTATATACGCTTAGTCACTGAAATTTCTATTCTTGAATCTCTTGAAAAGCTTCTAGCTTCATCCATAATTAAGTAACACAGGGGTCAAAAATGCCCTGAATGGCTTTGGGAAAAGAATTGTACGGCTGTGTCTCTGTTTTCCTTTTTTTGCTCGACTTGGCAGGGACTCTCGCGTGCCCCCAGATGTATAATCTATGTCTGAAACTCATTTATCACATGATTACCTTAGCGTAAAGTACGAACCATAATCTAAACTATAGATATTTGCGTTTGAAAACTGATTTCTGGGACGTATATTACTGGATCAATATGTGTTATGATGTAACGCATTGACATCCCTCGAGATTCGAAGAGCACGTCATGTTGATAAGCTCTGCTGTCATTCAAACAAAGTAAATAATGCGCACAGGTATTAGAAGAGTCATATTTTCAATTTCGTAGAATAGACGTATCAGATTCGCTTTATCCAATGCGGGACTGATAACTTGTTTGATTCGAAAATAACTATTAAAAAACCGTTAGTAGCTATTAGTGATATACAAAACAAATGATTTTAATAACATTTTATTAGAGCCATGATTTTAATCTACTTATTTCTACCCCTTTTAAGTTTCGCGTATGGAGTAATGTGGAATTTGGAATTCTTAAAGTTTATACGTAGAAGTGCAGAAAGCTAAAAATTTTAAACAATATTTTAAAAAATGATATGGAAACGGCTACATCAAGCTACACGTGTCCAGTGTGTTCAACTGTCACGGTACGGGTAGTCTATACAATGATAGTTAAAATTATACTGGAAATTAATAGCTTGATTTATGTTATAAAAAAAAGGTCAATAAAATTTAATTTCAAATTTTAATGATTTGTTTATTCTAATGTTATTATAATAATGAATTGATTATTCTAATGTTATTATAATAAACGTCAAGACTTTTTAATAGCAATCGACTTATCTACTCCTTATAAATCACGTCAGATCACCTATTTACTTCATCCTCATATCGCTGCATATTATTACAATTTATTGAAAATTGCCCTACTATTCTTCATTCAACGTACATCCCTTTCTTCTTAAGGATTTTAACTAAAGTAAAATAAAGTGGGCAGTTCAATATATCAATAATTCTATGCGATATATATGTCAAAGGCTTACAGAGATAATGAAAGTCAATAAACTTGCTCGACAAAATAAAATGGCAACTTAGAATAGAATATATTTAGGTACCTACGTAATACTGAATTATTCTGTCCCATAAATAAATTTTGATGCCGTTTGATTACTATTTGTGGACTACATCCTTTATATGACCTTACTCTTCTCTTAAAAAAAGAAAGTTGGTAACCACATGATAATTTCGTAGTTGCCGCATCGTCAATTATTTTGACGAATATTTGTGGGATTAACAAATTATACAGTATTGCGTCTTGCGTCTTGCGAGTGTAGTTTGTGTCCACTAATTAAATAGAAGTTTACCTGAACCTATTCCGTAAGAGGTTCTGCTTTTAGTGTGGTACTAATAGCTTCCAAAGATGGTGTGAGAAAGATCAAGTATACTTCTCAAGGCAAGCTTAAGGCTTCTGCTTTCTACATAATATTTCGTGTACAAATACGTTGTAACTCGTAGCGAACGATTCAAAAACCTAAGACACTAATTGATTTATTTTTATTTTTATTCAGTTCTATCTTGATGAGATTAAGAGGTCAGGAACTCTAATGTATTTTAACCCCTAACGTCTAGTTAAGATGTGAAAGCGTAACAACAAAAAACAAACACATATACGAATGACAGACTTATTTGATTCTGATTCTGACGCGTTTCCAAAGATGTAGGAGTCAACGAATTGCTACGTCTGTGTTACTTTACTACGTTGTGCTAACTGTGCTGTCAATTACTTCATCCAAAACGATTTTTTTTTAACCTTTCGGGTTCAACGACATGGTTTTGTTGCATTAAAGGCATGTAGAGCATCAAATTGACAAAGACACAGAGTCTTTTATGTAAGTTTTAAACACAAATCCTAACTACTTTTGTAAATACGACTTAAGGACTCAACCAATCATCATGACATTTTACATACACCTTATTAGGGGTGCACAAAAGGACATATGTAGGTTACATTTCATCCAGAATAAAAGGACTGTTCTCGAAAGACTTTTGGAAGGAAGTTGCGGGAAATTTTTTTGTGGATTAGTAACGTATTTGAGAAAATATCACAATTAGTACTAGTAGACCAAGATCCCAGTCCACCAGACCTTACTTATTTTCTGACCAACAAAATATATACAGTAGTATCAGTCGTGAAGCTGAAGTTATGCATACCTGCTAGCTTGGGCCAGTGCGCTTTGTTGCTAATTTCAGTTACTAATTTTTAATCAGAGTAACTTAATTTTTTTTCAATTTTGGTCACAAATTATGTTAATTTCATCTGTGTGCGGGGGTCAATTTTCAGGTTCCAGATGCTAGGCCTTCTCTTAATATCGATGCCTCTGTAGACCTCTGCTTAAGTATAATATGCTAAATTGTAGGTCTTTTATGACTCCATGAGTACTTTTCTTATTTTATTTATTTGTTCTTACATTTCAAAACATTTGATATGCAATCTTTTTGAAAATGTAAGCCTCACGCACTTCAATAGGTTTTGGTTACCAAGGGTGAACCCCGAGGAAGTTTCCTACGAGGCAATCAACCCCCGTATAGGTATCCGTATTACTGCAGTATGTCATCCACGTCGATGTACACTGCTCGGTAGAAATCAACCGTGGTTATGGTAATGGCAATTATATTATACTGAAATTATATTATAGTAAATGTATATAAATCACTTAAAAAGATTTTATTTCGAGCAAATTTTATCTCGAATAAGAAGCCAACATGAGGCCGAATTTCGTATCAACCTAACATTTAAAGGCATAAGTACGTTATAATTACGAATGTTTACGTAAATAAGTAGGTACGCATTCTCAACGTACTTAACTCAGTACAAGAGTGAATGCATATACAGAATACCAGCCCTCAAGCTACCAATATTAAGCGTAGTGAACGTCCCCTGATATATTGGTCGTCATGAGTATTCATGACAGCCATTGCCCAACGATTAAAATATGTATAAAAAGACTATTCGATAAATTTTGGTAAAGTTCGTTTTAAAATTGCTGACAGATGAACTGATAATCTAGTACATACTCGTATTGTAGCATATCAATATTTGTGATATAAATATTATACTTACTTATATGTGGGAAGATTTGCTGAAATAGTTTTCTTTTCTTTTTGTTCGTATAAAAAAATAAAAGATTTAAAAGAAAACAGAAGACGATCGATGACTGGAAGTTTTGAAATCAATCGATTGACAGCTCGTTGGAAGATATAAAACATAAAAAGTGCTTCTAATATTCTATAAAAGTTCTCTATGCCAAAATATACTATTAACTGTTTCCAGATACTAGAATTTACTTTATGATCTCAAATAAGATACACCATAATCCCGTGAGAAAGTCTCAGTCTAAAGCCTTGCGAGTATAAGCACGCAAGAGACTCCTACAATATTTATTTTATTCCAATGCTTTTAAATTGACTCTAAAAGCTATCCGGAAAATTTAATGACTCCTTACAAGTATCCTCCTAACTAATGTGTATTATTAAATGCGAATGTGATTTTTCTTTTTTTTGAGTTTGCTCCTTAAGCATCGATTTTCATATAAGGCGCTCGGTATGAAAAAATATGAAGAGTAAAATTTAGTGATCGGAGGGGAGCGTAACGCTTTAACGCTTTGTTGTGCTTTTTGTGCTTTACTGGAGTTTACTCTTTATCCTCGACGCATGTAAGTAGATATGTGTACCTTTATGTTATATACATACATTATATCTATATACATTATATCTATATACATTATATCTATTTATAATGTGATTTTCTTTTTTGGAGTTTGCTCCTTAAGTATCGATTTTTATGTAAGGCTCCCGGTAGGAAAAAATATGAAGAGTAAAATTATTATTAGCAGCGTAACGCTCTAACGTTTTGTTGTGCTTTATTGGAGTTGACTCTTTACCCTCGACGCATGTAATTCCTACCATAAAAATCACTGTGCAACCCCTACATATTGTTCTATAGGTTGTTCCCGATCGATTCCTACCAAAAACGTAATTGTGCAGAGTCACAACCAAAATCGATAGAATTTGAAGCTCCACCGACTGCACTATGCGTGAAACGTGTGAAGGTGGAATTTTCAAACGTGGTTGTGAAAAACAATAACCAGGTGAACCTACATTGTTATTTCATCGCCCACGTCGAATTTTAAGAACATCGTTAGATTCGAATCCGCTATTTTGGAATTGAGGTGTCTACTACAGGCACCTTCTAATGCAGAAAAAAAGTGCTGTTACGGGATATAAAAAATTAATTACCCTGACGGAATTAATTTAAAATCCCAAATTTTATTTGTTACTAGCATATAAAGCTTAAAAAAATTAATTGAAATAATTCTGTTCAGTTCTGATAACAATGAACCTATCCAGTTATTCACTAATCCGCGTTTTAGCTATTGTAGCGGTTAAATACATTTGAGGCGGTAAGCCTCGTTGAGTGACCGCAGTTTACATGTCAAGAGCTCTTTGTGCAGTGCTTAGTTTGTTAAGCTGTTTGTTCAATGACAAACGACTTCCAGCTGTAAAGTACTTACACAAACATACTGGCGTTACTAAGGCCATTACAGTTTTGAGATATCTATTTTATTGTTGTGTACTGTATATAGCATAGAAATGAGTGAAGATATCTCATATGCATATGTTTTCTCTCATTTGTTTTCTTAACAAAAATGTCAATCATGCAAAGTTACAGAGTTCTAAGTTTTTAGAAATAATGTGTAAATATGAACACATTCTTGTAAAATTGTTCCACGCCATTATTTTTTTTCACTTGTTCAAAAGCAACTTTTAGGATTTTTTTTTCATTATTATGTTGAAGAATATTTTTAATGCCAAGATATATAAAACAAAGCCCACCCTAATCAAACCAAAATCATTATTATCAATCACATTTTCACTTGAATTTAACCACTTATTGATTTAAAATGAATTTATAATACACGGCTGTACATGCAGGATGTATTTTCGAAAAATATATTCCGTGTCTTTTATGAAACCCGCTTAACTCGCAATGTTGATATCAAACATTCACTCAGGCCGTTGGGTAAAATTGTCTTTTAAAACAAGCTCGCAAAAATAAAAAAAAATCAATCTCTTCCGTATTATTCGTCGCATATTTCATACAATCACTTGAACGCTCTACTTCAATATTATGGAACAAGTGCTCGATGGAGAGCCATGCTTCGGCACGTATGGGCCGGCTCGACCGGAGTGATGCCACGGCCTCACAGAAAACCGGCAGTGAAGCAATGATTGCATTGCTTTTCGCCACGTGAGTGAGGTTACTGGAGGCCCTAACCCTTCCCTCTCCCCCTCTCCCCTATTCCCGCCTTTTCCCTCTCCCCTCTCTCTTCCCCTAATCCCACCTTAAAGGGCGGCAACGGAATTTTGACTGTTAAGTTGCAGGTGCCCATGTACGGCGGTAGTCACCTGATGAGGTGACCCGTCTGCTCGTTTGCCCCCTATAACATAAAAAAAAGAATATTAAGTACGTCACACTTTTCTTTCATTATAACTCCAAAGTTATACTTGTACTATAACTAATCGAAAGGTTAATTATAAAGACGATAAAGTAAGAACTGGTTTTCTAAATACTATTGTTTTCTTAATCTGCACCAATTTAAGAAAACTGCACAGTTTTATTGGTTAAACGAGCTAATCTCTGAAACTACCAGTCGGTTTTGAAAAAGTCATTTTGTGTTTATGCTACTCAAAATCACGCTGCGATCCTTAGGAGCGAAGCAGTAACCACGCGGGTTTACAAAATTTCTTCAAGAATCAAGTTCGTAAAACTCAAGAAATCGAAAAATTTAAATCACGTCAAAATTAGATATGGCCTCCTTCTGTCCAAATTTTTTCGTTCTTTCATATCATAGCTCATAGTAGCAATCACAATCTACTTTGTATCCAAATTTGAGATTTGGATAAAAAGTTGTATTCTTACGAATATATTTTAAAGTACACACATTAAATGTTTCAAGTTTATTTTCTACTTATTTTACTTTACCTAAAATCACAAAAGTTTATGTCAGAAAACATTTTCAATAAAGTTCTAAGAAAGAAAGAAATAAAAAGATTTTTTGTGTAAAACACAGCATACAACAAATAAAAATAATAACATATGAAGTAATATAAAAACAATTAAAATTTTAAGATTTTCTTGACGTGTCATTGTTACATGACACTGACATGACAATGCCACGTATCCGACCACGTTTATTTAACAATATAAACAACTGCATATAAACAACATAAAAATAATATAAACAACATCGGTGCTAATAAGATTATTTAAACAATATCCTTTATGCATCACAACTTTGGTGTAATTTTATTGCACATAGAATTATATTGTACACGGACTCATTGTTTGATATTCTATAGGCAATATTTACACATTGCAAAATGATGCTATAGCTAGTCCCGTTTGAAATACGAAGGCTGTATCTTTTTACATCTTATTACTTTAAACGAGTAATTCTCGTATGTATGTATTTATTTATGTATGTATATATTTATATTTCAGGTATCTCGGAAACGGCTCAACAATTTTGATGAAATGTTGTATTCAGATACAGTTTTGCATTTTAAGTTCAACTGCATAATTGTATTTCCTGTAAAAACGCAATTTTACAAAAAAATAAAAAATAAATGCCGATTTACAAAAACCTACCGAGCGAAGCTCAGTCTTCCGTTATTAATGTACAAACTTGAAAGCGGGTAGGGCTCAGTATACTAACGCTGTAAACCCATTCCTAACACAAGCAAATTAGCTTAGAGTTACAATTTCTAAGAAGAATACTAGTAATGCGCAAGCTGTATTAGTTTTGACATGTTAGAGTATTCCAAGTTTTAAATACCAATAAAGTGTTTCCCCATGAACGTATATGTACGAAACGTTAGAGAGGATATCTTACAGTTATTTCCGCCATATGTATTTTGGTCCTGAGGTAATAAGAGCCTATTTCGATTTACTTGGAACGTTTCTAGACTCCGTTCTGATATTGAAAGTTTACTCACAGATAAACTAAATAACAATATTGTTGAATCTCTCTTGAATCAAACACCGTGATTCTCACTTGAAAATCAAATGCCAAAAGTTATATCTCGGCTCCAACGAGGCAGTGTATACAAGTTTAGTTTTAAGTTTTTTTTTTTTTTTAATTTCTTTAAAAGAACCGACTTCAAAAAGAAAGCTATTCCATAAAAGACTTATATGGTTTTCTCATGGATGCCATTGTCAGAACTGGACCAAATTGAAATGTTAAGCACCAGCACCAGTTCACCCAGTCGAAAGTTCTGAGGTAACAAACATAAAAAAAAAAACAGTCGAATTGAGAACCTCCTCCTTTTTTGAAGTCGGTTACGGATGAAATAAGTTAAGTATTTTCAATAACCACCCTAACCGTGTTGTAATATACTCAGTTTATTAGGGTAATATTTTCATATACCACACCCGTAATGGACTATCGACCGCGTAATGCTTGCGGCTTGAATTGATTAACATTTAAACTGAATCATATCGAACATTAGAGCACTTGACTTAATTAGTAAATTATTTAATACTTACTAAATTTCCCCCGCGCCTTCACTTGCGTGGTAACTACCACGCAAGCGAAGGCGCGGGGATTTGTCTATTCTTCGGGAACAGTAATTTTTTCCTGGATGCAAGGTACCCTATGACGTACAACGTCCAGATCCGTTCAGTCGTGTTTGCGTGAAAGAGTAACAAGTTTAGTTCGTGGGAGAACCATGCTTCGGCACGTACGGGCTCAAACGTGCCGAAGCATGGTTCTCCCACGATGGCTCGACCAGAGTGATATCACGGCCTCACAGAAAACCGGCAATGAAGGAATGATTTCATTATTTTTCGCCGAGTGACTGAGGTTACTGGTGGCCCTAATCCTTCCCTCTCCTTTCCCCCTCTTCCTCCCTTCCCCTACTCCCACCTTAAAGGCCGGCAAAGCACTTGTGACTCTTGAGTTGCATTTGCACCCTATAACATAAAAAAACAAATATCCGTCCGTCCATCCATCTTTACACAAACTTTCACCTTTATAATATTAGTAAGATTATTTAGGATTTGAACTGGCTTATGTCCGGTTCCTATAATCAAGAAACGATTCGTTTTGCTTACGAAAGTATAATTTTCGTTAAAAATTCAACGAAATTTTACCGTCCGTAAGCAAAACAAATCGTTTCTTGATTATAGTAACCGGGCATTAGTGTCAGGGGATCGCGTGACGTTTCTTGATTTGACATGTAAGGAAAGTTTTCCTTACATGTCATACGTGTTTGACTTAGTTTAATAATAAAGTAATTTAAAATTTTTAATTATTGGTTCAAAAACAGTTACAAAATTATGATCACAGGAATTAATGAGGTTTTTGTCTATGTCATTTATCTTCATAATAAACATAAGGCATTACCAAAACATGACCGTTTTAGGATTCAATTCAATTAAAGTAACTCAGAATTAAATTATTGCATTACGGTTTCACTCAGTTGCTAAGAAAATTAAATTAAAAAATTAAACTTTCTGATTAATTTGTAGGGATCGGTCGGCGTCCTTCACGTAGAAATATTTTCTTTTAATCCCCTACGGAGAGGCTTGGTTTTTATGTTTGTATTTCTTTAACCTAGATTGCGGTTATCTTTATACACTATCATATTAGTTTATCAATAGACAGATCTCTATAATCTTCCTTCTATCTTTAACATTCGACTAAACTTGCAATCTGAATATCATGACTTGAAAATGAAGTTGTACCTTCTTCTATTCATACTGTATTTTTATGTAAGACTAGCTTTCAGTTCACAGTTTGGTTCCGGTTAAAGTTATTATTTATTATTATAAAGGGATTAAAAATCCCTCGGGAACTGTACTTTTCTGGGTGAAAATACCCTATGACTGTAACTGTACCCCTGACAAAATTGCAAATTTCATGATTTTCGGTTGAGTACTTACGATTTGAACGTGAGAGACAGAGTTCCTTTGCATTTATCATTACATATTATAAAACAAAGTCACCTTTAGCGTCTGTCTGTCTGTCTGTACGCGATAAACTCAATAACTACTGAACGGATTTTCATGCGGTTTTCACCAATAGATAGAGCGATTTATGGGGAAGGTTTGGGTATATAATTTGTTAAGGTGTTGTGTAAATTGGTTGAAATATGATGATGATTGTTGAAGATGTCTCTACTTCCCGTGCGAAGCCGGGGCGGGTTGCTAGTTAGTATATAAGTAGAGATTTTAAAAGGGAATAAAGTGATTATAATCATACAATTTACCTTAGAATATTATTGTACGACACTTGTCAACCCCGACGACAATAAAAACTAAAAATGAACCATGCCAACCAATAAAAAAAATGTATCAATATATCACAAGCGTGTAGTAGTGCAGGTCGCTCCAGCTAAACCAATAATGTGAAATCTGATAGTGATACTTTGACACGTGTTTCGTCTCTGTACGAGGCACCCTCAGAAACAAAACGGTAGCCAATGTTCTTCCTTGAATATCATTAATCAAGTCAATATCTAACTTATTAATAACTCAAACCTTTGGAGAAGACTAGAAATCGAGAGTGAGAATCTAGGATGTGAATGTAAATGTTACCATTGATAAAAATTCAGAGTAAAGAACGCATTCCCTCTCAGACTTTTTTTTTGTTTTTTTTTGCTTGTCAATATTGTTTATTCAGCAAGGTAGCGAGCAGACATACAGACTTACTAGCTGCGCCCCGCGGTTTCAGCCGCGTAAGTCTCGATGCCGTAGGAATATCGGGATAAGAAGTAGCCTATGTATTAATCCAGGTTTCCAGCTATCTACATACCAAGTTTCATCGCAATCGGTTACGTAGTTTTTGCGTAAAAGAACAACAAACATCCATACACCCTCACAAACTTTCACGTTTATAGTATTAGTAGGATTTATTTTTCTATTGCTTCTTTAGTTTCGGTTAGTATTGTTTTTTTTTTCAACCATTACTTTAGCAATACACACCAAACTCGCCGACCCGCCGACACAACCCGGCGGCCCATATGAAAAAAATCATGTGGGCCACTTGTGCCCGCGCGTGCTGCCCGTCAACATGTTTGCCATTACTGATGTTATAGCGTAATAAAAATCTGGGTGTTCTTTGTGTCCGTTCTTTGTATGTTTGTAAAGTCCCCCGCGACACAGGAGTAATTCCTAATGCGGGAGTTGTATTTAAAAAAAAAAGCATTATTGGTTGGTTGACAATAGTGGGGTTATAAAAGGCTAGGCATTCATAATAAATTGATAACAATCATTTTGAGTGCTGATGGAGGTAAGAACAATATGTTACTGTTACTGTTATAAAGTGATTTTGATAATTTATAACTATAGTGATGCGATTATTTCTAACATATCACTTTATTGTACATCTGTCTTTATGTCTGTCTGCGTGTAAAGACCCTCTTTCTGAGGAACCCGTGAATGCATCAAGTTGAAATTAACATCAAATACTTATGTCAGCGGTTCCTTAAAGTTGTTAAAAGATCAAGGTTCTAAGTCAACGCAATAACAAGATACGGCTATTTAACCAAATTTGAACATTTCGCAAGTAAATCAATACCTATAGGGTACTTCCCATTGATCTAGAATGATGAAATTTGGTAAGAAGCAATAAATCCGAAAGTCGTTAATTTGTTATAAACACAAAAAAAAACAAAAAAATATTTTTTGTGATTACAAACTTATATTTTGCGGTTGGAAAGTTGACTTTGTCGTACTTAGATGTATGGGAGAGTATTTTTGGAACCGTAAAGCTAAGTTTGTCTTTCGGCAAAGACAGGCAACAATCTTCTAGAATTGTTTCCCGAGATTGGCGTACTATTTACATACAAGTTTGTGTGCTTACGGAACCCTTAGTGTACGACTACTCGCACTTTACCGGTTTTTGTACTTGTATTTTTATGTTACCTTTACATTCTGCCATTACTGTGGTTATGCGATTTGCCATGCTGTACACCAAGTTTCTTATACGATATTGGAGAATATTCTCCCGTTCCTCAGCTTTGATGGCATTACTTTACTACAACCAAGAAGTTTTATTACTTTAATTTAAGGAGTATTTAATTGTCTATTAAACACAATTTATTTCATTATGCTGGCATTATTAGTTTCCGGAACTTTCAGGTATCTTTATGTGACCCGAACTCATTGCTCTCGATCTCGAGTAAATAAATGTGGTGACTTGAAATACCACAAAGGTTTATTTAGTGATATTTCAAGTCACAATTGGCACAGGTCGGCTGTGGGTATGTTTTTTTGTTAAGATATGTTCTATAATAGGAATTATTCCTGTCGCTGGGAACTTTAAAAACTTCGTCGTTGAGTTCGTTTAGCAAAACAAGCTCACAGCCAGCATATACAAACAAATACATGCCTTTGCCAAAGAAACTAATTCATTTTTATTAGCCTTGAATTATCTTGGGGCCCACAATTTTAGAAACATCAGCTGCAGGTTGCCGCCGCCGTATTACTTTCTAACCTTGATTTCGCAAACTTGCGTGTCCTCCTGACGCGATTGATAATATCATTAATACCTTACCTAATCCATATTTTTGTAGTATTTAATATCAGTTTAATTGTATTATTAACTCAAATGTACAATGCAATGAACAATGGTACAAATGAAAAAAATTGTAGATGATCTTTTTTACTGTAACGTAATTTTAAGTTAGTTAAGTATGAAGGTCAATACTCATATATCTATACTTGCGAGTTCTAATGGAGCGATTTAAGTGCGTTTTTTTTTTGTTTGAAAGGTGACTTGATCGAGATTGTTCTTAGATCTAACTATCTTTCGATCTAATATCTAATCGTTCGATAATTATCAGCTCTTTTCTAATCATGGCAGAGATGTTCGAGTCGGGGTGTTTAAAATTTTAAATTTATGATTATATGATTTATTTGATGTTAATATAAACTGATTATTTTTGTGAAATATGTATGTATGTATGTATTTCTTATAATACATTTAAATTTTATACATTTATAAACTCTCAATTCTGTACAGAAAGTTATTTCAGTTAATAGTCCATGGAAAAATTAACATGTTAAAAATCCTCGGTGAAAACCGTCTTGCGTGCAGATTGCTATGAGCTGCATAATACACTTTTATGGGGCAAGCAATATGGAAATTTACTTTGCATTGTAAAGTTCAAAATAACTCGGGCTTGAATGAAATTACCCAAGTCTTTTACAATATCTACAGTGATGTAGTAACCTAACAGTGTTGCATTGTGTCATAACGCAGTCTGCGATATCTTACAGACAATCTTTGGAATGACTATACTACATACGTAGGCAATAGGCAACGATATGATCGATGTTGTCTAATGGTTAGTGTTTCAATACATTTTAATTAGGTATATTTATAAAATCAGTGTAATTGAATCCTATTTCAATACAGGCGTATATTAAATACTCATCGTCCTATTCAATTTACCAAAAAAAAAACTGTAAAAACTACCAAAATATTTAATTTTAAATTACCATTGAACTTTCCGATTTTTTAACTGTGACTTTCTGATTCTTTTCTTAACTTCTGCTATAAATTTAAGAAATTAATGCCAACAAGAAGTATCAAATATGCAGCATAAATTGTCGTAATTTTTTATTATTTTAACTACGACTAAAAACTTAATATGTTACAGCACCATACAGACTTAATTAATTACTATTTATTTCATCAACATATTTGCACAACTCGTTGACAAAATGGTCTTGAGAGGCATAAAAATAGATAGAAACAAAGACACAAGGAACGAAGGGTTAAGTTTTGTCTCTTGGTGTGTGCAAATCTAAAATTTTGAAACTAAAAAAAAAACACACGTTCTTGGTTATTTTTTTATTTAAACCGAATTTAAATAAATACACTTTTACGGCAAGATTTTAATATTACATTAAATTACCTACATTAATATTTATTTTCAATAATAAATGTGACTGCAAACGCTAAATACATTGGTACCTGTTGGAGATATTGAATGCAGAAGGAATATAGTCTACACTGATATTATTGCTGGAATAATTAAAACATCATTTGATTACACGCTGATAAAAGAGGTAAACAAATAGCATATATTTTCGTTTGAATGAACTTATTGCGACCATTCCCACAGCTACACCCGCGAGTGTAGTGAGCCTTATAACTTACAAAGGTATTTTCGCACTGCAAATGGTGCTCACAAATATGCACACCATCACTTTGTTAAACAGGATTAATTGCCACATGCGATTAATTTCTGAGTGTATTGGCGTATACGTATTTTATGTATAAGCATTTACCTCTTTTTCAACATAATCACAAATTCCATATGCTTCTTATACTAAGGTACACAGAATATTACACAAGCATCCATACAACAGTTAAATATTAACAATGAATATAAGTTTATATAAACAACACACATATATAACAGTGAATATATAAAATTCCATTACGACTTAAGACTAGGTTGATATGCAAGATCTTAAGGTCCGTGGTACTTGTAATAAGGTACAAAACTCCCACTTCCTCGATATGTTTTATGCTGGTTCTTTTACTATAATTTAGGTTCATATAGACAATAATATTATATGAGTGAGTAACATACATATTTTAGTCTCACAGAATTTTTTAATTAATATTTAGGTGTCGACATATACAGTCATCGACATAAAAGAGTTTACATAAATATGTGTAAATCATTTATATATGATCTCCCAATGTTAGAATTAATAGAGTAAAGATGTGTCATAAGATATAAATATTATTATGATTATAGTCTTACATAAGATACTAAGAGCTGGTATTGGTATAATTTATATTTGAGTAACCATGTGGTCGCATCCTCAGACTTAATCCAAACTAAAAAAGTATATTGTTACAATTATGTGAGTATAAGTTATATATTTTAAAATCAAAAACCCTTTAATCGATTTCTACAACGAATTCTACAAAATCTTATGAATGACGACATGAAAACAATCAATTATTTGACCAAAGGATTTATAGATCCAAGCTTGTTAGGATAATGTAATTTTCTGGACCGAGGAGATAATAGCTGCTGTGTTGAAAGACTCTTTCGTCTCGCGGTCGTTTAGTAAAGAATGATCCAGAATTCATTTAATTACAATTTTTTTTCCCAACTGCGGTACAACTTAAAATATATCTGTAAGAATAGTTTGGTTATAAATTTTAATCTTAACTTACGTCGGATTTCTTGGAAAGCGTTAAGATTATAGATACGAATATAAGAACAGTGCAACACGACATTTAGAAAATGTTAAGTGATAACAATAACATCCACATTTTACTTGTGGAGGCGGTTCGTGAATTTTATTCTTAACTTTAATCAGGTTGCTTTGACTCTGATCTCGATTATATAAGTTACATTTATGTGCTCCAAATGTTGTATATTGTGTGCACTTTATATACCATGAACAGTAATGACTATATTATATAAACGACAAGCTTCAACATCAACACTACAGTTACAAAATTGATATCCAAAATGTATCAATCTATGTAAAGTAGGTACAAAACGTACCTAATCTCGCGTCTTACATGATCAACACATTTTATTATTATTTATACAAGTAAGTGTAATGATTATAATAATTACTTAGAATGTTTGATACATATGAAAGTTTCTTGGTCATTAACCTTTGAACCCGTAGATTTTATCACGTCTAATGGCTTTTTTTTTTGTGATCTTTCATTATTAAATTTAATAAAAATATAGTTATTGCAATAAGACGCTGAATCATATTTTCCTATTATAATTTAACGTAGCTGATTCTAATAGAATAAACAAGGGTTTGAATAAACACAGCAATCAGCTGTTTTTACCAATCATTTGATTTTTTCGAAAAGAGGGGAAATTTAAAAAACATTATTTCCTGATATTTCCATATTCTTTACGCGTAACTTTGGTTTCGTACTTTGGTAACATTTATCATGCCTTTAAAAGTATTTAAGCTATACAGCTTTGTGCAAGCAATCTAGTTGATCAAGTTTCTTCTACAGCTTACCTCAAATACATTGAATTTAAAATGTATATTAAATTTATTCTTAATTTTAATAATTCAGACTAAGGGATATGTTTTTGGTTACAATTTTATCACTCGAAAATGGCTATACATACCGTACATTGATCACAGGGCTCAGATTTTTTTTCAATTAAATTTTGTGAGTAACAGTGTTAAAGGTTTAATTGTCTTACCTATGACGATATGATTATGAACTGCATCACTACAGCAAAGTAAAATGTTCAGAGTCACATTTATTACTCTACTATTAGCTAATAATAAATTTTAACATCCATTAACTAAATATAAAAGCATTTAAAGCTACAAAAAATAACATATTACCAAGCCTATCGATAAAATAATTTAAAGAAAAACTAAAAAATTAAAACTAAAATAAACTTTAAAAAAAAATACTTTTAAAATAATGTATTCAAATATAATAGCGAATTAATATTGAACGATATAAACAAACTATTGGTTAAAATTTCCATTTTTCTGAAGTTCAACAGAAAATAGAAGAATAATTTATAGAATTTATTCTAACACTTAGATATCTACTTACTTCTAAATCTACATCAATCGAACATTTATGGGCTCTAACTATTAAATTGAATCAAGATAACATTTTGTTATTATTTCAAAAGCTAACATATCTGAACTTTTGAATTAGGTGTAGCGTAGGTACATAGAAATTACAACCGGCAATTTTCCTTTATTATAGAATTATATATTATACGTCAATTGAGATAATATATACCTCGAGCCCCACTTACATACATATCATAGAATAATATCGTAATAGTCAACATTGTAAATACTTAAAAGCTTACTAATAGATTACATCATAAGGCAGGGGTAAACGATAAAAAATATTAGAAATTCTCCATTGAATTTATAGGGAATTGCACATTTTCAAATAAAAATGTTCATGGCTAAATGTGTAAAATCTAGCTCATTGTGAAATCACATTTTTTGACGTTTAATTAAGTTCCCTTCTTGACAGGGCTACGATCATGACGACATTGACACATCTTCAGTGATACCTACAAATACTAGAATGCCTGGTGTTAAAACGCGTAGTTACCTACATTTTTGTAACATCTAATTGTAATGTTAAGGCATACCGCAAGAGGTTACACTACAATGTAAAAATACAGTACCACTAACTTACCGCTCTTGAAAAACCACTTCACTTCCGCACAAGCTTCCGCTCCATATAATTATATGCTACAAGTTTTTATTTATCAGCCCAATTTGATATGTATCGTAGTTTATTGCACAAATTCATCACGTTACAAAGATTTGAACAGATAATACAAACGTTGCGAAGAAGTACGTCTCGAGCCATCCGGCCACAGCTGGCGCGAGTGTAACGCTTCGCTTCAAATAAAATTAGGATTAACTTAACACTTAAATAAAATAATAGTAGGATTAGTCTAGAGACACTGAACTGCGACGAAAAGAAGAGCGTTGGTCGCGAGATTGATGGCGGGGCGAGAGATGGGTTCCCCGTTGGTGCGTCCATACGTTGGTTTTCTTTTACAGTTCATTTTTTCTAGGGGCATCTTGGCGACACTATACTCCCGGTGCTCGTTGACCATAGTGCACACGGTTCGTTTCTTTTGCATCATCTCGTCATCTCTGTCCCGGAGACCCGCAAGCCAGGCTTCGTACCAAGCCAACTCACAGTCGCAAATCAGGGGGTTATCTATGTTAAGAAAAATACGTCAAAATTACATCATAATAAAAGTAAGAACGTATTAGATGCAGTACACTCAGATGCATTTTTTAATCATTGAATTAATCAAATAGCTACTGTACTTTAGTTCATCCTTACGAATGTCAATATTAAATTATCCGTCAAATTTAGCAGATAATTCATGTTATTCATGAATTATTTTATATAAAACAACAATCAATATATTAATGGCCTGACCCATAATGTCAACCACACGAAGCGTGTCCAATATCGGCTCCATGATCTCCTCTGGGATGTGTTGCAATTTGTTGTTCTGTAGATTCAGCGTCTCCAAAGAGTTCAGATTATCAAAGCCCATAGTCGGTAGCTGGTGGATCCTGTTACAACAAAGTTTGTAGTAGCTAAGGTGGTTAAAGTTGTAGATGTAGTAAGTTTCAATGTTTAATACGGAGAATGGTCGAATGGTCGAAAGCTAGTGGGTATTTACAATCTATTGTAGCAACGTTCTTGCAGAATAAATTTACCTAACAATTTTTTTTAAATTGAAAGAAAAACGTAAAATAGATGCAAATAATGTCATATAATAAAAACGTGAAAGTGGGATTGATAATATGTATAAGTAATGGTAGTGTATAGTAAGCAAACTTTCCAGAAAAAATATGTAACTCTGTAAGTGACTTTACTCTTAAATTAAGAGCTCCGAATGAGAAATTAATCTCTAAGGACTTAAAATACAGAAATGCTGCAAATTAATCAAACGCCAACACTACCTCGAAACGAGAAATATTTATTAATCGTAAAGTCGTAATAACTCTCGCTGACAAAATTTACGACTCGAATACAGAATATTAAGCTACAATATTTAATATTGAGAGTTCAGTACTTAAACACGTACGAAATAAAAAGCAAGCATTTCTTGAATTATTAACTCCTGCCGTTTAATCTTTTTCATCCTCTTTATGCTTTCGGGATTTATTTTGAAACGAATATGCCATATCTGTGTAATGAACATTAAATGTATATTGTATTCTGAATGCCTTGTAAAGAATTTTAACAATCCTAATGTGACTAGCAAGCTATCTGACGTTAACCACGTTAATATGTGTAACATCATTGAAAGTGCAAGGGGCAAAGTCAGGAATATCAACTCACTGTATGAAATAGAACATAACGTTGTTTCATCTATTAGTTTTAGGTACTCCGACCTTTAAGGTAAATTCTCTTTATTTCTCTTTGACCCAATTGAGTAAATATATTTTAATTATTCTAATCTTATCAATTGCTTCAAATCTTCATATATACAGCGACATTGTTTCAATGAAACATTTAAATGATAACACCGCTCTCGTATCAAAATATTAATAAAATCCATCAACAGTCAATTGTATCCATGAACTTCTGTTGCAGTGACATACACATTATTATAATGATAAAAAACAATAGAATTTAAAAAATGACCTTACATGTTCTTTTGCATATTGAGGAAGGTAATAGAATCTCCATAACCGGTAAAGGCATCCTCACTGATATAAGTGATATTGTTTGAACGAAGATCCAGATGACGCAAGCGATGCAAAGAACGAAGAGCTTCTGAAGGTATCTCGTGCAGGCGGTTATCCCCAAGTCGGAGGTATTGTAGATTTTCTTAAAAAAATATTTATAATTAACCTTTTGTAACCAATAATAAAAAAAAGTTGCTGATTCAATAATGGTTTACTTGCAACACATATTTTGTTAAGTGAAATTCTATAATTTATTAAATACTTCCTTTTCAACTAAAATTAATAAAATATTTTACCTTCTAGCCCAGCAAAGGCTTTTTCATCAATCCTTTGTATTAAATTTCCTTCCAGTTCCAGAGAGTTTAGGAATGTCAGATGCGAAAATACCTGGGAAGGTACTTCTCGCAACTGGTTATGTGCTAAACCTAGTGAGTCAAGGCTCCGTAGTCCTGCGAAATAAAAAAGGCCTACATTTGGAAAAATTACAACATTAAGAGAACATTAATATTTTTTGCCGGGCTAAGGAATTCTATACATGTCAAAAAGACTTCACAAACATATAATTAATTACCTGACATCAATTACTGCTAGAGTGAAACCCATTATTACTTGTGAATTAATAGGCGAGTATTATTTTAGTCCACAATTACCGTAATGGTTTAAATAGTCTTATAGATTAGTGTGATCTATAAATATTTGTCGAATCTGTCTGCACTTTGTTGGATAGTTTTATGATACGATAATGCTGAAGTTGGTTTAAATGCATTCTCAAAAGTCATGCCTTAAAATTAGAAGTCCTTACAATAAAACATTTTGTTGTCATTACAACAAAACGTTTATAGTAACTTTTACCTGCAAAATCTCCTTCTGAAATGGACCCGATATGATTTTCCTGCATTTCAAGTTTTTTCAAGTTCTCGAGCAAGGCAAGAGCCTTTTGCGGTACGGCTGTCAAGTCGTTGCCGCCAAGATTAAGCCGCTTTAGTTTCCTGGAAATAAAGTATACTTAAAACCTTTACTGGTTTCTGACAAAGTTAAAACCATTGTTGTTTCATGGATTCAAAACATCAAGACAGCTAAATTTGTCATCAGTTTCTAACTCGTTAATAGAAAATGATTTTTGCCAATAAAAGTCTATTAACCTACTTAAGTATAGTCTAGGCCTAAACTATATGTTCGTTGAAAACTGATAGTAGGTTTAATTATCGATCTTTACTGCCAAGCGGTGCAAGTAACGGTACAGGTATATATTTTTATTTTATGATTTCTATGGAGCTACTTGCTCCATAGAAATCTATTAAAAGCATTTTGACTCATGACTTACCTACGTCACGTCATATTGCCATAGTTGTGTCATAGTGGTACACACGCTGTTTACTTTGAGAAAACTACTTAATGGTGATGGGTGAAATTAAAATAAGAGTGTATCTCATTAATGTTTAAAGCTCATTTAAATACTTAATGGTGACCAACGACTTATTTACGTCTTAGAGTGTACCTATCATATCCAAGCTCTTATTCGTTTTAAAAGTGTCAAATCTTGAGTGCATCTCTTAAGTCTACCTAAGTCGTCATAAATTATCTAACCTAATAAATATTGCTAAACAGGAGTCACAGAAATTTCGCCTTTAAATTGCTATTTAATTGCCAATGCAAAAAAAAAATACTACCACATTATGCTGCGTAGGGTTAAATAAAAATAGTTTCAGCTAAAACAAGCCGTTGGAAGTGCAACTTACTTCTCAAGTCCTTTAAAAGCCTCGCCGTCAACAACAGATATTCGGTTTTCGTATAATGTAAGAATTTCCAGTGTGTCCAGACCCATGAAAGCTCGGTTATGCACGGCAGTCACCTACAATTAATATCTTTAATACTTAGTCTGTTTATGTTACAATTTCTCAATATTTTTATTATTTGGGTTTGAAATACATTTACAGACTTAATAAGTCGTTATCATCACCAACTTACTGGTATTTCAATAATTTAACTTGTTAGAAATATAACCATAAATCATAATATTATAAGCATGCAAGTTTTACTCTGTATTTCAACTGACAATAAAAAAGATTTTCCTTATTTTATTTATTTTACTTTTATAAATTTAAAACTAAAATAGAATGAATATTACGAGAGATTGATTATTTCCTTGCACTTATATTTGATCTTATATAGTCTCAAACATGAATTTCCATCCGTTTATGCAAATAATACTGCTTAAAATTTATAGGACGTTCGAAAACCAGTAAAACTGAATACCCACTCTTGAATTTCTCCCGGGAAACATTTATCACAAGAAATTAACTTCACCATGGGGGTTAAAGGTCAAAGTTTACTTAATCTAATTTCCAATATCAATACTACTGTTTCAATATTCTTTTACGAACATTTACAATTACTTACAAGTGTGGTACCTATATAAAATCGATATACGTTGCCAACAATGTATCAAAAGTGAGTCTTACCTTGTTATGGTTCATATTGAGGATAAGTAGATGATTGAGATGTGTGAACGACGATGTTGGTATTGTCGCTAGGCTGTTCTGTGACACATCAAGTTGAGTCAGCTTGTTACCTGAGGGCATTGTCATTTTATTGAGTTGCCTTCTCAAGTTACGATAACAGTTTCATGTCATGCCTCGAGGCAGTTATTTGGACCTTTGTTTAATATTCAAAAGATACGTTTTGTTCGAAAAGTGTTTACATTATTTAGGTGTTTCTATCGAGTCGAAGAAAAAAAAAAGATAAATTGAATAAGTTATAATTACCAATAGAACTAAGGGACGAGTCCTCTATGACTGCCAAACTGCTGTTATGTACGGTCAGGTGGCGGATATCAAGTCCAAGGAATATGTATGCTGGTAGCTTAGCCAGGTTATTGTGACGCAACTTCAAGTAAAAGATAATCATCGGTTTAGATCGCAGCGTGTTCATTGCCTAGGAACAAAATTAAAATGCATATATTAATTTACATTTTAAAATTTTTTACTAGTGTGAGTTGGATTTACGCACATCACTGAGCACTCGGCAAAGTAATTATGTTGGAATCAAATTGACTAATTCCACATTAATACCGTCAAGGGTATCTACTGTCTATGGCCAGGGGCTCAGGTTTAACGTATGAAGTAACTCCCTGGACCCCCGACAGACTTGACTACCTACCCATAAAACACAAACTCTTGCAGTCGTGAGTAGGAGCTGTCCCCCCCTTCAGTTTATAAAAGAACACGACACGGGCCTATTTACATCTGTTTCGGTGCCGGGTTATCCTCTCCAGCACCTTCAGGCCAGCGCTAATGGAGGTCGTAAGTCATTAGATGCTCTTCGGCGCCGGGTGCGTCCTCTAGGAAACGGGAGTGTGCTAGTTGTCTCACGTTCCTTTTATCACCTTTAAAGGAGGTGGCGAAGTCTCACGCGCTCCGTATCGTAGCTAGCACCATGAGCTCTAGCGAGAGGCTTCCTACAGCTATAACTGTCTCGAAGTCATCGCGCTGCAGGACTCACGCTGGACACTTCACTAGGTTATGGATTGAAGTAACCTTGGGACAGCCCCCGCAAGTAGATTCATACTTACTTATTGCTAAATATATAGAACTTTATTTTCATAGACTACTTATGATAGCGGTGATCAACTTTTTTGTTAAAGCCATAATTTTTTTCCTACCTTTTACATTTCTTTACAGATCTTGTTGAAACTGCTTGTAAGAAAATACCTCTAGTATTTCTTAGATATTAAAGAGAAACAAAGTGATATATTATAGGATTTGTGGCTCAGTACACGCAGTGTGCAACAGGAGCAACTCAAAACTTTCTGTTTCTGTACAACTTATCAGTCAATATTACCTTCTGTATATGCTGTTGCTCAGTGAATTCGCAGAGTATGTCAAGGCCGTTCTTCTTAACGGTGCAACTGCAAGGAGTGATAGTATTTGGTGGGGGGCACTGTTGCGCGCCTTGTGGATGCGCCGGCCTGGCGCACAGCACCACGCAGCATACCAGCAGCCAGCGCGGCACCATTGTGGATAACCTGAACAAAAATAATCATGTTGCTTTTAATACCGATGCGATGGTGAGTTTGTGAAATAGACTTAGTCAGAAATGAAAATTCAATTCACTCTTGTCGAGTGCCCTAAAATACTTACATGACGTTGTTAAAATATTACGAGTGCCAAAATTATTACTGTTTGCACTTTATAGAGTGTGAGAGTAGGAGTGGGAGAGCCATGCTTCGGCACGTATGGGCCGGCTGGATCGGAGTGTGACCACGGCTTCACAGGAAACCAGCAGTGAAGCAATGCTTGTATTGTGTTTCACCGAGTGTGTGAGATAACCGGAGGCCCTAACCCTTCCCTATCCCCCTCTCCCCTTCTCCCCACTTTCCCCCTCTTCACCCCTACCCCCACCTTAAAGACCGACAGTAAACTTGTGACTTGAGTTGCAGGCCCATGGCCCATAGTCACTTTCCGTCAGGTGATCAATCTGCTCGTTTGCCCCCTATCCCATAAAAATAAGAAGAAGAAAAAATAAGGGAATTCAGAGATCACACAGTTTTAATCCGCTTAACATCAGCCTACGCTAAAAAAATAAATCTATATTTTGGAAGCGACCAGTGTGTATGAAGAGTAAAAACATAATAAATCACATGTACACGTATCCCCAACCATCGATATTTTTTATTTGCTATACAACGCGTACAACATCGAGGGTGGTGAGCTTTAAACAAAACCAGTTAGCCACAGGTATTTTATCAAGTGTGCGTGCGACGTTTAAACTTCATGAAGAGGATAAAAAGATAGGTACGAGCTATATTTAAACTTAAAAATAAAGATTTTACAACCATACAGAACAATTTGCAGCAAGTACACTTGCAAGTCTGATTTACCAGCTACTTTTCAACGTTAAAATCTCAACAGCAGAAGAATCTCAAGCTTTCTTTTATTCCAGTTTTAAAAATGAGGCTTCGCATGATGCAAAGACGCAGCTATTTTACATTTAAAAAATAGTGCTTGAGATAGAATTGCAAGGACTTTTCCTTGAAGAAATGCGGGTTACGAATTTATTTCTTTCTGGTTATGTAACAACAAGTTCCACTGTACACGTCAGCATTGTGTCTTCAAAAGTACAAAGACCAATAAATTGCATATATTATTAGTGAACTATATGTATCGTACCGGATGCAAATTAGATTTGAAGCAAAAAAGAATTGATGTATGCTCTGGGAAGATTCTATTTGATTATATTTGTGGGAAGACTCCACGGTAAATCTAATTTCTAGAATACGTTCTAGGTTCAGACGAGGCAGAGAATATCAGAAAAAGCTGTAAAGAATAGCAAGCTAATATATTCAATTATGGCGTGAGTGCTGGCGCTATGCTTATAAAGAGTGTTCATTAAAAATTGAACTGAGATATTTGATATTTACTCTTTACTTTAAAAATTCTACACGATGCTGATATATATTTTATAAACAATATCCATAATCTCAATAAAATTTATATTGCTATTAACTTTTACAAGCTTAACCCGCAACCCTCGTGAAATTTTGTTCGTACGTGCTTATGTGTTAATCCAGGTTCCAATCTATCTGTAATCCGTTCAGCTGGAACGCCAGGATTAAAAAACAAACAAAAGCAAAGGTAAACAGTTAATTAAGATACATACATAACAAATAAAAATTATAGCCAGTATCTGTGATGATTAAATATCCTATTTCAAAACTAGCGCCCCTTACGGTGACGGCATTCAATGGAAATCATTCTTATGATTAACAGAGATGTGTTTAATTAATTAACATAAATTAATTAACCAACGAATTTTTAATACCCAAATGCACAAAAATTACACTAAATCATATTTATGAATATGTTTTTTTCTTTATCGTGACGCTTTTTCGTTTCATCGAATTTCAAATCATAACGATTCTAAAGAAGTTTCACTTCAAAAACAATCACGTGTATTCATTAATATAAATTTGGGTGAAAAACGGAGTGTATCGACATCTATTGGTCTAAAGTAACAAACATATCACAACAATGCAGTTAGCATTGTAATGTTATGTTATTTCTGGAACATTTTAAATTCTTATTACTATGAATAGAGTGAACTACGTACAATATGTTTGCAGAAAAGGTTTCGTCGTTTGGTTTGTAATTATTACGTGTTAAGTGCAGTGCAAGTAACCCTATAACACGCCCACAATATTTCTGGAAATATAAATATAGTATAATCTACTGATTATACTATATTTATATTTGTATAATACATAGATTGTATTATTTTCTGTTTAATTATGATGAATATTGCACCACAAATATTTACCTACAGTTTTATGTAATTTTATAATTACTTCGTTCTTTTACTTGATGCAATCAAACACGTCTACAGATGTATTATACAAACAGATATAGAAGAAAAAAGATTAAGTAACAATCTTCAAAGTACCTCCATTTCAACAAAAAAGGAATGATTGAAATCGGACTACGGGTTAATGATTTACAACTATGTACACTTTTTACTTTCATCACCCCTCTCAAAGACACCGTCCTGAATTTTAGGATAAAAAGTATCCTATGTCCTACCTTGTGTAGTATGAACTCAAATCATGCCAATTTCATTTGAATTCGTTCAGTTTTGGCGTGATGCGCGGCCATGATAGACATAGGCAGATAAAAATGAAAAAAAATATAATTTTGGCTTCAGTATAAATTACAAAGTACCCCCAAAAAACATTCAAAATATCTTTAATGAACAGAATTGAACCTGTTACAGTTTAATTATAAGTTTAGATATGACCACCTCTTCTGTTACATTGTAAACATAGGACCTCTGGACGCAAGACAATCGGTAGATTAAACGAAATACTCTAATACTTCCGAGCATTAATTTATTATGAGTATTAGTCTCTAGTAGTGCAAGCAATCACTAGAAACGTATTTTTACATATATAAATAAACTTCGTCTCTTAAGCCAATAACACTTAAGACACTACTACGCTAGGAGTGTTTGGGACATGGCATTATGGGCGTCTCTACTTTTATATGTCTATAGATCGCTCCGATCCTTGTTTTTTACACCTTATATTGAAATGCGTCTTACAAAATTGTCAGTGATGCCATGACAAATTGACAGTGTGATGGGCAGGTGGACTGGCAATGAAATCCTGAATTTGGTACATTTTGAGAGTGTTTATTCAAATTTTAGCGATATTGCGTCTTTTATAAAAATCTTATTGACTAAGTTGCGGAAGGCAATATTTTTCTTTAATCGTTATAGAGTAAGGATCATACTTCCTTATACTAAAATATGCAAAACGAAACACAATTTATTTATAATACTCAAATTCATAAAAGAGAAAAAAATTTGATGATAGTTTTATTGTGTCAATTTTATTTAGAAAAACATTGATGGCCTACTCCATGACTCTAGGTTATTCCTTGTGATAATAAACTTTGTATGGTGAAACTTACACACTATGTATTTCTGAAGTATATATTACTGAAGTAACAAAGACGCAATACATAGTGTTGTGATGCTTGTATTTACACCTAAATAGACAATCTAGAAACAAGCGAACGCCCACAGCTGTTTACATTTGTCCTTCTTTTAGATTCCTAGTTTGTTTCTTTTAAAGTATGATCTGGTACGGATACCATTTCAGGCGAGCAGTAACCCTAAAGGTAACGGACATAAACTGTGGCTCATAAGGAAGGAAGAAACCTCTGTAAAAATTTTGCCAGATATCCTGGGGATGGTGGCGGTAACTTGATCACCAGATCGGAAGTCGTGCTTCTCGAGAGGGGAAAAGGGCTTGCTCTTATTCAAGGGGACTGGGTCGCAAGAAATGGGGGCCAAAAGGGATGGTGGCTTAGTTGTCTCCCTCAGCTATAGGTTGGTGTCGGAAATATTTTGCTCTTGAAGTTGGGTACTTTACATAGACACTCTGCTGGGAAGCTTTTGTCGCCCACATTGGTGATTTCAAGTTGAGAATAGCTGCAAATATGTAGCCTACGTCCTCAAAAGCGTGGGGCTGGATTCTGGAAAAAATAACCAAAATCCCCTCGACTAGACTAGAAAACTTGGTAGCGATGCTAACGTTTTCCACAATATAATTAGAACCCTCTAGTGGCATTTTTTTAAGGAAGAAGAAATGCTTGGTTATATGTAGACTTCACCACTACTTCAAGACTCAGCCGCCGAATGTTTCTAACCACTTTAGCAACTCCATCCGTACCCGTAGCCTTTAAAAGTTCTCTTACAGTTTCGCATTATAAATGTTATAATGCAAATACAAAATTAATTCACTTGTCGTGGCTAGTTTATTACTTTATTTTATTTATGCGCTTTACTTATACAACGCACTACTTGTACCCTTTTTGCTAGTAGACCTTTAATCGGTGATACCAGTTGGAGAAAATAATTCTGCCATACACTTAAACTTACACGTAAACTTCTTTTTAATATAATAATACATTTCTAAAATGTTAAAGAATCGCATATAAGCTTATAAGGTAGCTTTAAGTCCAGCCTATTTCATGTTGTATAGTTGTATATTGAATTCATCTGAACACTTCATTCACAATGACAACGTGTTATTTTACAGACCAATGGCTATACACTAGCAGCTATTTTCAGATCACCTTCGTTGTTTACAATTCTATCTCTGTCTATAAATCTGTAACCTTTTATTGCCTTGTGAAGCACGTATCAAAAAATAATGTTCCTATACATTTAGATTGAACGTAGCGGTACGTATTGGCGAGTTGAATATTCAATTCGTGAGGACTCTGAGAGAATACAAATGCTATGAATGACTGCTCGTAAACTGGTTATTAAAGTGTCTTCTCAATGATTGGTAAGCACTGTTTTTTTTCTAAATAAAGAACTTCTTTCACACATTAGGTATGATTTGTCCTTTGCGTGATCAAGTAAAAATTTTACTTGATTTTCAAAACGAAAAAGTCTCAATTCTAATGTCTAAGGTTGTGGATATATCGTACTATCCAAGGTTGAAGTTGGACCCCAAATATTTATACTATCGTAATACTTACCAGTTGACATAATCCTTTTGAACCTACAGAGTATATTTTACCTATAAATAATATTTAGTTTCAATCTTGTTTCTTCATGATCTAATTAACTAGGTGCTACATTATTACACAGGCCAATCGGAGGTCAAATCTTAATTATTACTTAATTGTACTGCTTGAATATCCATCATGATTGGTTATTATTGATTTCATCACTTACTTTCACACCCCAGAAACGAACACTGCAATTTATATTAACCTCTTGTATTAATATAATTTTAATAAAAAATGACTTTGAGTTTTTGTTGCAGTGTTCGTTTCTTGCATGCAATACTAAAGTAAAATATAAATCTAGCTTGTAACTTCCATAAGTATTACTTTAGAATCTACATGAATAAATCATTTTCATTTTCAGTGACATTCATGACAACGTAACGAGGCCAGCGAGCGGTTATCGTACGGACTCCACGGGGACGTTTCTCGGACTCCATGATATTAAATAATTAAATAGAAAACTTCACAGAAGTTTTGTACATTAAGTTTTCTAGAATGCAATAGCATACCAAATGATATAAAACTGTTTTATAGACTTACCTGAAACTATTTGTAAGTACTCTACCCTTACGTCACTAAAACAGTTTCACAATCATTATTGTGATCTCACGAAATAATCTACAATTATAAAAGTACTATGTAATGAAAATGCGCATAGTGAACGGTATATATAAATATATCAAGGGCTACAAAATCAATCGGAGTAACAGTGATTTGTTTTTGCTTGTTTAATTTTCGATGATGTACATATTCAAATTATGACAAATGATTAATTAACATAGACTGTTATGGTATGTTTGTGCAAAGATTTATGTCACATAAAGCACAATAAGAACTCAGAACATTTCTTTTTGACGTGATTTAGAACAAAGCATGTACATACGTACTTGACATTCTTTTAATGTGCGACGTGAACGCGTTCCTTTAGCAGACCTAACGCACTTGAGACGTTCAAACACATTCATTTGGGGCAGTAGTGACGCGTAAAAAAAGAAAAAAAAATAATTCAGTCATGAATTTAAATTTTTTTACCTTTCTGCACATACACTTTAATTATTCAAAATTTCACAATCCTCCGTGCGTGAAAGTTTAAAACTAAGAATTCTCGGCTCTGGTATACTATCTGTTCCCCGCAGTCACCTGCGTTTATGGTGACTGTTCAGCTCCTAATGTCGTAGCGTGATGTTACTTAGCCTCCACAATTAATCCTCTACTCAATACAAATCAAATCTGATTGATAGTTCCAGAGGTTAGGCCGTTTAAACAAACAAACAATCAACCAAAACAAACACTTCAGCTTTAATAAATTACCATAAAAGAGATGTGAAATCTTAAATAAAATAAAATATAAAATAAAAAGTAAAAAGTAGTAAGTACACGTACCTCCGTTTTACGAAAACGGAGGTACGTGTGTACTTTAATTTCACGTATAATAAATATACTCTCAAATGGCGTATCGTCTGTACGAAGCTTAAATAGCTGTAAAACTTTATTGCTCACAGATATAGTCAAATATTCATAAGAGTGTAACCGTAGAGGTTTTTGTATTAAGTCGTATTTTTTTTTAGCTTCACATATCTCACACACGGCGGTCTGATCCCAAACTAGGCAGAGCCTGTACTATGGTAACCAGATTGCTGATAAACATACTTATATATTCCTATATACATACATACACAGACACAGAACAAATGATCATGCTTATCACACAATTATTTGTGCTGGGTGGGGATCGAACCCACGACCTAAAGAAGAATACTACTTACTTGTACGTTGTAGCTACTGTTAAAGGATTATAATTATTATATAATTCCAGATGTAGAGGATTAACTCCTTTAATACAGTTCTCGTCTTTTGATGTCGTTATATTTTGTTTTTGGATATTTTTTTACTATAAAACCTTGTCTACATAATATTTTCTTATTTTGACAGTAAACTAGTTTTTGCTCTCGGCTTCGTTCGCGTTAGTGTAAATTTTCTATCCCTTGGGAATAGTACTTTTTTCTGGATAAACGTCTATGCAAAATTTCATGATGATCGTTTAATAAATTAGGATTACAAGTCCGCAAGTGGCGAATATTAGATTAAGTCAATTGTTTCCAACAATATTCTACTTCACAGCTCCCTGTCTATCCATTCAATTCTTTTATTCATAATATTCATCTAATACACGTAATTTTGTAGACATTGTAGTGTAGAAAAAATTACTTTATAAATTCTAAAAACTCATTTCAATAATGAATGTTCAGGGTGAAAATTCAAATCTGACTGATAGCCGCTCGGTCAGCAGCACTCAGAGTAAAAAAATGGACTATAACGAAAAATGTATTGGAAAAAATATTATTATATGCGTTTCACCATACTCGTATTACATAGATGCAACGACTTATTGATGTTCATGTTAGCATTAATGAGTTTGTATGTATTTCTCAAAGACAGTTCCTAACAAATTTAAGCATTGGATCAACATCTTTGATATTTGTTACCAATAGTTTCACAAACTGTATAAATGTATTTTTTTTAAGATTTTCCCATTAGCATTGCTCCAAAGAGTTTTACAAACACTAGACTCAATCTACGTGTATGCAAAATTCATCAGTTGAACAATCAAACTAACTAACTTTCGCATTTATAATATGAGTTAGGATTTTATGCTTCCAATATCTGACCCTTGACCGCCCTTAGCCTTCTATTTTTGTACAATCGATGATAGGCACGTGTCAATTGGTAGCTAATGGAAACCTTTAAAGTGGTCGATTTTCTGATGTAAAGATAAAACATTCGAGGCTTTCTGACACCACTAAAGCATCGAAGTATAAGTTTAATAATGGTTATAGTAAAAGTACGAGAAGTAATAATAATAATTAAATTTTTTGTACCAATTTTTAAATTTTATTTGAAAAAAATTCATAAAATTCTGAAGAATTCATCACACTTTCATTTTACGTGGGAGAGCCATGCTTCGCCACGTTTGGGCCGGCTCGACTCCGCTCGATACCACGGCCTCACAGAAAACCGGCAGTGAAGCAATGCTTGCATTGCCTTTCGCCGCGTAAGTGAGTTTACCGGAGGCCCTAACCCTTCCCTCTCCCCTATTCCTGTCCTTCCCTGTCCCCCCTCTCCTAACCTCTAATGCCCCTCTCCCCTCTTCCCCCCTCTCCCTCTCTTCCCCACTCCCACCTTAAAGGGGCGGCAATGCACTTGTGACTTTTAAGTTACAGGTGCCCACGGGCGGCGGTAGTCATTTACTATCAGGTGACCCGTCTGCTCGTTTGCCCCCTATGCCATAAAAAAAAACTTTATCACATTTGACAGTTTCTAATGGACAAAGTCCCAAACCTCATTAACACCTTTTTTTGTTTGTGGATCGATCACTACTCTTTGGATATTTAAAATTTTAAGAAAATCAATAGTTAAACTCGCTTGCTACTAATGGGACCAAGAAAATAATAGAGATCACGGGTTTACGCCATTGCAGAGGAAATTACGATTGATAAACCCACATACTTGAAAACGAATCGGTAAAATCCCGTGCACAAAAAGAAATGACGCGATAAATACTATAATTTAACGCCTTCCTATGCAGTGATGCAACGAGTAGCCAATCGTGATAGATTAAATAATGTAGAAACCCGCACAATTAACACACGAGCGTTTGCTTGTGGCACTCTCGGTATTACATTGTATACTATTCTTATACTGTATGTATACTATTCTTCCGTGAGAGGGACATAGCGAGAAAGTCAAGAAAGAGAAAGAAAATTACTTAATGCTATTGTATTATCAAAATTCATTGATTCGTTTGGAGCTACCATGTTCCTCATCTTTAATTTCAGAAATTTTTAACGACAGCAACTTTGTGGACAGGAGTTATGATAAAAATTTATTAAGTTTTAAAGGTATTTAAATGTATAATATTTTGAATTTTTCGTTAATGTTTTAGTATGTGGAAGCCATTTTGTTAACTATATCACCATTAGTTTTAAATAACTGTTTGATAAGATCAGAACCATTTAATGTCAATACAATAATTGGAAATGTGCACCTACACTAGGAAAGCAAAAAAACAATATATATTTTAGGTAGATTTTGAAGAAAGTCTACCTATTGGTTTTGTACCAGTTGTCGAGTTTTCCAAAAATTTCTTTACAGGAGGTCTAGCTATGATCCCTAGACCCCAAAACAACCGCCAGTTAAAAAGTCAACAGGGCAAAAATTAAGTTTAAATTCGTGGATGGGGGATATTCCCCCAAAGGAAGAGACCGGGGGCCAGATTTTCAAAAAAAAATAAAAAAACACGAAATCTACCTCTGCGGGCCTGCTGCGGGCCCTGATTTTTTTTTAATTATATCAATAAAATTATTTGTCGGCTACGCATAACGTACCTAAAATTTTAGCACACCTTTCTGTAGCCCCCTGTATAGTTATATAATTATATTAGATAGTTACTGCTGTATGCAGTACAAACTCAATATATTATATCTTTATCTTCATGTAATATCATATCAGACCGTATGTTGCTAAATACAAACTTAAAAATAACTTGTCACTATAACACGTACAAAGTACGGGCTGTCTAGCTTCATTCTAATTTCATTCCGTTCGTGTCCTACGCCGATTACATTCAATGATATACTTACGTGTTTATCTGTGTGTGTGTCAGGTCGGCGAGCGATTATGTGGAGGCGAGGGGTGTGCCGATGTCATGGGGCACTAGGTCATGTTCACAGGAGTTGTCCGTGACCCGCCCTGTTGGAGACAATGTTAGTTTAGAATGCGACGACAAGTTTGGAGTATTTGAGTGTTAATGCTACATACATGAATATTTTTTAGGTTTCCCATGCACCATAAAGGTATGTAATGTTTATTATGCATACGTACAATAAGACCATACAGTAGATAGTTAAATGCTCCCCCTCATGTGTATTTTCGCTATCATGGGGACTTCAAAAATATAAATAAACTTCACGATTTTATCTCTCTGATATTTGTATCTTTCTCAAGTCTCGACATCCCTTACACTTAAAACAATAATAATTCTCCACCAGTGCATCGGCTCCTACTCGAACGAAATGTGTTGTAAACACTTTTCTCATAGATACACACGACAGATTAAGAAGTAAACGAAACATGCGTATCAATCGAACAATTTGATTGATTTAGTACGTCACGGTAAAAAGTTTACATGCGTTAATTGATGTCGCCAAATAGGTATATCATTATTAATTGGATAGAAATAGATAATATCTTTGACACGTTATTAATTAACTTATCAATTGATCGTTTATGAAGATTATAACTAAAAAACCGGCGAAGTGCGAGTCGGACTCGCGCATGAAGGGTTCCGCACCATTGTACAAGATTTAATACTATAATCCAAAAAAAAATACGTCTCTAGTAGGGGAGCCCATTAAATTTTTTATTTATTTTTATTGTTTGTTGTTATAGCGGCAACAGATATACACATTCTGTGAAAATTTCAACTATCTACCTATTACGGATCCTGAGATATAGCCTGACAGACGGACAGACAGACGGACGGACAGCGGAGTCTTAGTCAGGGGCGGCCTTGGGCATTGCGAGGCCCCGGGCGATAGATCTTTGCGAGGCCCTTGTCCGTTGAGGAATTTATGAGAACCTATATTTAATGCTGATGCTTAATGAAATATGCAATAAAAAAATTGTTTTCAAATTGTACATAGGAAATTGATAAAACTTATATGTCAATTTCCTTCGCTTTTCTATGGAACGGTATTCACTAACCAATTGACGATCTGTTTTATTTTCCGCTAGATCTTTCAAAGCATCACAAATATCGCTTAGTTGATATTTAATGGCCTTCATCGACTCTACTCAGAATTCCCACGTAGTTTCAGATAGCAGTTTTGACTTGAGCCAGCAAAGAGATTTTTCTCCTTGGGTCGTTGTACGAGGGCGCGGGGCCCCTGCAAGAGCGAGGCCCCGGGTGGTTGCCCTGCTTGCCACCCCCTAAGGCCGCCACTGGTCTTAGTAATAGGGTTCCGTTTTTACCCTTTGGGTACGGAACCCTAAAAAGGGCCGAAATTGGCTTAAAAGTGAAATATGATTTGCTACCTACCTTTCCTTTTTAATATACTCCCAATTTTCGTGTCTCTAATTCCCAAAGTGTCCGGTTGACCGCAACGGTAGCCCTATTACGTTAGTGGGACCAAATCATAGTCGGCAAAATGTGAGTGTTTAATATGTCACTGCCTATCCCTTTAGGGACAAATTTATTATTATTATTATTATTCTCTTCATTTATTTCAAATACATATAAATTACATTTTTAAATATACTTACAATAAAAAAAAAACAAAATATATTTAAAAATATAAAAAATAGTGCCCCACCGGTATCGGGTACAGGGACCAAGCTACCGGTGGTTAGGGTTCCAGAGACAGAAACCTCCTCACTATGCGTGCCGTATCGAGGAGGACTGCCTTCTGCATTAGGCTCTTAATCCAACTGCCTAACGTGAGCCTCCGAAGGTGTTGGTCGAGGCTCTTAGCAATTAACCCATGGGCCGAAATGACTATCGGCACAACGATTGCTGAATCCACATCCCACATGTCGACAACCTCGTGGGCTAAGTCCAAATATTTTATTTCTTTCTGTTTTTCAGCCTTCAAGAGATTGTCGTCATGGGGAATGGTGATGTCAACAATCATTGCTCGGCGCTCTAATCGGTCTATCACCACTATATCAGGCTTATTGGCAACAATAGTCCTGTCAGTGATGACAGATCGATCCCAGTACAATGTTGCACGACCATTTTCAAAAACTGGGTCGGGCACATACGTGTATTATTATTATTATTAAAAAAAGGTGTAAGTGTATGTATGTACTCGTATCATTTGCTAATAACAATATGACATCAGTTTACCATCGTCTGATAAAGATCGCTGTAAATCGAGCGAAACGTCGAGAAATTAAATATATTTAAGTGCCTGCTCAACTTTTTTATCTCCAGACTTTTAATTAGACGCGACAAAGACTCGTTATCTTTGTGTTTTATATTTTTTTTGTTTGTGAGGCTCACAGAAAACTTACTGAAAGAAAGAAATACACTACTAGACACCTTTGTAAATAAAATATTGTTCCTAGGCAGTAATTCTTGCAAATGTATTGTTTAAATATAGAATGAACACGTAAACCTGTATCATTATTTTTTGATTTGTTCTTATTAAGACTAAGTGAGGTAAATAAGGTGCCGCGTCTAGTAAAGAATAAGAGCTTTTGTTTCAAATAAAATGAAATCTACAAAATCATTTCTTCCCTTTGAAAATTTTACAACGCTTAAGATTTTAAATGTTCCTCTTAAAGTCCCAAACACGGCTGATGTCATTCGAGCGTTGCTAACACTCTTCCGTCTTATGTGTGTCTGAAAACTATAATAATTGCACAAAGGTGCGTTGATAATATAATTAAAGAGTTAATGGAGTTTGTGTTTGGTTGTGCTACTGCATTTTAAACAAAAAACTGTGAAGGCATACCTCCTTCATTAATTAGGGCACTGAATTACAAATGTATGTATATAAAATAAGAAAGTGTATTCATTACATCACTGATTTTTTTAAAACGAATTGCATTTTTATTTTAATATGTTTTTCACTTTCAAAATGATTAAAGTTACAGGCACTTTTTAGTCAAATACTGGTTGACAAATCAGCAGGCTAGACAAGTGCCAAACGTTTCTTAGCGTTTCCATTTCTAAAAACGTTGACACCCTAATGAAAACGGTAATAGGTTGGTAGACAAATGTACTTTGATTTAGCGACGTTAATTCTATTCGCCATTTCTCCAAAAATTAGGTTGTCGTCTCTGGTTTCTTCCACAAACGTCAAAATGTTTGGCGCGTATTATTTAAAGGGGCGCGTAATCACGTTATTTTTTTGCCTGAATTAAATCGTAAAAAATCACTCTTGAGACCCATTATGAGTCCCTGTGGATTAGAATAAGTACGTTTTTACGACTTTTAGTAGTTCCTATTTAAGTATTTTATTGTTCGAATTTCTTACTGTGATTCTAGACTACATTATGTCTTTGATAATGGTGTTCACTAATTTCAATTAAAAATAATTAAGCTAATTATGTATTTTTTTGTAATAAATCCAACGCAATCAAGCACAGATTACTTTTTACTTTGTAGTAGGAAGAGGGGAAGGGGGGGGGGGAATCCAGCCGTAGTCCTCCGACATCCAAGGGAAGGGGATCGAAAACTTACCAATATACCTATAATACCTCACGTAATTAATGGACGCTCCTTATACTTTTCGAAATTGCAAAAAGAGTTTCGTGTACCAAGTTATTCACGTGATATTTCTTCAACTTATGTCAATCTCATACATTTACTATTATAATCTACTGTCGTTATAGAAAAAATAAAGCCACTTGTCTAATCCTGCAGTTTGCATTAAATATTAAATTCACGCTTCTAGGTATAATAAAGTCTGTATGAGTGTTTGTACCAACACTCATTTTGAACATAAGTAGGTTGTAAACTTTGTAGACTTTGTATTCTTATAAAACCTCGTAAAAATGTCTCAAAGTAATTTCATTCGCTCTACTGTCAAATAGATAGATCATACTATATAAAGCTTCAAAATTTTTGAAGTGAAAACTTCTTTAGCGGCGTTGTGCACTTTTGGGGTGGGTAAAAAATGTTAAACTCGCGTCAGGACACGTGACCCTGATCGAAAGTTCGTAAGACGGAGCTTAGTTTCTTATATTTAAAAAATATTTTTACGCCATCTGTGGATTCTGCGCGATGCTACTGTAGTTTGATATATACTAATTATCCATATATTAGTTAAGGCAAATTTCACAGATGGCGCAATTTTAATTTCGACTTTTTACAATATGTACTATAAGTATTTATTTAAAACTACTAATAAAATATTTATTTCTCATTTACTTTACAATAGGTTTACAATTTTGAACAAAAAATAGTCAAATTTAAAAAAGTCCACCCGAAGCCCACCCAGCGCAAAGCTGCTCATAACACAGGCCGCGTTTCCCCGCTGTACGGCAATGGACAACCTTTGCGCCATTTATTTTAATACAATTTATTCAATTCATTAAATGTATGTATATGAAATTCGTTCCAATCGCTTTTTGAAGTGAAAACTTCTTTAGGTACGTTTGTGCACTTTTGCTATGGGAAAAAAGCATTGAACTCGTTACCGTCACGCTAATAATACATATATATGTATTATGTGGTATAGATCCACTAGAGGGCGCTAATCTAAACATTGAGTTTTGTCAGCTCCTTATTTATTAATGTTTAAAAAATATATTTTCACTTCTGACGTGTAGTTCTATGACTGACAGTTTTTTTTATTAGTGTTTGTTGATTCCGAAATAGTATTTATTACATGCAAAAGCTAGATAAATACAAACTATAAAAAGATAAATTAGTACTTGCATGCGGCGCCAGATATATCTAGTCCATTATGTGTGTGAGGCGCGGCGGCGCGCTTTCGAAAGTCACCGCGTCCGCTGTATTTTAACCGACTTCAAAAAGGAGGAGGTTCTATGTTCCACTGTATATATATATTTTTTTTATGTACGTTGACCGATTACTCGAAGACGCTTGGGCCGATTTGGACAATTCTTCTTTTGTTTGAAAGGGTATACTTCCTAGGTGGTCCCATAGTCATCAGGTCAGGATAATGGGATCCTGGAGAAATCGAGGGAACTCTTCAAATGTTATAGGCACACTTCAAGCGATTTGGGTATTTGGAGGCGCATTGAAGTCGGTGATACTTTTTTAAAATATAATTATTACAGAGCGTTTTAAATATCAAATATCGCACCTTCAGAATTATAAAGACTTAATTTAAAACAAGCTTTTTTGAGGAAACCCAATTGAAGATTTTTTTTTTCTGCAATTTAGATTTTTCGACAGACTTTAATAGTGAATCATTGTATATTGTAGGTCTCTGTTCCCTGTTTTATCATTAGACGATGAATATGATCGATTGAAGTCAATATATGTCATGAAGTTAATTTTCCAATAGACCTGTTCGCCCACACCGCGGCATTTTTTGTTACTTTTAGCATTCTTATACAGGTTGTAATCTATATATATATATAAAAATTGATCCCTATTTCCCTTGGTCACGGCATCACGCGTGACCGGCTGGACAGATTTCGCTAATTCTTTTTTTTGTGTTTGTTATTGCCAGGAAACCTCCTGATGAAAAGAAAAAATAAGAAGTTGCGCGGAAAATAAGAAAATTTAAGAAAACTTAACGAGGGACTTACGCGGGTGAAACCGCGGGGCGCAGCTAATTTCTTATATCTTTCGGATTCGATTCGAATAATTTAAAGAGGTAGAATAGAATAGAATAGAAATAAACTTTATTGTACACCAACAAAAATGTTTTCACAAGAAATACATCAGGTGTGGTGGTAAGTATTTACATGTACATAATCAACCTTGATATCAAACTATTTAGTTGGATAAGGATTTAACTATATTAGTTAGGGATGTATAGCCTGGCGGACTTCGTAAAGAAATTGATACGTTGGGTTACATTGTTGCAATTTTCGTAGGGATCTCTAATTTCTTTAAAAATAAAATAAAGCCTATGTTAAAATAAAACTACCATATTGTTCGTACTCAAGTGATCGTCATCAACTTATAATACTTGCCTAGATTTTTTATCACCCCACCATTGTCAACCGGCCAATGGCGTTGCGTTACCGGTATAACTAGTCATAATAGTGTGTATTAACACATTTTACACGCTTTATATTAGCTTCACTTGTATGTTTGTAACCGACTCCTTTGGGCGCGATTTTGACCCACTTTAAACGGCCAGATTTCATTCAAATGTTGCACACCTGTCAAAGACCGATGACAATGCAATAATTCGATTAAATTTTTAATTTTTTAAAATTGAATTTTCTATAAAAGCCTGATTTTTAGTTTTTTTTAACTATAATAATTATTATGAAAGATTGAACTGTTTTATAGTCTATTATAGTTTGACCCTAGTTTTAAATATTAAATACGGGTTTTGATGTGTGACAACATATTATGTCATTTTTTTTAATCTTTTATTTAATTACAAACAAACATATAAAACATCAAATCTTTTCCCTTAATAATATTAGTTAGGATGACTTTACGTAACTGTTTTTCCGTTTAGCAAAACATGTATTAACGTAAGGACATAAAGGGACAGGTGTATCCGTAATCCGAACGTCCAAGGATCTATTTCCCGACATCTTGCAATTCACTTAGCGGACGTCAAAGAGGAATTAGTATTCTTTGTCCGTTCCGCCACGAACGAGCGTCTTACGACGACCAACAAATGGCAGTATACATAAATGTTTCTTTCTCAAATAAATATCTTAATGTTGTTGCCGATTCATTCATTCTAGCGCTAATGAACAAAAATTATTTTCTTCTTTCTCTTTTTCGACTTTCTCTCTTGCGACAGTGAATCTAGATTCACAGTCGATAAACGAGAAGGTGAGGATGTGTTTTTTAATAAGTGCCGGTGAGTGTCAGAACAGATTTTCTCACTCCAATATCTGTGTAAGTAGCCACGAAAGAGTTACGTCAAGTTTAAAAAAAGGTTGAATTGATATAACTCATTCTCACAACAATAAATCGTACCACGATAATAACGTAGAAGATTTACACTTGTAACCCTTTGAGGAAATGCACATAACATTTAATCGATTCGATTCTGTGTCTTACATTATATCAGTGTACGATCGTAGGCTCTCTCGAGGATCTCTCTCTCATAATTTTAGAAACGAACAAATCGGTATAATCCACAAATTAAGATTTGCTCAATCTAATTCAAATTAACACACAATTACACAGTGTAAAATTAAATGTACACTTTCTTTGCGCTAAAGGAAATCAAACACGTTAGTGTTTACTTAGGACAGCCGTAGCCGAGTATTCATTTTATGTTTGCCATTCGGCTCCAGCCAGGCCTTTAAGTCATATTATGGAGGGTAGGGTATGAGGGCAGGGTATTTTATTAACGTTTACCGACATTCATTTCCTATTTAGTGCCTGCACCAAGTCATGCTTTTGTTAGCTTAATCATTATCATCTGATTTATTTATAAATCATTTGGTATGTTATACAGGACTAATATTTTTAATTTAACATAGTCAATCTTGAGGCAATCATTGCGTATGTCGACATAAAATGTATTATCTTGATACTACATGATAAATACTACCGAAATATTCATGTGAAATGATCCTCGAATAGCTCAATCGAGTGTCTTCTACACTATCAGCATCGGGTTTTTTAAGTGCATGTTTAAAAGTATTATCATAGAATTAATTGGTGTGAAGAAAAAATATTATTTTATCATTTTTCATGAATTTCGTAAACCTCCGGTAGATAGATGTAATATTGTGTAATTGTGTGTACAAATGTGGCGGTACACATGTATTTATTATGGCTGTACACGCATTAGGCATAAAAAAACGCTTATTAATGGTCAATACTATTCAACATGTTAACAGAAAAGTGTCTTCATAATTTAGGCGCACTGTGTATACCTAAACAAAAAACAGTTCAGTTAACCTGAAAAAAATATATTTTGGATAGAATTTCTTTTTTCTTTCGAAAGTGCTTTTTCTGGTGTAGGTGCACCATTCTATGTAACGTATTTTTAAGTCAATTCCAATGATTATATTTGGACACTTTTGGGTAGTTCCATTAACGTCAGTCCTCTCCTTGTACATTTGATTAGACAACCTATAAGGCGCGACCATTGCCATTGTAGTCCCATTTTTATTAAGTACCTTTAACATGGCTGACAATAGACAAATAAAAACATTTGGACCCCCACTTGTGCCTTTAGTGGATTTTTTAAACCTTCACAGGAAAAAGGCATTGAATAACATGTCTACTTTATATTTTTTTAAGTCTCAATCGAACTAAAATACTTTTTGGGCACTTTTATAACACATATTCACGGTTGTCTGGTACTAATTTCAGACAAAGTAGAATATCTGGCACTTTTATTTTATGTTTGTCTGTATGTATAAATTTAGTTATGTGTATATTTATATATAGTACACTGACAACTACCACTTACTCCAGTCATTAAATTCATCCTGAGGTTGTCTAGTAGAGGTCGCTTTTAGCGATAAAACCGCCCATTGTACCTACACTAACATTAATATTAAGATCAATTATAGTTCTATTTAAATAGTGTAGAAGATAATCAATACATATTATAAAACAAAGTCCCCCGCCACGTCTATCTGTCTGTCTGTTCGCGATAAACTGAAAAACTACTAAACGGATTTTCATGCGGTTTTCACTAACAGACAGAGTGATTCATGAGGGAGGTTTAGGTGTTTGATTTGTTATATTTTTGTGTAAATTGATTGAAATAGGTTGATGATTATTGAAGATGTCTCTACTACCCGTGCGAAGCTGGGGCGGGTTGCTAGTACTCAATAAAGAATACTCTATATCTACTTTATATTTCTATGTCTCATTCGAAATAAAATACCTTTTTTGGCTGAAATATATTGCGGTAATTACATCATGCGCAGTACCAATGAGTGCCAGATATTCCATCTCTTACTGAATGGTATTCAAGTTTTACTGTTCAAAATATCTATCGCCCTAAAATACCTTCTCAAAATTCGTTATAAACTCTTGGGCTATATGTATTCTATCCCAAAATATTATATTACTGAAATTCATTAATAGCTTGATATACACAATATAATTATGTATGCAAAGAGTAAACATATCGCCACCCGGCAAAAAAAGGGTCATATCACAAAAAAGTGTCATATCACATGTTAGGTACGTTTTGACATTTTTATAGCATTGAATAGCAAATGTCACATTTGGTCAGCTGTAAAACATAATTATTAGCTCGGTTCCCTTTTCACTGAGCTGTTTTGTTCAATTCACGTATAAAAGTCGTGTTTTCTCGAAATAGCTGTTTTTGAATTATGACACTTTTTTTGCCGGGTGGTGATATAGTGTGTGTTCCGATAAACACTGAGAGCATTGTAAGGTGTGACGTCAATTTAGTATACTGCGAAGCCGTTCCTTTATAGTTAGCTATACTGGTTACTGTTTAAAACGGAACGTAATCCAGTATACTGTCAGTTGTCAATTCAAGTCAATTGTCAAATCGCATAATAAAAGTGACAGTATGACAGCCATGTGACTGCACTGAGAGCACCTTACTTCGAAAACTACAGTGCTGACAGTACAAAAATGGCGACGTTTATGACGTCATTTATTACCATACGATACTGCGACAGTATACTGTCAGTCTATAACGGAAGGAATTTCACCCCAGTACGAGCACTGAACATTGCTCGCAGTATATATCGGAACATACCCATCGTTTACTCTGACTACATATTGCCAAGTACATGCACTCGCTCGATGTAGTCCGTTGGATTGGTCTACAAACACGAACCGTATATTCTGTAATTTCTTCGGAACTGTGCCCAATTTTGTGTTCAAATTGGACAAACGGCTGAGGAAATAATAACGTTAATTAAGGCGGAATACAAAGGGAACGATCCTTTCCGTCGCGACGACTTTATGCGTGGGGACGGCGAACTTTATGCGTCTACTAAGTATTTTATTACATTGGGATGTGCGTAGCCTTCATGTAGTTGGTATGTGATGCTTTCTTTTCGCAAAATGTTTTTATTTTGTCTTTCCTTATTATTTTTGTGTTATCCCAAAGGGTTACTTCCACACGCCCTCTTTTGCTTTTAAGTCGTACGTGGTACGTAAGTGCATAGAGAAAAATTAAATGTTTGAAGACATTAAATTTGTTCACAATAATTAAGTTCCTTGACTCAATAACATTAACTATATTTTCTCATTCTATGATAATCAGGCATTACATACATATTAACGGGAATAGTAAAACTTGGTTGAAACATAAAATAGTTCAAAGGTATATACGTACCTACCGAAACATTCTCGACAAAATAGATATGATAATATTATAATATTAAAACTTTCTGAACATTGGAACTACAATCACATGAAAAAAAATTGATATATTTCGTAATACAAGAACAACCCGTGTTAAGGATGATAGTCTGTTAAGCGTACGAGTATAACAATAGGGCAGGAGGATGCAATGACGCGGAGCACGCGCCATCTGTATTAGAAACACGTACTACAACACTTCTGCACCGTTGCTCGCTGTTAGCGCATACAATTTTTATACTCCAGTTTTATTATCCTATATTGTTCACTATTCACGATTCCAAATGTAATATTGTATAAATACAAACAAATTTGTTACGTCGAAATCGCAGTTTTACTTCTACAGTCAAATTCAAGCAGTCATCATCAGGATACATCAAGCCAGCAGTACATTGACACCATAGTCCACAACTCGGATGAGCAACATAGGTGTTTTAAGCGACTCCTGAGCTGATGGTTTGCTTGATGGATGCCTATCAATTATTGACACCCGCATTGATTACTATACAGTCGGGAGCAGTCCCTACACATGGAACCCCTAGGAGTGTAGCTTAACCGTGGTCCTCTCTATGATCGAGGAAGATATTTTAAGTCTTTAGATGCGAGTAGACGTCAACTATTGCACGTAGACGTACTCTACTATCCCACTAATATTATGAAGTTGAAAGTTTGGATGGATGGCTGTTTGTTACTCTTTCACGCCTAAACTACTAAACCGACCTGGTATGTAGATAGCTGCAGACCTGGATTAACATATAGGCTACTTTTTATCCCGATATTCCCACGGGATCGGGACTTACGCGGGTGAAACCGCGGGGTGCTGTTAGTAATATATAATAGTAAAAATATTATATGTACATATAGTATTTTTACCATCAGATATTATTCGCTACTATACTATTACTTAATTTGATAAATAAACCAGCCAGGGTTGCCCTCAGTAAATTACCTTGTCGCATCACGTAAGTTAAATCCCAAAACAGATTAGTGAAACAAAGTGAACCTTTATAATGTTCCGGATATAAGCCATTAATAGCGCAGATATATTATTTTGTAATGTTATATTATTATACATAGCAAATAAAAGGGTAGTTCTCATGAATATTCAGTATTAAATTAAGTTAAACGTTTTTAATTTATTTCGTTGTTTCTCCTTACAACAAAGCTTACGACCATATAATCGCCACATATTTTAAAACAAAGTCCCTCGCCGCGTCTGTCTGTTCGCGAAAAACTTCTGAACGAATTTTCATGCAATTTTCACCAATAGACAGAATGATTCATGAGGAAGGTTTAGGTGTATAATTTGTTAACCTTTTGAGTTAATTGGTTGAAATATGATATGATTGTTGAAGATGTCTCTACTACTCTCTACTACCATTGCGCAGCCGGGGCGCGTTGCCGCTATTTTTATATTATATAGTCATCTTTATAGTATGATAGTTATGGGAATCTTATTGGATGATCATTGTAAACGACGCGAAATAACTGAAATTCTAAGTCACATAACTTTATAGGTATAATGTTTATCCCAGCATCTAATAAAAAAACTTCATAAGTATACAGAACCTAATAAAAAAAGAATCACGTAAATCGACTCACGTGTCGTAGAACCTTATATTTAAAAGTAATAATAAAAAAGGAAATAAAGAAAATATGCCATTGTATTTGTTTAAAAAGTACCAATTTCCTCCTCAAAACCCGTTTCTCCCTTAAAACCCTCAAAATTCGTACTTTCACACAATTAATCGCTGTAAATCATATTCTCAAAAGACCACACACACATTGTTGTAAGAAACTCATTTTTGTTGCATGCACTTTTTATTCAAAAAATCAAAAGCTTTCATCATTTTAAATGCAAGAGTAGAACCCCCACTTTGATATTTCTAGTAGTTTTTTTTATAAAAAATCCCAAAGTTTCCCTTTCAGCGCCTGACGGAAAACGAATAATATTTTTTTATGAAAAAAATACAACATGTTTTCTAAAACTTTTCTTCTAAACCGAAACGTTTTATAAAAATTGTGGAAATATGTATAATTATACACATTTCCATAATGTTTGAAGGATCTACGATGTACGGATAGATAATTATTTTTCTTTTCATTTCTTTCAAACATTACAGATTCCTTACATCGTCCTCCATAAACACCATTTATATCTTTACTAATTTCCGTTCTATCTACAAGTTGAAAAGAAAATAATGTGACACTTTTAAAATGATAGGTAACTTTATAAAGGCACTAGATATATAGGATAAACTACAAGCAAAAATATGAGGTTCTTACGACACTGTGCGCCTTAACTACACAACTGATCTCCATGCAATTTTGCAAAAATAGGGGGTACACAGAAGAAGATTTTATAAAGAGAAAGTACTGAGCCCAGAGGATAGATTGTTTGACAAAATCCACGTTAACGAGAGCGAAGCAGCGGGTAACTAATATATACATGTCGAATCCTCAGCACAGGACTAGGCACAACGTGGGCACGAAGTAGGTACGGGCGATAAGAAAACTCCCTTTTGATATTAAATAACTGATGCATTGTAAACACGCAAAGAAACACTGTACAGTTCCTAGGTTAGTGTTCACTCGGCGGTGACCAAACTTAAAGTGAACTCTTCCGTCGGCACGCCAACACCCTTCGCTTAGACTCTGTGTAACGCCGATAGATGACGCTTGTGTTCCTTTTCGGTGAATTTATTATAGAGGGCGCTCTAAGCATCCGTACTAATGACCGAAGATGCGACATACATATACAATATTCTAAAAGCATGTCCATTGTAATAACGGACAAATATGTTAAAGTGAGAAGGGTAATCTTATCACACTACAAAATGTATGTAATTGATGAAGAATCTGACCCATTTCGTTTCGTTTATTTATTATGTATATAGTTACACACGCGTTTAATTAAGATTACACACCTCACTTCGCCTATTTGCCTACAGTTCAACAAATTACATAACGTTATTTATATATTCTTTATTGTATATACACAAAAATAACATATAGTAACGGTTTCGGAAATATTTTGCAGCTTATAATAAGGTTAAGTTACGGACAACTAACACAATGTTTTATTTCAATCAGCTTGGTAGATTGTAAAAGGGGTTAAAAGACGCTTTATAATATTTATTTATAAGATACTAGCTGACCCGACAGACGTTGTCCTGTCTTAACTATGAATATTGAATTCGAATTGGTATAATTTGCAGGATCTGTTGTCGTCCATTCAATTTTTCAAGATGGACGAATAGACGTCTTGTATAATTATAAAACACTTGACATTGGCGGAATTCCTGCGCTGATTCTTGCGCGGGATAGAGCCCATAATAAAATAATATATATATAAGTTGCAGTGCGCATTCTGTCAATCGCGCCAACTGTCAAACGACTGATAGTTATGTCAAAAGCGCTTTTATATTATAAAAGTTAATAAGGTCGTTAAGTTTTCTTAAATTTTCTAATTTTTCGCTCAACTTTCTTAATATTTTCTTTCATAATAACCAGAAGAATTCTTTTTTTGTTCAGATTCTCCTGACAATAACAGATACAAAAAAGAATTAGCGAAATCGGTCCAGCCGTTCACGCGTGATGCCATGACCAAGGTCAATAGAAATTCATTTTTATATTATATATAGTTTATTTATACCGCTGCTGTAGGTCGTAGCGTAATGGTATTATAGCCTATCGCCTTTTTCTACAAATGGGCTACATAACGCAAATAGAAAAGGCGTGAGGTGTATTTGGGACACCCGGTTAAAATGAAGTTAGAAAACAAAATATAGTAAATAATGCAAAAAATCAAAATTAAAATTGCTCCATCTATGAAAGTTGCCCAAACTAATATATATGTAGATAATTAGTAAACAGGCAACATCAAAGTACAATAGTATCGCGCAACATTCACAGATTATGTAAATGAAATAATAATAAGAATATGAGAAAAGAGAGAGAGACAGAGAGGCATACACTATACAGCGGTCAGCATTTTTCGTTGGGTTTACACTTTTTTTCCGTCTAGCTTCCATCCGCCGAGCGTCTGAAGTGTAACGTATGGTAAGGAACTTTGAACCTGAGATTTACATGCGAGACAAGAGACTTCCATAACTCCTTAGCCGTTAAGTCGCTATATAACGCTTTAGTAAGGAGTGGGATGGAAACGAGGGTTATGATCTGGATTCCCCATTACACTAAATATAGATCCATGGTGGAAAAAATGCAAAATAAGTTTAATCGGTAAAAGGGTATATCCTCCATTTTACCCACTTATGTATCCAACCCTCTTTGTTATAGGGGAGGTTGGATACTATAAGCTGGACGTGAGGCGCAATCTGGCCCTGGCTAAATATATGTTTCTGGTATTGCGTGGTAAACTAAATAATTCTCAAATATGGAATCGTTGAGATTGCTTGTTCCTAACACTAGTTTGCGGCTCCGAATGTCTTAATAAAAGCTGTTCCCGGATCCCTCTTATTTCAGGCGCATTACGGCACACCGTGTGCTTTTAGTCGGTTCGATTCCGACACACCGCCCCACCGAAAACCCCGGTGGGATGACGGCCCGAGGGGGGTTCTATTTCATGTTCCAGTATCTCGAACAAAATTATTACAGTTCTATCCTCTCGTACGAGCACAAAATATTTTAAACGGTGTTGCGCAATGAATTGATATTTATATTTGTGCATTGACGGAATTTGAAAGGGTGACGCTTCAGTGTTTGTCATGATCACGAACAACATTCTTTTTATTTACCGACTTCAAAAATCATCGGAATCTTTTTTTTTACGTATGTTCGCCGATTAATCGTAGACGCCTGAACCAATTTCGAAAATTCTTTATTTTTTTGTCTCAAAGGGGCCCTTCCCAGGTGGTCCCATTTAAATTGTATCGAAATCGGTCGAGCGGGTTTTTAAAAATCAACAAATATCTAAAAGTTGTATACATCGATGATATTTTCGTTTACTCCGAAACCTAGCTGTCTCATTGGAGCAGTGCCACAGTGCGTTTAGATGGCTTACCCATATTATATTTAAACAAAATACCGGGTACCTCCCTGGTTCCACAAATGTGACCCGAACCTGTTACAAAGGGGGGTCCAAAATTCGTGTGACGTAATTTATGGATGGCCCCTTATTACATCATGATTTAGGCACATTGAAGTCGGTGATACTTTCTTAAAAGACAATTATTGTTTAATATTATTGGGTACTACATTGTTATATTGGGTTTAGCCTGTAGGATGTCAATGTTTGTTAAGTAAATTAATAAACGTTCAATTCGTTCATTTCGTTTTTTTTTCTTTTTTTTTAATGTAAATAATAAAATGTAAGTATATATGTTTTTCATTAGAAAGTCCATGTCCATTCCATTAATTTCCAATAGAAAGTGATCCTATTAAGGTAGGTACCGTTGCAAATGCAATTTCTAAGTAATTCTGGTACGTTAGCAAAACTGACGATTCAATAAATATTTAATTTGGACCGCATCTTAAGGCATTCCAGGATACGAGCTTTCAAAATGTCTCTAAGGGCTTTACCCAAAGACATCTAGTGAAATTTTGAACAACCAAACGATGCTTATACTTTGAAAAAGTCGGCGTCTGTTTACATTCTTTTTCTAATTTTCCTCTTTTTATGAACAACGTTTGCTTAAGTAGAAAGTAGAATATAAAAAAACTGTTTTTAAATTATGTAAATATTCGGGGGACAGTTCTTAATATCCTTATGATTCTTAACAAAATACTGTATATTACTGTGTAATAGTGACCACGTTTAAGAGAAAAAATAGTTTCACTATCCGCCTGTTTGCTTCATCATCAGATCAGCAAAATGCCAAATTATAGTATTCTCATCCGAACTATAATAATAAATAATAATAAAGATTTATTTATACCGAAAAAGTTTACATTACACATTTGTATTAATATTGTTAGGTAGTTATTTCATTTTTAATCATGAATTTAATTCGCACCCCTTTTGGGTAAAAGCCTCATCCATATTTCTTCATCTATCTCTGTCCTGGCCTATCTCCATCCATCCATTTCCCGCGATCTCCACTATATCTTCAGCCCATCGTTTCTTTGGTCTCCCGACGTGTCTTTTCCCTAGCGCTTCCTTCCAGTTTGTCGCTTGCAGCGTCCATCTTTTATCCTTTACGCTACAGATATGCCCAGCCCATTGCAATTTTTTCTTCAAAGCGTATTCCAGAGCACCTGTTAATTTAGTTTTCTTCTTTATAATTTCGCTTCTAACTCCGAACTATACAAAGTTTCATTTCTATACGAAAATTGACTTCAAAAATTTGTTTAAATAGTCCGTTAGAAGTGAAACTAATAAAAGCGTGTTAAAAAATTGGTGAGTTTATTACTACTAGAGATCGCGTAGTGATCTAATTTCGAGCATGGCTTTTTTTTGGCCGGTATAGCTTGAGCTGTCATTGTATAGACTTACTTACCATGACAAGTCAACGCATATACTGGACGCGTGTAATTTCATGATGCCGTTTTCACGTAATTTTTAAAGTTGTAAGACATGTTGTTTCAAAATTTTAGCTTTCTGCACTTCTTATAATATAAACTATAAATATTCCAAAATTCACGTCATAAATAAAAACGTAATACGAAATTTTCTTAAAAAGGGGTACAAAAAATTCTATTTACGTATTAATATAATGAAAAGTGTTGTATTTTATGAAGAGTATTTTTCACTAAGGTGACAGGCGAGACACTTAACCATCAAGGGTGGTCATACACTACGCGTGATGTATGCATATGATAACCAGTACCATAAAATAATACCAGATTATTAGCGGGGCTCCAACCCAAAACTCAAAGACTTGAAGTAACTAAGTGGAAAAAGTACAAGGTTAGTTTCCCAATTACAGTATAGATATCCTCATGGAGCTATCGAACATATTTTTAATGTGACTATGACACGGTTAATCTGTAACCTGCTAAATAATATAATTAGTAGGCTACCCAGCAGGTAGGTTAATATTATTCGTTACCCAACATTTATATATATTAATATCAGGGAAGAATTTCTAACTTGGAAACGGTCAAATAAATATGTACTTACTTAGATATAGATCATTGAATCACACTGAACGGAAAAAAATCCACACAGTTTATTAATATTACAAAATCCCACTGAAACAAAATCTCACAAATGTAACAGTTAAATAAATCACACTACACGAACTCTGGAATATCTTCAAATAGTTCTTATCACTTACACCTATCATATTACGTAACACTCTCTCTAAAAGCACTCTTTCCCGAAACAACGGAAAAGTCAACCATTATACTCGTACTTTATAGCGAAATGCACTCAACCGCGGCACAGAAAAGCAAGCTACGTAAAGGATTTTTAGCTTTTTTCGAATGTCAAATACATCTGCGCAGAATGTCGCACGACTGCCCAGGCCCCTTCAGTTGATCATATTCTATTATCATTTGATAGGCCACCTCCGTTTAGGCCCAGTCATTGTGCGAGGAAGTGTCGCATCGTTTTGTCGCTGATAACTCGATTCACGTGTTAAGAACCAACGATGCCCATTCGACCCAGCGAGTCGGTGAACTCAAAGTATTTTAACATATAAAGAACATTACAAAAATAAAGTGTGGTGTACCCTAATGTTTATTTATTATATTAGGATATAACAAATATGGTTAAGACCAATATTATGAATGTGAATGAGTTTGTTTATTACGCACTAGTAGCGCCCGCGGTTTCAACCGCATAAGTCCTGATCCCGTGGGAATATCGAGATAAAAAGTAGCCCATATGTTAATCCAGGTCTCCAGCTATCTACATACCAAGTTTCATCGCAATCGGTTCAGTAGTTTCGACGTGAAAGAATAACAAACATCCATCCATCCATCCAAACTTTCACATTTGTAATATTAGTGGGATTTATAATATGAGTGGGATTCCCGATTTAACTACCAAACCAATCGTCATGATATTTTGCGTAGATGTTATCAGGGGTGCAAATGCTGTAGTGCAAAAAAGTACTGCTCGATAAGGATACCTTAATTGATTGATTAACACGAGCGAAGCCGTAGGCAAAAAGCTAGTTATTAAATACACGTTTGAGTTTCTCTTTAGAAATTCTAATTCTTTTTAAGTTGAAATAAGCTTCGAATACTTATTATTCAAAACATGAAAGACGTCCGTAATCGTTGTATAATTGCTGGGAAAATTATTTCGTTGACGACTGGGGCGACACAATTTGCGTTCAATTCAGATAGGTGGTGAATTAGATCACGTATCCGATCATTGTAACAAATGTTTGCCAACAAGTGGCACATTGATTTTGGTTTCTAATCATGATACATATGTACACATTAAATACAGTTAAAGGGTTTTAGTCAGATGTCATGTCGGAATTAGGAAAATGAGAAAAACTTAAACTTTACAAACAATATATGTAAGAAACAGTCTCACAACCACTGATATGAAATATGAAAATCACTAACAGTAACTGCCAAGTTGTACATACCACAATTCGCACTCAAGTCAACGTTCTGAACTTATTTCTACCCTTTTATAACCCCACTATTCATTAATATTTATCAATCGACCAATACCATTACCATACGATGGACTACGACACTGTGGAAAGTCTACTAAGAGTCGATAAGTGATATACGCACTTATAAATGAACTTGCTAAATTGGTAAACAAACTTATGCCCCGACACACAAATGTGCATACATTCCAAAATACACACATACACGCACACATTACCACACCCGGATACTCTCCCTCTCTCACACACACACACGTACACACACACACACACACACACACACACACACACACACACACACACACACACACTCTCTCTCACGCGCACACACACCGCGCATTTAAATCAGTATTTCTAGTTTTACTTTTTATTTTTTTGTTTTAAAATTTCTTTAATTAAATAAACAGAAACAATGAATGTTCGTTTGTTGAAATATAAAATTGAAATATAAAAAATAGTGTCCCACCGGTATCGGGTACAGGGACCAAGCTACCGGTGGTTAGGGTTCCAGAGACAGAAACCTCCTCACTATGCGTGCCGTGTCAAGAAGGATTGCCTTCTGCATTAGGCTCTTGATCCAGCTGCCTAACGTGAGCCTCTGAAGGTGTTGGTCGAGGCTCTTAGCAATTAACCCATGGGCCGAAATGACTATCGGCACAATGATTGCTGAATCCACATCCCACATGTCGACAATCTCGTGGGATAAGTCCAAATATTTTATTTGTTTATCTTTTTCGGCTTTTAAGAGATTGTCGTCATGGGGAATGGTGATGTCAATAATCATTGCTCGGCGCTCTAATCGGTCTATCACCACTTTATCAGGCTTATTGGCAACAATAGTCCTGTCAGTGATGATAGATCGATCCCAGTACAATATTGCACGACCATTTTCGAGAACTGGGTCGGGCGTATACCTGTAGTATGGTAACTCGACAGTCACAAGGTTATATTTAAGAGCAAGTTGCTGATGGACTATCCTGGCCACTTGGTTATGTCTATGCAAGTACTCGCCGTTAGCAAGACGAGAACAACCAGAAATTATATGCCTGAGGGTTTCTCCGGGACGATGACACGCCCGACAATCAACTGTGCCGTCCTTCAGGATATATCTCCAATAGTTATTCGTCATAACAACTTCGTCCGTAATTGCACAGACAAAACCTTCAGTTTCTCCGAAGAGGTCACCAAACCGTAGCCAGGATACTGATGCTAATAAATATACATCGGGCCCATTTAAGGCCCGATAAAAACGTCCATGCAACTCCTTGCTCTTCCATATCTCCATGCTATCTGTAATACTAAGTACTGCTGGTTTGCGCCAGTTCTCTTTTGCTAGAGCAAGCGGAGTGAGTCCGTTGTCAACTGCCACCACATCCCGATACACAACCAAGTCAACGGAGAGAAAGTAATCTCTAAGGTTGCATACCTCGCGGTTATGGAGGGTCTCGGCATTTAAAAAACCACGACCCCCACATTTCCGCGGGATATACAATCTCATGACCGATGAACGTGGATGGTGCATTCGGTACGCGGTAAGCAGTGTACGAACTCTTCTATCCAGGGCATCTAGTTCAGTTTGAGTCCATCTAAGTATGCCAAAGGAGTAGGTTAGAACTGGTATGACCCAATCGTTATAGGCCCGCACTTTGTTACCACCTGACAAAAGACTTTTGAGTACTTTTTTTCAGGCGGCCAAAGAAGCGCTCCTGTAACGATTGCTTCATAGACAATTCATTTACCCCTAACGACTGTGACATACCTAGATACTTGTAAGTTTCGTTGCCGGAAAGACATCTAAGGTGTGTGGAATCTGAGAGTTCCATCCCTTCAGATTCCACAATCCTGCCTCTTTTTACATGCATGACTGCACATTTATCCACACCAAATTCCATACTGATACATTTACTAAAGTTTTCAGTTACCTCTAGTAATTTTATCAATTGGAATTTGCTGCAGGCAAAAAGTTTCAAATCGTCCATGTAAAGGAGATGGGATATTACCTGACCTCCTCTCCGCAAACGATAGCCTAGTCCTGAACCCTCCAGCAAAGTGCTAAGAGGATTCAAAGCTAAGCAGAACCACAAGGGACTCAAACTGTCACCCTGGAATATACCCCGCCTGATCTTTATAAACTCGCCGTCACCCTGAGACCACCGACATCCTGGATAGCAAAGGATGGTTCTCCATTGCCGCATACATGCCTTCAAGAAAGTGCATAGAGTTGTATCAATCTTGTACAACTCCTTCACCCTCAAGAGCCACGTATGCGGCACAGAGTCATAGGCCTTTTTATAATCTATCCAACATGTCGAAAAATCCTTTCGGTTACGGCGAACTTGTTGGTTAATGATCGTGTCAAGTATAAGGAGCTCTTTAGTGCCACGGGCCCCACTTCGACATCCATTCTGAGAGTAAGCCATAATGGTGTTTTTGGATAAATGAGATGTTATCTTTACGCTCAGAATGGACGTGAGTAATTTATAAACTGTTGGTAGACACGTTATTGGTCTGTAGTTTTTGGGATCTGTGGCACTGCCAGACTTATTGAGCAGATGAGTTATGCCTGTGGTCATAAAAGTCGGAAGCGAACCTGATTCTAAGCATGATTGAAATTGAGATGCCAAACATACATGTGAGCTACGGAGCCACTTTAGTCAAAAGTTATGCAGTTCGTCCGGTCCCGCTGCTTTCCAGTTCGGCAGCGAACGAACTGCATAAGCTATATCAATGTCAGATATTAATATTGGCTCCATGTTATCAATCAACTCACACGAACGTTCGATATCTCGCATCCAATCACCCTCTGTGTAAGTGACAGGCATTGCCCAGATGTTACTCCAAAATGTATTTGTAATTTCAACTTCTGGGAAATGTGTGTTACTCACTAAATCAGGCTGCACCCACCTTCTATAAACTCACCTCTCATCCCTTTGAAATGATCGATTCTGAGTATATCGGTCTACTCTTTTTTTGTATCTCCGAATACGGTTTGCCCATGCATAAACTTTCTGTTTCAGAAAGTCAATGCGCTCTGTGACTCGTGCTGCGTAATCACAGGAACTGATACCAGTTCCTGAAAAAGCCCGATTCACAAAACGCATTACTCTCGGGCGTGTATTATCCGATCTGAAACAGATAAGCTTGCCAATGAGTGCCCTCGTCTCAGCAATACGACGCTCAATCCTGCATTGCCACGCTGGGACAACAAGCTTTGACCGAGTAGCGGTGTCATTTCCTGGGAATTTAACACCAGCTACTCGACATGCTGCAACAGCCGCACAATACAGAATTGAGTGCGTATCACTGAGATCTTTACTTTCTTCGAAATAAATAGTTAACATGGAGTCAAGGGCACACACTGGCGCTTTGTTTCGTTTATGCATTGGCAAACGAGGTAAACGTGGTCTACTTTTAGAGCTCATAGTCCGATATTCCCGAATAGAACATTCCAAAGTATTCCTTATTTGATCATTGTACTGAGTACTTACAGATGAAGCACCATTATCCTCTCCACTATCAGCAGGGCAAGGTGGTGGTAGTTCAGAGTGTAATAGAGTCACTGTTTGTAAAGGAGGAGAAGTAACAATGCTATTCTGCAAGTCCAAGCGTAGCCTCTCAAGTACGGAATTATCCAACAAATGACATCGTTGGATGGCCCGCACTTGATCCGATAATTTTTGCGCCGAAACGTTAATAGCTGGTTCAAGTTCCTGAAACAGAGACAGCATACGATCACGATACGCAGTGAGGTTAGTTCCTCCCTCTGTAGCCACAAAATATGCTCGCTTGACGTTCTCATTTATTGAGGTTGTCCACTTCATGCGACGCACATTACCACCGGTAGCGGGGGCCCTATTCGAAGCTGGTGGGCCTCGAGGTCCCAAGCACGTCGGTGGCCGGCCTCTCCCCTGCCGACGTACAGGTGTTGGCGACGTCGGCGGAGAGAAAAACTTGTCACTCGAAGTTGAGCTCGACGCCTCAGCAACGGTCGGAATTCTTGAGGTAACTTCCAGGGGGCGCGAGGCGGAGCTGAGTGACGAGTCCGGGGATGATAAACATGCTGTCTTTGCTCTGGTTCTGGTAATCATTTAGCAGTCTGGATATTTTCTATTTGTATTCGACATGACATTTGTAACGTCATGTCGTATATTTATGGTTGTTTTTATATTGTATACGTCCTTTTATTGTAAATATTTATTATGGTCTGCATTTTTACGGACATTATTTAAAGAATATATATATATTATTTTTATTATTACCATTGCGTTACCGGTATAACCAGTCAAAATAATGTCTATTAACTTATTCTTATTAAATAGTGAACTGTGTTATCATCTATTAGAGTTTGTCCCTATTTTTAATGAAATAAATAAGAGTTTTTGATGTGGCGACGACATATACATGATTATATTGGCATCCAAATACACCATCCGAATGATGAGAAGCGGTTTTCATTCGTAAAATTAGTGATATCAATGTCGAAAAGCGAACCCCAAAACCCGACCTCTTTTCCTCTTACAAAGCTCTCCGTCCGCTCCTCATCTCCTTGGCTTCGTCGACCGTACTCACCATGAGAGATATAACATAACATAGAATGTATTGGTTAAATACGCTTCTCTTTTTAGTCGAATGGTTTAAATTCATTCAGAAATTCCTTTGCAGGGTAGATGTTTAAAATTAAATTTCTACTACAACAACTCTTTTACGTTAAAACTACCCAAAGTTTCTTTTATTTGTCTTTGTCTATTCAAAAGTTGCCTGTAAAAATTGTTTTAAGCTTTGTACATATGCCTTCTGTGATTTCCTTTTAAGCTAATTGTAATTGGTGTATAAGTTTATTACTATTCTATTCCAACAAGATTATATTACACCATACATACCTATATATTTTGTAACCCATTAGGAAGAACTTTCATAATTACTTGTATATTTATATACGACTCGCAGCGCCCGCGATTTCACCCGCGTAAGTCCCGATTCCGTGGGAATATTGGGATAAAAAGTAGCCTATATGTTAATCCAGGTCTACAGCTATCTACATACCAAGTTTCATCGCAATCGGTTCAGTAGTTTTGGTGTGAAAAAGTAACAAACATCCATCCATCCAACCACCCATCCATCCAAACTTTCACATTTATATTATTAGTGGGATTGACTTGCGCCCGCCGCTCCGTCCAATTGGTACTGGAAAACAAACATAAAAGCAGGCACGACAGACATACTCTCGAATAAGATAAACACAACAAGGATAAACCTCCACCGTAAAGAAGATTGCGCAGCACTACAAGCGTGATGCATTCCTATTGACATGTTTAGCTTAAAAATATGTTAACTTCGAAAGTCATATATTCAAGTTTCACAACCCTATTCAGTGACTATCTAAATTTCAAATATGACTGTGTGGTAGTACTGTGGAGTACGTGGAGCACGTACGGCAATAACGTATGTATTTAAACGTCGTCTCGACATAAGCGGTGACAGTTTGAACAAATGAGGATTGTTTAGTAACCCAGAGTGGCTGAACTTCTGTGATAGTTAAGTTGGAAGTAATAGTGTTACGATGTGAATGCCGATCCAGCCAGTGAGATGCGGTTATTTAATCGAAATGATTTTGAACACGTTTCAAAACGAAAGAAAACCTTATTTACATTTTGGATTACCTGTCAATTAAGGGGTTTTTTTTTACTTTTTTTCCAAGCAAAGTAGTACATGCAGGTCTTCACAAAATTCCGCTTAAACATCTATTACTGTTTTAATTGCTTGGGAGTTCCATTATTTCAGTTTCCTTGAACAAAGCACTTTATAATAATAGGTTTTTAATTTTCCATTTCAAAGTGAATATTAAATTTTTAGGTGCATAGATTAGGATATAAAATCACGTGTTTTTCCTGTATTGTTTGTTTTATGCGGCCCTGTCGCATTCGTTCCCAACTGACGTCTCCTACTCATAAACTATCTCCCTACCAATCCCCCCTCCATTTTCAATCATAATTAGTCAGTAGACGAGTGAGTGAGTGAGTTTCTTTTCGTTTTTATATATGTATATATAGATTCACGCAAAGCGGGAATTTTTTACGTTTTCTGCAGAAAACATTTACAGAATACGTTTATAGTATTATGAAAAAAACATGATTGCTATTGTTTAAATTAGAATTTAATTACCACCACTGTAAATAATTACCATTATGTCAATATTAACACTAAATTTTAAACGAAATCCTTTCACAGTAAGTTTCAATTAACGAACAGATCAAATTATATATTAAAAACACCGCCCTATAGACTCGGCATTTTTACTAAAAATTACAGTACGTAGTGTGAAGGATTTTCCCTATTGGCCTCCAGAACAAACATAAGCCTGAATTTTTAGACTTGAAATCTGAAATGTTTTGTATCTAGACCGCGGCAAGGTCAACGTGTAAAAGATCAAACACAACATTATGTAAATTAGGCACATGGGCATCGTTCGGACCTTACTAAGAGGGTTACATAAAATTAGACGGCTACTCAGAGAACCTTTACGAGTCTAGGTTCTGAAAACATAAAAGATTCAGGCTTGGAGATGTGACTCAATAAGACATAATTTACAGTATATACTCGACCAAGTAATTCAGAGACCGAATAACTCAATAAAGAGAAACGAAGTCATAAATAAAAAACCAGGCAAGTGCGAGTTGCACTCACTTGGAGAGGGTTCCGTACGATGACGAACAAACTTAACATTTTTTTTACAAAGCATTTGCTCTCATATTAATTATAATAATATGCAAACTGCAAATTGTACAGACAATGAAGAGATATTTATCATGTTATTTTAATCATAGACTTTTTGGTAATTCTCCTGTAATGTTTAAGTAAACAATGTTCTGTATTTTTTTTAAAATTTTAGCTTAGTATAGTATAGTATAGAGATAGGGGGGGGAGGGGGATGATCATCCCACTAATATTATAAATATGAAAGTTTGGATGGATGGATGGATGAATGGATAGATGAATGGATGTTTGTTACTCTTTCACGCAAAAACCACTGAACTGATTGCGATGACGCTTGGTATGTAGATAGTTGGAGACCTGGATTAACGCATAGACTACTTTTTATCCCGATATTCCCACGGGATCGGGACTTACGCGGGTGAAACGACGGGGTGCTGCTAGTTTTTTTATGTATTTTTTCAAATAACTTTAAAATTATTAATCGTAAAATTATGCAAAAAATATATTTGAGACTCTTTGTTTGTATTTTTTTTTAATTTTCACGTTTTAGGCTACAAAAGTGACCCCGATATTCAAAATTCATTTATTTACGTTGCAATTTGTGTTTGAATCACAAGAGTTGATATGGGTATCAAATTTCAGCTTAATCTGTCCAGTGGATTCGAAGAAAATTGGCTGTTACAGACGGATAGACAGACAGATGCATGAGTGATTCTATCATCACGAGGGATTCGTTTTTTCATTCGGACGTATGGAACCCTAAAAATTAACTTAATTTTGTTAAATCAGATTCAAATCAAAATATAATTACAAAAAAATCAAATACAATTACAATTAAATATTTTAAATCATGCTGCTCCGATTCAAGATCCAAGTGCAAGAACACCTCGCCTTCCATATTATTAAAGAGCGGCGAAATAAACAAAAGAGAACAAATTCCATTATAAAAGAAGATTAGGAATAAAAGTCTGCCATGAAATGTATTTTAATTTCAAGATTAAAACGATTCCAATTTCGTTTTGAACTTGGGAGGCCAAATTGGAAATTATATTTTACTATAACACATACTGTGTTGCAGTGATTTTGTCAGAGAAAATCACTGAGCATCCCCGATGGGGATCTAACAATTTTGGGGCTCTTCTAAAGATACTTAGTCCAACTAGTCGAGTGACGAAATGCTCTGAATGCCCGAAATGAAACGAAAAAAGGGTTTTCATATGAGGTACCGACAATTACTTCAGATCAAACCGAAGGTCTGCGTCAGACCATGTTTACCACTCTGAAAAAAAAACCATAAACACAGACCCGATGAACATTAGAAGAAACGGAAATACCCAAAACGTGGGCAACGCTTGCCTCATTTACCTCTTAACGGAAAGGAAAAACGTCTCCCCAAAGAATAGAAGAGTCGGTGACACTTCCGTTGCTCAGGCATCGTAAGGAGATAGATGTGTTAGTGGCCGCCCAGAGGTAAAAACTCAACTGTTAATCATTGAATTTGTTTATAACAATAACACTGTCTAAGATAGAGAAAAAAATGTTTCCAATATTTCTTTATTGATAACACTCAATCTTGTCAATAGCAACAAAAAAAGAAATTCGTTGACACCAGATTTAAGAAGCTTAGTGAAATAAATTGTTTTTGACACTTTGTATTATATTCATAGAAATTAACAGAAAGAAAAAAATAAGCAATCTCATCCTAAAACAATAATAAAATAGCACCATATATTCTACAACATTGCAATTTACTCAAATTTTAGTACTTTGTGTTACTTTCATGTGCTGCCATTACAGTGGTTATGCGGTTTGGCATGCTGTACACCAAGTTTATTATACAATGTTTAGTCCCATTTTTTAATTGACATTTTTCGTGGCATTACTTTACAACAATCAAGAACTTTTATTGCTTTTATTTAAGGAGTATTTTATTGTCTATTAACGCAATTTATTTCACTAAGTCAACATTATTAGCTTAATTCATTCATTGCTCTCGAGTGAAAATAGAAATATTTTATACAAGCTGATAATTCACAGTAATTTATAATTATAATGAAGAATCTGCTTCCATCAAGAATGCATAAACGTGTTGGCTACGGCCGCGGCCATTAAATATTCATAGTTCTCTATTTGTGCTGTATTTTTGAGGACTGAGATAAAATAAATTAAATTAGCATCGTCATTCATTTTAATAGAACTAGAAATAATATTTCATTTCTCTAAATTTTCTAACAAATAACTCATAACTCGATTGGATTAAATTAATCATACCGTCGTTAAAGATTTGGTACGAGTCAACCTTACTGCCTACTGCCTAGCGACGTGGGGCTAAGTTGTACCGGATAATTTTAGAGATGCGGAGTGCCGGGGTGGTTTATCGATCGAGGAGGTAACGTTCTCGCTCACGACACGGTTACGTTGTTTTCTTTGCCTTGAACCTCGTAATAAAGGTAGTTCTTTTTTCTTCTGTCTTCTATTTAAGTTTTAGTTACGACTCTATTGTGGGCGTAGGTATTTTTTTTTTTGCACGAATGGTGCAATGGTTTAAGTGGTCACTCGCCACTACGCCACGGGGCAAAAATTTGTGCAATCTGCAAATAATTGTACTGAGGCTGGGTGTTCTTCGTGTCCGTTGTTTGAATGTCTGTGACGCGACACAGGAATATTCCCAATACGGGAGTTGTCTTTTAAAAAGAAAAAGAAATAATTAGCAGCAATGTTTAGAAAAGGTTTAGAATATTAACATTTGATAGCTAAAAATTTAAAATATTGACAATGAAATCATCCCATAAAATTTACTGTACATTTAAATTTTGCCCCAGAATGACGAACATTTTGCTAGTGTGTATTATTTATGCATTTTTCCTTTACTCTTTCTGCAGCCTAAGCGGTGTCATATAATTTCAGATTATGAGATGTCAAGACAATCGTCTATATGGTACGAGTAATATTAGGACTGCCAATAAAAAAAGTTGTTTTTTTTTTGTTGTTAGAACAGTAAGAGTATGTAAGTATATTATTGCATGATGACAAATTAATGTTCCATAATGAATGGTGAAAGACCCGTAACATTGCAAGCTCACATGTGGGCTACTGAGCTGAACTCAGTAATTGGCTCATGTTTATATGCTACTTTTAGACAATGTAGGTGTAATCTATCTCTTTTTACAAATAAGGTCACAAAAACAATTTGTGTCAAAATAGTAGCTCTAAGGAGCCTCGATAGCGTTACCATTTTCACATAAACTACATAATTATATAAAAGTTTCATATTTTACAAATTTGCGCTGGAACATTGAATGGCATAATGGTCAAGTGTTTAGTGATCCTGACTGCTTGGGTTCGATTCCCACCCAGGAGAAATATGATTGTGTGATGAGCACGGTCATTTGGTCTGTGTCTGGGTGTAATTTATCTATAATATGTACATATTTAGAAATATAAAAGTATGTTTATCAGCGTCAGTCTGGTTATCATAGCACATAGTTTCCTAGCTTGGGCCTAGCTTAGCTGGCCTAATTTGGGATTAGACTACTACAGCGGTTCCAGCTAGTGATGGAAAATATTCATTTCATTTTAAAACATATAGCAATCCGAGCGGACGACGTATAATGACTGAGATTTTACGAACACTTCCCAGGAGTAACAGAATATTTCAAGGATTTTGTGATGTTTTGACTTGCAGAAGTTCGATTCGTATAAATGTGTACCTAAGTATGCAAACTGAAGTTACGCGTCTTCATACAACCTTGGACTTTTAAAACAAATAAGTATTAAATTTAGTTCAACGCAATAGTGTTGTATTGTATACAATTATTAATCCATTAGACGCAGGTATAGAAGTACGTCAGGCAACAACGTAATTCTGTAAAATTTCTTTGATGAACGACTTCGACAGGAAAGTGACGCCTGAAGTTAATGGATCGTCAATAAACTATGACCTAATTGGCAATAAAGTGTACCTGCCATGTGTAAACTAAAAAATTCTAAACGTAGGTATGTAAAACTATGAGTTTTTGAATAGAAGAAAACATAAGCCCTTCTAGAAATTTCTTGCTTGTCACGAGCCGCTAATACCTTCCTTTCAATTTTGTTGTAGAGGTGTTATTTGTCTATGTTTCCTTTCTTTTTAACTTAAATATAAAGTATCATGTCTACTATACGCGAATAAAAGTAAAATAAAATTGATGAGAGTGTTTTTATTTAAAGAAAGACCAACCTAACTAAAGATGAGCCAAAGATCCTCAAAAGTAGTTCACTTGATTTTAAGGGTTTACAAGAATCGACCGTACACGTATGTAAGTAAAGACACTACAAAGTGAAAACTACTGCCCCCTTTTAGCATAGAACGCAAACGGAGGAGTGTGACGTATGGCATAGTGAAATTTTATATGGAAAAGGATTGAAGGAATATAACATTTTTATTACAAATTTAAAAAAAAATGTAGATAAAAAGTAAAATAAATGAAAATGTTCAATTTCTAAAGTGAGCAACATTGCAGAGTAATTTTCATTCCGAAACTGTAATTTGTAAAATAGTCAGTCAGTTTTGTATAAAAAAATACACGAAGGTAATTTGTTGAAACTGAAAGTATCGGACTTAAATACGTTTTAAAAATTTATGGGTAAAATTATTAATAGTATTTAGTATTTATTTTGACGTTTAATTTAGGGCATTTCGTCACTCGACTAGTCGATAAGAGATCTCTTTAGAAGAGCCCTTTATGCCCTGCGTAAAACTGCTACTCCTAGCAAACTGTTTGATGGCTATCGAGGATGCTTAGATGTTATCTCTGACATAATCATAACTGGAGGTGTCGGTTTATATATATTTTCAAAATTCTTGAGAAATAATTAGTACTTTGCAATGTGACATTTTTTTCTGGTTAGTTGATTTCAGTCACCTCTGTGAAGCATTTCTGCTAAGCTGTGAAGCACCACATAATTATTTCTCTGAACTCTGATTCAGAACTTCAACCATTAGCAGACATTTTGTAGACTGGAATAAAAGGAATAAACTAAAGAAATTAAACTGCTAATATACGAATTTTTACTTGTTAAAATATGAAATAATGGTAATCTTTCATAGTTTGATCAACATAAGAACTAAAAGATTTTTTTCTCCATAGACAAAAACTGCAATCTAGCAAATATGAAAGTATATTGATTTTTAATTAAGTTTATCGTTTGAATTTGTAGAGAAGTCGGTCAGGGTCGTGAACTTTTAATGAATTAACAACAAGTTAAGGAACTTAATATCTATGGAATAAAGTATAAACCGACCGATTGACGACGTGCTAGGTGTTTTTCCAAAATAATTGAATTCATACAGAAGTCTACTGTGCCCAGTAATAATATGTACATCATTTTTTTAAGGTGGTAATATGTTATCTGTTTTGTAAGTACCTGAATCTACAAAATAGTGGTAGCATAAAAGTTGACTTCATGCATTTGATTCGACACGCAAGCTTAGCGCAGATTGAGGCTGTTGAGTTATTAAAAAACAGTTTCCTTTGAATAATTATTTTCCTTGAGGCTATTAATAAATAATAGACACAGGCGAACATGGATCTAAATTCTCCTGCTTCAAAAGCAGCAAAGGACGTTGAAAGCGAGAGAGAGAGAAAGGATACCAAGGGCTCTCTTTTATACCCAACTGCCAGTAGACGGGTAAAGTTTTACAATAGTTCTGGGTATTCATCTGACATTCCTTATATCATCGAAGCAACGGTGGGGTGAATTTTAGTCGATGAAGTGTCTATCGTCTCGTCTAAACTCGAATACTTGGAAGCAATAAAATGTTTTTTTTTATGTTATAGGGGGCAAACGACCAGACGGGTCACCTGATGGTTAATGACTACCACCGCCCATGAGCACCTGCAACTCAAGAGTCACAGTGCGTTGCCGACCTTTAAGGTGGGAGTAGGGGAAGAGGGGAATAGGGGGCGAGGAAGGGAGAGATTGAGAGGGAAGGTTTAGGGCCTAGGGTGAAGCATTGCTTTACTGTCGATTTTCTGTGAGGTTGTGGTATCACCCGGTCGAGCCGGCCCATGCGTGCCGAAGCATGGCTCTCCCATATTTTACATATTTGCTATTTTCTGACGAACATAGATCAAAAAATATTATGGCTTAATTTAAACTCTATTTAAGAATACCATCAACAGTCCTTGCATTGAATGCTTTCTGCTAAGTAAGCCAGCCATTACATAGCAGGTGATAATAAAAGTGATTGTTAACCAGTGTTTTGTGATACATAAAGTATCTTTAATTTCTTCATCTTTGGTGCACCTTCCAAAGATATTTCGGTGCACCAGGTGTAGTTCATAACTTGTGTGATGCAATATACAGGATTTACACATTAGGCATAAATGTATTGTTTTTAGTTTTAAGTTATATTTAAAGCATATTTTGCTATTATTATCCGACTATAATATTATAAATGTGAATGTTTGGATGTTTGTTACTCAATCACGTAATAACAGCCAAACGGATTTGGATGAAATTTGGCACAAAAATAAGTAGCATTCACTAGATTATCTAGATAAACTAACATGTATACTTTTTGTCCCGGAGAAATGATAGGTCCTTGTGAGATTATCAAAAAACGAACTACAGAACGTATCCCCTTGAAATTTGGTATAGATGTGTTTTATGGAACATTTTTCTACTTGTGATAATTCGCAAAATCTAGTTCTAAATATAATGGTTATAACTTTCAGTAGTAAATAAATAAATTAAATAAATGACTATGTAATTACTGCATACTTTTTTTTATGGGATAGGGGGCAAACGAGCGAGACGAGTCACCTGATGATAAGCGACTACCGCCGCCCATGGGCACCTGCAACTCAAGAGTCACAAGTGCGTTGCCGACCTTTAAGGTGAGAGTAGGGGAAGAGGGGGAGAGGGAAGGGTTAGGGCCTCCGGTAACCTCACTCACTCAGCGAAAAGCAATGCAAGCACATTGCTTCACTGCCGGTTTTCTGTGAGGCCGTGGTATCATTCCGGTCGAGCCGGCCCAAACGTGCCGAAGCATGGCTCTCCCACAGTTAGAACTGTTAAAACGCGTGTTAACATTAATATGTATGTCTCCTTCTCAAGCAGCTTTCACGCCTTATTCTCAAGCACAATGGAATTGATTTGACTGGCCTGGTGGCCTAGTGGTTAGTGACCCTGACTGCTATGCCTTAAGCCGTGGGTTCGATTCCCACGCGAGTCTTGGTGTTCTTTGTGTTCGTTCTTTGTATGTTCGTAAAGTCCCCCGCGACACAGGAGTAATTCCTAATGCGGGAGTTGTCTTTTTTAAAACGTAAAAACGAGAAACGAGATAAACGAGATTTCTAGTCTAATCAATAAATCATAATACGTAAAAAATAAAATAAAATAGTAAAAATCTTTACAACTACCATCACTGAGCTGAATTTTCATGAAAAATAGCACTACTCTCACAGAAACCATTTTTTAAAACGAATCTGTGACTCCTCTTCATGTGACGTTAGTCCTGCGGTAATCTAATTTCGGCAAAAACATTTTAGGATGAAACCAGGAAAACTGAATTACAAGTGAGTGCCGCTGTTCACAAAAACTCCAAATTAATAAGAGCAATCCCTTTACCGTTGCTGTATGTAACACAACACAATCAGTGTATGTGTGTACAAAACCGGTGTTTAGTTAAGGTACGTGTCTTTTGACGTGATTTTTCAGATGAAGTGATTTTACGCGTGTAACAAATGAAGTGATTTTTACGATTGGATTTAATGTTGAAGACTCTCTCTTTCTCACCCTATCAAGTAATGTTACCAGTTCTTATATTTCTTATATTGCACTATTCAGAATATATTATTTTTTGCAGTCAATGTCTTTTATTTTTACTGGTAATTGGCTGGTCGTTTTTCTATTCTGTCATTGCATTGCGAATCTTAGACGAAATGTAGGTTTTTCGAATGTATAAATATAAGTAATTCTTGTATTCAGAAAACAAAAAGTCAATATTTTTTAACAGATATGTTGGATTTATTTCAAAGTATGATCTGCATTCTATGTAATGTACTTTAAAAAAAAGGCATGATCCTTTTATTGATGATTAAGTACTAGCTGATCGGACAGACGTTGTCCCGTCAAAATTTCAATTTGTTTTGATTTTATGGGAAAAGCACTTCAATGGGGAAGTGCTTTTAACATAAAATCAAAACAATCCGGAAAGCTTGCATATTGTTTTTTAAAACTTTAATTGGACTATTATAAACATTAGAATTAGTGAAATCGGTCCAGCCGTTCTCAAGTGATGCGCTTACCAACGAACAGCATTTCATTTTTATTTATATAGATTGAGTTTGGGCCTAGATAGCGATGAGAAATATGTTCTAGAATATTATTATTGTTATTTATAATATCATTGTAGTAAAACAAGTGACTTGAATAAATAAATTTATAATGTTAGGATTTTACTTTAGGGATTTAACGTCTTTTGTGTTTAGATGTCTTTTTATATTCCCCCTAGCCCGGGTGCCCAGGCAACCCTCTGAAGGTTGGGATTACGATCTCACACTGTTAAGTAATCACTGCCTAAATTGTACAGAAAAGAAATGTCAACTAGGTAACCCCTTAGTACGCCTAATACTTTCCAGAAATTCAACTAAATCCAGTATTTAAAATAACCTGTAGATTGCTCCTCGTTTTAATGTAATAACCACTAACCAGAGCCAGAGTTCAGCTGATTGTTAACGAGGAATTACCTGAAAATAAAAAATAAAAACGTTGTTAGCAACAATAGGGTACTAAAACTATTTTCAAAAAGTCTTTTAATTTGTTCCTATGGCAACAGTAAACAACCAGAAAATGTACTAAAATTGTATTCAATCGATAAGTTGCCTTAAAATGCATTTCAATTTTACATTTTAAATTTCCGCGCGTAAATTACTGAAAATGCTAGACCGCCATGAAGCTCGTTCGTCATGACGTCATGTGGGCAGTAAAAGCGTAAATTATTGCAATTTTGCCAAATTTAAATAAAACGAACGGAGATAGAACAATAAGTACTATATTGATGTTTACACATTCCTTAATTTGGCAGAACAAATATCAGGGGTTATGGCAATAAATAATCCTATCATGAAAGAGCTTAATCACGGTAGATTTGTACTTTCTGCTTTTACAAATACCGTTGCCCTTTGTAATATTTAAGTAAAATAAACGGGAGGAATAAAATATCCAACAATTTACAATAAAATTGTAAATTTATTTATATTTTCACTGACGTGACGTAATGTCATGGCGACTTACTTTTCTATAGAACGTACCGCTCGACTTACCTTCATTACTCTCAATAGCAAATTAAACATAACCAAAAACGTATTTTTTTTTATTTCCACGCTATACAAAATACTGAATATTAAAAGAAAATATCATCACAACAAAACTATACTCTCTCTTATGCTATAGTTTAGAAATTTGATTGATTGACGAGAATTTATTTTTTATGTGTGGCTGTCTGAACATCTATGACGCCATAACCACTGAATGGATTTAATTGAAATTTGGCACACATATAGACTATATTCTGGTTAATTCAGATGGCCCACAGCTGAGAACAACAGACCTGACAGAATAAATTATCCAAGAACCGTATTGTAGTGCCGTATATACATTTGCAATAGGCGCATTAAAATGTGTGGTGTACGCCAGGTAATAAGAGAGGGTAGACAATATATAGAAATACATATAAAAGAATTTAAGTTCAGAAGGCTCACTTATTAAGGATACGTAATGAAATATAAATATTATCTGCGGTATATCCCCGTATAATTTATTAGTATAAATATATTGTTTAAGTAATAATAAAACGATATTGCCTGCCGGCGTCAGGTGACGCTTGCGGTTGGCACTGAAAATCAGTACTGGGATGTTTTATAACATCTCAGTGTATGCTGAGTGTCAACCCGAAATTGCAAAGCAGTAGAGTACTAGGACTGATAATTTCCTTAAAATAATTCTTGTATAAAAAATAAATATAAGGAATGACCACATGTTGCCACGTCAAGAATGACACGTCACCTACATACATCACATCTAGTCTACATAACATGAATGACATATTGTAATATTGTAATATCATAGATCCATAGACTAAAAATGTGATGTTTGTGAAGTAGGTGAATAATATTATCAATGTATTTTTAAATATAGACTTAGGTAACATAGAAAAAAAATGTACGCTGATGTTTTTGCAATAAATTATATTTTCTTTCTTTCTTTCTTCTCAAATAACGACTTGAAAAGTGATACTACGACCATTAAAACATACGCCCCGTCTGATAACAAGCGTTTACATCCGTAGCCTGCCTAAGAACATTTGTAACATCAGAAGTGTATCTATGAATTCTACTATTCCTACTACTTTCTTTTAAAACCAAACTCACAAAAACCTATCTCAAAACATTAAACCTTTCACTTCTTTAGAAAACAAAGTCTAAGATTAAGATATATAGTGTGAAAATTCTTTTTACGAGCACTCTTGACGCAACATTTATAACATTAATTCAGACGCCAGTATTGCTTTGAGTCGGAACCCCGCCGACAATATTGTGGTGTTATCAACGAGTCAGCGAAAATCCTCTACAAGGACATTAACAGCGTGTTGTTTCAGTAAATAGGGGAAGCAGCTTGAACACGACACAATATTATACGCATGAGATAATAAAGAAGGCTTTGATATTTGAAGGCTTTCTTTATTATCTCGTGTTCAAGTCCTTGGTTCGCTTAATTATACTTAGCCGACTTAAATATGCTTCAGTAAAATTAGAACTAAGTTAGTTAGTGTTATAATTTGTATTAGCGTAAGTGTATTAAATTAGGCTAGCAAGCACTTGTGAACAGAGTGAATCCTTCCAGTATTTTCATGAGTATCTATATATTAATACGTGAAGCGAAAACTTTGGATCCCTTTTTACGAAAATTGGGCGGACGGAGGAGTATGAAATTTCGCACACTTATAGTTTATACAAACAAGAAGTGACGAATGCTAAAATTTTTTAAAAATATTTGCTACAAAGTTAAAAAAAAAATGCAAAAACGGGTACATACAGCTATGAATGTCCAGTATATATTTTGACCTGTCATGGTACAAAAGTCTATACAATGACAGGTCAAGTAATATTGGCCTTAAATAAACCATAGTCGAAATTCGACCACCACGCGATCTCTAGTATTCATTAATTTGTCATGCTGATACCAACAAAAGGAATGAAAATGAAATTACTTTGTTTTTATACACTACACAAATCTAAAAATATTTTATCAAGACAAACATTCTACTAAAGCGTCTGCGACTATATACATTCTGGAAAAACAGCGAATTCTAATGCATTATGCACCGTACCGTAACAAAAGGAATACGTGACATTAATACCGTTTGCATAGTACATACAGTTTAACAACCGTTCGACCCAGTAGTGTAATTATAGCACAAAACAGTACCATCAGTTAATTTCATTAAATAGATTGATGGGAAATTTTCCGTAACAGGTAGTTTACAACGAGACGGAAGCGACATCCTGCCAACCGTAGTTATAATCCGTTTATACTAGTAACCGAACATAAACAGGACGGAAACAACCCGCAAATGCCCGGAACTTGTATTATGTTGGGTACCTATATGACTACAGAACAAGGTCTGTTCGTAAACAATGAATAATACATTTAACAACAACATTGTTTTTATTCAAACCAACAACAGCTTGATATAGTATCCAAGAATAATTTCGAAAGAGAGATTTGGAATATCGTGCTTATGTTAAAGTAGAAAGATTGTCTTTTGCTTTGCTTCTTCATTTTAATATCTATGTTCTCTGAATTATACGAAGAATAAACATTTTTAATTAACCAACGCAAATAAAGGAGGTTCTCAATTCGACCGTTTGTATATTTCTTTTTTATGTATGTTCAGCCCTTACTCCGTTATTTACGAACCGATTTTGATGATTCTTTTTTTGTTAGATATGGTATACCTCAAGGGTGGCCATGTCAAGGAAGTCAGCATCTGATGATGGGATCCCGATAAAATTGAGAGAAACCCTCGAAAATTGTAGGAACCGAATAGTGTTTCTGTTTACTTTTCATAACTTAATCAGGTATTTTCGTTTAGGAGTCATCACATCATGAAGCTGAGCTGACGATGGAAACCATACCTTCCTTCAACAATCAGAAGTTAGATAAAAAAACTGTAGTTTAAGTAACGAAACCACTTAATATGCTTTAAAAAAAGACATTTGAAAGCTTTTTAAAGTATTTAGTATTACATATATTAAAATATAGTGGTTGTCTGAATGATAAAAGATGACGCAAGGCACAAAAAATCATAAATAAAAAACTTATTTACAAAAAATTAAACCGACAAAAAGAACTAAAAAGCAAAAAATAAATAAACCTTTTAAGTCTTGAGTATTGAGCTTATTTACATAAACTATCAAATTTTTAAATTAAAATTATGAAATACCTACGTAGAGCCTTCTACGTACATATAAAATTAAGATAATTAATTAGTTTGTTGTTTGGCGCTGAATCAAAATTAGTTTATTATATAAAATTTGATTTGATACGGTCAATTTACGTTCTAATCTATTTTCATTATTTGTCAGTGTATGTTTATCTGATGTGTTGTTATGTAATGTGGTTGTAACAAGTGTTATATTTTAAAACGTATAAAGTGACTAAAATAATTACGTTAAAAAATTTAAAAGTTTAATAAAATTTTGCAAAGTAATTCCTTTGTTATTTTAATTTCGCCGTATTTTGGCAGGATTATCAAATGCATTTTTTTGCTAGGCAAGTGTAACGACCACAACTTGAGTTTCAACACATTTCGTTTCCAGTTATGTTCCCTCGTACGAGATCAACGAGAATTTGAACGTGAAACTACTTACACAATATAATATACTCGGAAAGACGTGAGTCCTATTCATACAGGACATACATTCAGGAATGTACATAATTTGATGAAATTATATATCTTACTTCACAAAACGTTCGCTATATCAAACAGATCATATTGTGATCCACTGAGACGTACCATACGCGTAACTGTATAATTTATGGCAACGTAGTAATCGTCATTTCTGTGCGAATTTTATAATACTTCCTCTGTAGGATCTGCTTTTACGCGGGTTACAGTTGTTGAGAGCGGGTTACAAATTAATTACTTAATAACGTAAGAAGAGATAGAATGCTTAAAATGCTTATAAGCGCTCTATACTGTATTAACACATTTCATATTATGTGAGGTTATACAGATTAATTTTTCAGCTTTTAATTAATTCAGCTGATCGATGTTTAGTACGACTTGTTTTTCTTTTACTTTTGATATATATTTTTTTTTTGTTTAAATTTTTAAACTTTTTTTCATTTTAATTTTCAATCTCAAATGTATTGAATAAATAGGTACTTGGTATTTGATGAATAAATAGGTACAGGATAAAACAATTTTATACAACTTAATTGCAGAACTCGGTGGTTTGAAGTTGCATGAATTAAAATTTACTTTATATACTATAAAATTTGTCATAAGTCAGTTTTTAATCATGTGGGCGATTCTAAACAAATTGCGGCTCCCTCCTATATTTTTCTTTTAACTGTCTCTCTGTATTCTTTATTCGAGTTTATTACTCTCAGGAGCAACCTTTACCTTTTCTTATGACTTCAACTTAATAATGCAATTTAACACTTTCAACCAATTGTATTTTTATTACAAGTCATATTTTTAAGAAATGTAAATCTTAATATTTAAGTGCTTTAAAAATCCCAGCGTTTATGATATACTATATTTTTAAAACATAGGTAAGTGTTTAATACCGGTAAAGGTTTTTTTAAATTGGATATCGACGTTTGGATTTTTTAATCCCTTTTCCAATTTCAAAAAATCTTTAGAAAATTTTAAGTTCTATAAAATCACGTTACAGCTCATAGGAGCGTTGCAGAATGTATGAATGAATGATTTTTTAAATATAATTATAATATAGTCATGCAATTGCAATAAATATTATAAGTCTATAAAAATAACTAACTTTAGCTCTATTTGTGTTTAAGATTAACAACGAGCTTAGACAACATAAAAGGACTGGCCTGTTGGCCTAGTAACCATTAACCAGTGACCCTGACTGCTACGCCATAGGTCGTGGGTTCGATTCCCACCCGAGTCTGGGTGTTCTTTGTGTCCGTTGTTTGTATGTTTGTAAAGGCCCCCGTGACACAGAAGACATTCCTAACATAAGTCAACTCCCGCAGAGTTGACTTATGTTAAAAAAATGAAAAATAGAAATAACTATGAATATAACTTCAACAAGAATTTCTTCGATTTCTTCGAAATGGAATAGTGAAGCTTCTATTTCACTGAATATATTAATAATCCTCTTGTGATACTTCAAGATAAAAAGTAGATAGTTATACGAAGTACAAACTTACCTTCATAACTTAACACTTAAATTATACAAATGCTCATATACTTATTGTTGTACATTTACGTTCAACTTTAAGTATATAGTTTATTTATAATGTCTTCTATAACTATTTTTAAATTCTTTACATTATGTGTCACATGCAATTTGCCTCTATTGCTTTTTTTCATGGTTTACAAGAATATTCAGCAATGAGTTAAGCTAGTCTATACACGTACTATTTCCTTGTCATTGAAGATCTTGTGATATGTATAGGATGAAGAAAAAAGAAAAAAATAAATAAATGTAGTATATAAAAACCAATGTGTGTTCGTATTTTATGCGCTGCCGTACCGTCCGTCGTCTGATCATCGTGAAATTTTGCTTACACATGGGGTCAGACGACATAGACTAGGTACCTTTTATCCAGAAAAAAGCACTGTTCCCGAGGGATGAAAATTTTCTTTTACGAGAGCCAAGGCGCAGGAAAAGTTAGTATATAATAATTTTAAATAGTATATTAATTGAATGCGCCAGTAGGCACGTGCTATTGACCTTGGACTAGAAAACCATCCTCCTCTGGCAGCCTTATTCAAAAGTACAAAAACAGTAAACAGCACTACACTCATCGCGCTTAGTAACTGTGATATTCCGTAGAGTAGAAGTATCTTCTAAGCTATGACGTGGAAGAGCCATGCTTCGGCACGTATGGGCCGACTCGACCGGAGTGATATCACGGCCTCACAAAAAACCGGCAGTGAAGCAACGATTTCATTGCTTTTCGCCGAGTAAGTGAGGTTACCCTAACCCTTCTCTTCCCCCTCTTTCACCCTTCCCCTAATCCCACCTTACAGGCCGGCAACGCACTTGTGACTCTTGAGTTGCAGGTGCCCATGGGCGGCGGTAATCATTTACCATCAGGTGACCCGTCTGCTCGTTTGCCCTATAAATCATAAAAAAAAACTTCCCAATAGGGCGACATGAGTTTAAACGATAATCTGCTGTACTCTACTGTTCAATATTAGTCTCTTTTATTTATTCATAAAAGATGATTTCTTGAATTTACTACATTATTTATTACACACTACATAAAATAAGAACGGCTTCTCCGAATGTATCAAAAACCCGAACAGTAAGCCACAGTAATGTCGCTCAAACATTTCTCTGTCACACATTTCCAACACCTTTTCCATAATTTAGTATTAAATTTAGCCACCTTTGCAGTGTCCGTTGACAAACACCTTTGTATAAAATCTGAAATATATCTCATAATTGTTTTTATTTGGGTGACCATTCTTAACACATTGAGACCCCTCCGTACCTCAAAGAGCACGTTAAGCCATCGGTCCCGGTTGCCATACGAACATCTGTGGCATTCGTTACGGATAGTTGGAGCCCTAAAAAGTCCGATAACCTGGTGTAACTACAGAACTTCGATATCGCCAGTACTTAGGTTGTGGAGGTTTGATGGCAGTCGCTTCACATAAAATATCGACGTTCGAGCGTATTTAGACTGAAAGCCGACCCCAAATTAGTTAGGAAAAGGCGCGGAGGATGGATTGCTTTTATTTTTAGATCGTGGTTGTTTTTTTATCAGAATGGATAAATGTTCAAGAATTTAGAAAGCATTAGTACCATAGTACTAGTTACTTATTATTATTTTTAAACAATAAGTACTTTATTATTTAGTTAGTACTAACTTTTGATTCCGATTAGGCTCGTCTGATTTTGAAGAAAGAAAGTGAACCCTTAAGAACCATCCTTTTACGGGAAAAGGTTGTATTGTTTGTTAAACAGACGATAGATTTCTCTATGTTCAAATTGACAAAACATATCACAAATGTGTTTATAGAAGTGACATAAGTTTAAAAAATATTGTGATCAAATGTCGATGTGATTGTGTGCCGATAATCTAACCTTATATACTTACATCGGTGAATGAGTTGCAGGACATGATAACAAGAGCCTCGCAAACCTATAACACCCCTAGCTCCACCTCTTCGCCATACAATGTTAGGTGTTAATTCACCTATACCTCGCATGTGCAAACTTATAAACGAATACAGCGACCTGGTTGATGTCCACTCTGATTCAATATCGACGGTTGTCAGACACGTCAAACGTATGAAAATGTGATAATTAGTATTTAATATATTATCTAGAATTTAAGTACATATAAATATGTTTATAAAATTATATAACAGATGTTGATACAAAGAACACTTTCAATGTGGTGTTTGCCTATAATTGGTTGTGCAGTTAGATTTAAGACACAAATACTTGTATGTTCCTATCTGTATAATATCTACAACAACTGTTGTTGAACCTTAATTAAATAAATAAATATAAATGATGAGCTAGAGGCGAAAAGTATGAAAGTAAATACATGCAAGACGAAGGTTATGGTGTTCGATAGGGATGAAGATGACTGCTTGTGAGGTTAAAGTTGGAAATGAAAGATGAAGATGTTGCACAACAAGTGAATGAGTTCGTTTATTTTAGAAGTTTGTTTACAAGGTATGAAAAGCGTGATATAGACGTTGAGGAAAGAATCCTATAGAGAAACTCAGTGAAGGGTGCCCTTCACTCTTTTGTGAAAAGTCATAACGTGTCATTAATAGCACGTATGGGGTATCACGAGGGAGTGTTAACACCAACTTTGATGTATGACAGAGAGAGATGGGTATTTAAAAAAAAAACATAAAGTAGTAAAAGTATATCCTTTATGGTGGCACCGTACCACGTAGCGAAATACCTCTCATTACCAAAATGGACAATATCTCGTAAGAGCCATAAATTACATAAATAAATTAGGCGACTCCTTAGAATTAGATTTATTTAATACAAGTCAATCTAATTATAGTCGTAGGTATTATTTCCTCCTAATGTTTATTTATGTTGTGTTCTTTTTTTTTTGCTTATAAATATATATCTACTACGTAGGTATATGTCAACACTTTTTTTATGGGGGCAAACGAGCAGATAGTAAGTGACTAGCGCCGCCCATGGCCACCTCGAACTCAAAAGCCGTTGGTGGTTGGTGGCCACAGGTGCGTTGCCAGCCTTTAAGAACAGGTACAGGAAGGAAAGGAATGGGAGGAACAGGGAGAGAGGGGTTGACTGAAGGGTTCGGCCCACTGCAATCATTGCTTCACTGCCGGTTTTCTGTGAGGCCGTTGTTTCACCCTGGTCGAGGCGGCCCATACTTGCCGAAGCATGGCTCTCCCAAGTCCCACGACCCACTTAAAAGAGATTACTAGTTTAAGAAATATTTGTATGACACTATTTTGTTAACTAAACAAAAAAAAAATCATCTGAATGCCTAATAAATTTATCAGAAAAAGATATTTTTTTAGTTTATTATTACTAAGATGATATTAAAACTACAACCATAGGCTTTATTATTCTACTACAGTAAAAAATGGCTCCTAGCAGGAATTTCATTTTTTTACTTGTTTATGATAGATACAAGATGCATTTTTCGTACATTTCAATGAAAACTTAACAGTTATGATCATAATTTAAATTATAGACTAAATTAAAATGTCCTTATGCAAGGACTTATTACCCACAGGTACCTTATATCATAAAAAAACACTTAGACTAAATTAAAACTTAAATTTCACCTGGTACCCTATATTTAACTCCAACTAGTTTCGTCACAAACACTAACATTTATCCGACAAATTTACATTAAATATATACATAAATTAAATTAAAAAAAAAGTCCAGATAAATGATCTACTTACTTGCTTGCTTTCAGGTGGTTGACATAAATAATACTAATAACTTGAGACACCTCACCACCACGGCCGTCTGATCCCAAACTAGGCCGAGCCTGTACCATAGTAACTAGACTACTTATTATTATGGCATCGGGACCTCCTGCGATCATTCAACCTCCTTCTATCAGAACGAATACTCCTTTAGCAAGGCACGAAGGTCCTGTCTGGTACCACCAAACTCGAGTCCAGAAAAATCGTTCTCTTCTAATTTAAAAATTGTACGTAGTTCAAACTTAGCAAAAGAAGAGTCCCGTCGCAGACGGCTGAGAGTGCGGTCCGTCTTTCAAAAAGCGACGCTTTGATGAAGAGATTATAAGAGCTATAATATTTGTGAAATGTGATATAGTTCAGTTTACATTATATTAAGTCTCTTGCCTTGCAGATCTTTTAATTATTCTCTGCTAGACAAAGACACTCGTTTCCCTGACCCTATACGCATTAACCCCAAGTCTTTCAGCTGCACAGCACGAGGACAAACACTACAATATTACTAAATACATACATATATCTAAATATATAAAAATGAATCCCTATTTCCCTTGGTCACGGCATCACGCGTGAACGGCTGGACCGATTTCTAATTCTTTTTTTTTTGTGTTTGTTATTGTCAGGAGAAGGTTCTTATGGAAGAAAAAATTAAGAAAGTTGCGCGGAATATTAGAAAATTTAAGAAAACTTATCGATCATTTTAACTTTTCTAATGTAACTGTCAGTCGTTTAACAGTTGGCACGGTTGTTCAATATTCATAGTTAAGACAGGACAACGTCTGTCGAGTCAGCTAGTCATAGATAAATTACACGCAGATACGGAACAAATGATCGCGCTCGTCACACAATCATTGGAAACTACGACCTCTGGCTCAGCAGTCAGGATCATTAATCACCAGACCATCAGGCCAGTCAATGAAACGAGTCATTTGCTTCTAGTTTGATTTATTCTTACTATTAAACACTGTAAATAATTCTTCGAAGATTGCATAGCACCAACGTTTATGTACAATAAATAATGGGGCTTCATTATTCATGTTCCCCACTCGTGCTATGTTGTCACAAATTTAGTAGGCCTACCTTACATGTGCCTTCAAATAAAATATACAAAATAGATGACGTCGTAAATCAGCCCTTCTACCCTACTGCGCCGGATAATAGGTGGGAATCTAAATGTTAGTGAAAAGAATTGCGAGGGTGAATCATTTGAATGTGCTTCGGTGTAAAAAGGCGAGAACCCTCCCCATTTTTTGCCCTAATATAATAATAGAACTATTGAAATGGAAATATAATGGAAAACTATTGGAAACTTCAAGTAGATGTTTGGGGTAGGGTAAGTAATTTTGTGTATGTACCAATGAGTTGAGCTTATGACCCGTGCTTCTAAGAATTCATAGCAGCTTATGGACACTTGTTACGTTATAGGTTATAGTTAAAACTTTTTATTCGCATTTTTAAATCACACCATGCTATTATCTCTAGGCAACTCTGTAAAAGAGAAACAATATCGCAAATAAATAAAAAGTGGGTATTAAATTATTTTACAGAGTTCGCAACGCATTTGGTGATGCCAAACACCAGACCGCTTTCGCAACCTAGGTACATATAAAAAACAGAGCATTTATGAAATTAAATTAAAACTACATTTTAAGCAACGATTGGTTGCTGATGGAATGTCATTAAGATTTTCGAAGCGGTGAGGGCTTATTCGACGGACGGACTTAGAAACACTCTTCAGTCATGGGCAATAATCCCGGGATCATTAGTAGTAATATACTAAACTTGGTGGCAGTAAGCGAACCTTTATATATTTGCACTCCAAGTGCATTAATTAATTTTTTACAGTGTTTAGTGTTCGAAGAAAGTTTCAGCCTCATATTCGTCACATCATAAGAAAATTGATAATGGTGCTAATTCTGTTGTAAACACTCACCAAACCAAAACCTGACTTAATTTCTTCATATGAAATCAACCCTGTCTTCTTCGCAACAAGGTCTATTTGTTACTGGCATCTATTTCTCAGCGCCACTAAATTTCACTAAAACCTGTCAACGTATACTCAACTTTATTTCCACGCTGCGAGAGTCCCCATTTATTCGAATGCCGAATAATTACCGTACAAAAACTTATTCAAAACAAACTAAGATGACGTTATTTTAATCAACACCTACAAAGACTAAAAATACAGAGCAAAAGAGATGGCAGTCAACGGATAGCGGCTCTCGCTACGTGGTATTAAAGTTTATTTAAGCGTGTCAGACTTTAGTCGACAAATTATTTGCTTATTTCAATAGCGACATATGTTACCTACTTGTTTAAATTTGAAATAAGACTTTGTTTCAAAATTTGCAAGGTTTATTTCTTGTATGAAGAAAATTTAGTCAATCATAGTCAACACCATTGTAGCACGTTCAACATTACTAGACATGGCATAATCGTCTCTGAAACAATTATTGATTTCTAAATAGGTTTACAAACTGCATAATCTCTGTGCAAAACTTGCTGAGATTTCATAATTATGAAGCGGAAAACCAGCTTAACTGGTTAAAATTACGAAGCGTTCATTAAAAGTTTGGTGGCAACTGCAAATGTAATCATGTGGCCGCTTGACGCGGTGAAATGGAAGTTTACATATCAAACTAGTTTGTGGCCTCAGTTTGATCCGAGGATTTATCTGTTTCGTTTAGTTCATTCACAGCGTGTAAAACGTGATTGAGTAACAGATGTTCACAACTTCGACTTTGACTACCTACGCTACTATTTTCAGCAGCTATTATATTGTAATGGTATTGCTAATGCGTTTCTAAGTATGTTATTACAACGCGTCGCATCATGCCTCAGTCGTTGTGGAAACTTCGTTGCCGATACTTATGGCATTGTAATTTCTCGGGAATAATAAACTATTTTTGGTGACGTCGGAAATAATTTATCTCCTGCACACAATTATTTGAAAACCACACAAGCCAATACAAAAGTGGCGACCCCGATGCGATACACATATCGCCACCCTGCAAAAAAAGTTTCATAGTACAAAAACAGCTATTTCGAGAAAACACGACTTTCATGCCCGTGAATTGAACAAAACAGCTCAGTGAAAAAGGGAACCTTGTTTCCTTTTTCACTGAGCTAATAACGATGTTTTTACAACTGACCAAATGCAACATTTGCTATTCAATGCTATAAAAATGTCAAAACGTACCTAACATGTGATATGACACTTTTTTGTGATATTAAACTTTTTTTGCCGGGTGGCGATATGTATATAGTAATAACACTAAAATATTTTACTATCTTTTACTTGCCTTTCGACCAATCTACGGCATTAAGCTAATAGTGCTCTCAGACTACGGTTTTTTGTAGGGTGGAAATAGAGGACCAATTGGATTTATCCTTTACGAGTAAACTTTGTTTTGTCCTACCTCTTTAAGTCTCACTATCCAGTATAAGAATTTGCCTCACGGTATGATACAGATGGCACAGTAAAATGTTCGATATACCGTTCGCATAGTATGCTAATATGCTAGGTACAGGTAATTAAAACCTGATGAGCTTTGATTACTAAATGGTGAATAGTAACAAAAGTATGGTAAGTAAAAAGAGAAACGAACTCACTTAAAAAGAAACTGAAAAGCGATTATCTCAACAAGTACATTTCATAATTTGACAACAACAAACTAAGAAAGCGCTTCTTATTTTATTAAACAGTTAGCAACTGCTTAGGTGAAGGAGAGAAGGTAACATGTTCCGTACCCGAAGGGTAACCAACAGGACCCAATTACTAAGCCTCCGCTGTCCGTTCGTCCGTCTGTCTGCCAGCGGGCTGTATCTCATGATCCGTAATATATGTAGGTAGACAGTTGAATTTTAACAGAATATCTATTTCTGTTGCTATAACAACAAATTAAAAAAAAGTAAACTTTAAAGAGGGCTCCCCTAAAAGAAACCTTCTTTTGCTTCTTTGCTATCTTTTTTTTTGCTCGATCTTAATAATGGCAACAAGTAGACGCTTAAAATACTTACAAAGTTTTGTATTGCATTGGTTTTTGTACTCAATAATACTTAGTTGCAACTCTAAACTTTGGTGTTGTGCACAATACAATATTGTGACGATAAGCACGCAATCTACTACTAGGGATAAGGATATGGTGATAAGGTAGCGAAAAATTGATATTGTCCAAATATGTAAACCTGTGCTACTCCTTCTCCTGCTAATTCTTCGAAAAATGCCAGCAGTCAATAGCAGCAGTAAAAAAATTCAGTTGTAGGACTGCACGTCAGAAGTGAAAACATAACTTCACAATGTATTTGCATATACATACATACACACACATCTGTATATATTATATAATTAGGTTAAAAATAAAAAGTAGGTAATAACATATCTAAATGTAGTATACATAGGGTACACTGGAAGTTCTGCGCTCCTGGCCGCTCATTAATGTTTAAATTTCGAATGTTATATTTTTTTAAATATAAGAAACTCGGCTCCGTTTTACGAATTTTCACAGGGTCACGTGTCCTGACGCGAGTTTAACATTTTTTACCTATCCCAAAAAGTGCACAACGCAACTAAAGAACTTTTCACCTCAATAATCCTTGTTCACCAGTAGAAATTTCCAACTTAAAAGAACCAAAGCATCATATTATAATTATTTGTTACCATAATAAAAGGTAACGTTATAATGTCCTACACGTAATTAAGTGTTGTGTAATACTATTATAGAACTAACATACTGACCCAGTTATAATAATGAAGTAGTATTTAAAATAAGTATCGCAAAAGGCTTGTATTATTTTCCTCCATTTTGAATTCATTTTAATTTTAATAGCATGTATGTATAAATAATGTATGGTCTTGGAAGTTTCCATTGTTAACGATGGGAAAGGCTCTTTTATTATTTTGGTTTAAATTCTTTAAAACAAAAGGTAACTATGAGTGAATATGTGCCGAGAATTGGTTGAAGAGGTTATGTTGAAACTACACTTTTGTCAGTTTTTCGCTGGTAAAAATCGGAGGAATCTAGAAAAGAAGAAATATAACGCAATAATACTTGTATCGCCACCGGCAAAAAAGTGTCATATCACATGTTAGGTACGTTTTGACATTTTTATAGCATTGACTAGCTAATGTTGCATTTGGTCAGCTGCAAAAACATCGTTATTAGCTCAGTGAAAAATGTGCATTTAAGGAGTTATTGTACCTAAGACTGGAAGTATTAGGAGGTAGAAAATAATGCCGCAATACCAGAATATAATTATAAATATTGTGGTAAGATATCGAAATTGATTTTTTTTTAAATTTCACCTTTCGGTAAGGAAGGAAGTAACAGGAATAATGAGGAGAGCCATGCAGACCTAGTACTGATTAGCAGATTTCGAATTATTGAAGGGTTACAGATTTTATTAAGATTTTGCGTGTTATCTGCTAACGTTGCATTAAACATACATATTATGGAACGTCGTATGTGTATGATAAATGTTGTTGTAACATTGAACGAGGGCGTTCGGTGTCGAACACGCGATGTTACCAAGCAGGTACTATTGTCATTAATCTTTAAATATAGGCCACGGAAGTGTAAAGCTAGTTTTATTTCAGCAATGTCTGATAACAAGATTCATCCTGACCAAATTATTTAGATTCGATAACTTGTATGATGTCATAAGACTTGTGTGTGTCATTTAAATTTATCTCTTCATTACTTGACTAATTCATCACGAAAATACTTGTAACCTATACTTGCACTTAATGTAATTTAGACTCAGTGCACGTTTAGTAGTCGGACGGTGTACTCACAGCAATATAGCATTTCATTTAGAATCATATACATTTTTTACTATTTTTAAATTACTTAACGATCAACTGTAGCAATAAATCATCTAGCATTATCAATCACTTCTTTTAGCCAATGGTGTACGGTGATCATACATAAGTGGTCCTTCGAGCCGGATATGAACTAGACAATAATTATTATCTGTTTAGCAAATAGTGTAGGGATATCATACAATACTAACAATACACCTGAATTAAGGGTCTTTTAGTTTTAAAATTTTTTGGCTGAACGCGCTAATCTCATGAACTATCGGATTGAAAAATTCTTCTTGCATTTTATAGCCTTTCAGCCAATAATAATAATAGCTAGTGAGGAAGGTTATCTAAAGCACCATGGATCGTCTGATAAGTTCGCTGCAGCTTTTGTGAAACTTCTACATATCTTTCTATTTGTGGTGCTTCGTGTACAGTCCGCAAGGCAACACTTTATAGACGATTGAATTAAGTCTATCCATATTGTTGGTGAGCAGTGGCGGTGATGAAGGACTTGCCGTACAAATCTTAAAGTAATAGATTAAATATTTCCCAATGCAATTCGACAAAATATATCCCTTAAATAATATCACTGATATATTTATCCTTATACGTAGGTTTTTTATATTTTTATAGTTTGTATTTTCATAGCAGACATCTATAAATTTCATATTAATATTGTGGCGACTTTCACATATAGCAAAAACATACTCCAACATCATCTAGCGAAGATGAGCTGAACTACGTAGTAACGACTAATCCTGCATCGCCCTATGAAAGTTCTCGCGCCGATTAGTATATATACAACTGCCCAACATCAACCGTAGGGCCGGGGTTCACCAGGTATGATAACTTATCCTCGTTGGAGGATCCTCCTCTTGTGTTGGAGGGACATAACACCCGTTCTTATGAGAAGGCAACTACGGTACGGTACGGCTACTACGGTAACTATCTTATATCAGGTGAGCCGTGAGCTAGTCTGCCTGCATAGTTGCATATGTAAAGTAGGTATGCCTTTTGGATTAAGGTTTCAAATCCTCATCCTCGCATGTAACATCCAAATAAACATCATACCACTATGCACGCACATATCACACAAAGCATTTACTTTTGACACTGTTTTAATCTATTTTAATTTTATGACTAATTTTAGTTTACATTTGTAAATCTGTACGTATTTTAATGCATGCTGAGTTCACCTTAAAGTAGTCATACATAACTTGCACTGTATAATTTGAATGTTTATTTTTAAGCACTTATGTAATGACTGTTGGAGATCCTAATAAAAAAAAAAGTGCACTACATGCTCCTCACATAACTCAATCCTCCACCACTCTCCTCAACGTAAATGGTGGAACAGACTTCGACGTTCCTCCAACATGAAGGGAGGATCCTACGACCAGGTAAGCCGATAAGGCGTGTTATATGTGCTAAGAGACTTACCTATCTCCAGTAAATGACGCTGCAGTATATTCACTGTATGCAATCGTACAATAATATACAATTATACATACAACATATCTAAAATATTGTTTAGTTTGAACTATTAAAATACAACAAAATGGCATAGGTGAAGACAAACATCAAAATTCTTTTCACATTCAGCGCTAACAATACCGCTACAGAATATAAAAGATAACGAAGACCATATAAAACAAGGGGAAATGCTTCTACGCTTGGTTTTTAACGTGACTGATGTCGATACACTGAGATACTTGCACTTATACTACTGTACTAATATTTAAATATAAAAATGTTGTGTCCCGCTGTTTGTCCGCGATGAACTCCTAAACTAATAAACCAATATTAATTAAACTTTGGACACTATGCAGTTTGGTCCAACTTGAGAGATATGACAGTTTTTATCTCTATTTATAGTCATTATATTTTTTTATCGCAAATTACTTAGCCACAACAAGGCGTAGCTGACCGAGTAGCTAGTAGTATAATATATTCCGATTTCAATAAACATAATTGTTGTTCGAATTTCAAATTATTGTCCGTTGGTAAAATGACGTGATGGTGATATAACGCGATCCACGTCTATTAATACAGCGAGTAACCAATCACGATAGAGTAACTGTTTTGGTTCTACAAACAGGTGAAACCTCCTCTTGTTTTTACCCTGCCATGAGATGAACAACACAGAGAAATACTCAATATTAATTTCAACTTGAGTGAAGCCAGAACATTTATTTTTAACTTCGAGGAAATTCTCGCGAAACGTCTTGCAATACGTCTGTTTTGTACCGACAAATTTTCAAAGCGACCAAGCGAAAAGTTCATAACACAAGAAATGCACGAAATAAAAAATGCACCTACCTAGTAGCTTTGATTCTTTCTTGACGAACAAACCCGTATATTTACAGGGTAGTCCGATTTGTATACTACGAAATTGGTCCCATTTAAATCTGAAAAAAAATCAACCCAATGGGTAGAAAAAATGAGGGATGAATGATTGTTCACCCACTGAGTTTACATCTGTGGACCGATTCTGTTGAAACTTGGCACACATGAAGTTCTTATGACACTACGGCTTGTATTATTCCGAACGGAAGCCAGTCGAGGGAACTCCTCAACGATTTACAGCACCTACCTCGTGTTTGGGCTTATTTATTAATCTTAATAAGAACTTTAAACCTAATAATTTGCATAGAGTCGAAACCCGGCACGAACACCATTCCAAATGAGAAGCGAAAAGTCGCCACCAATCCCACTTCTGCAAAAAAAGCCATTCAAAGTCCAACGTTCGCATACATGGGTTCGCCAAAGATAAAACCGTTTTCTCTTAATATACTTATGGTTTTTGAACAATCTCTAATGCTCTGTGCATACTAGTAACATTAATCGCACATTAATGCCCGATTCCTATAATCAGGAAACGATTCGTTTTGCTTACGGACGGTAAAATATCGTTGAATTTTCAACCGTTCGTGAGCAAAACGAATCGTTTCTTGATTACAGGAACGGGGTATAACTGTATGTGTGTATACTATTCTAGATATATTATCTCTAACTAAGCTAATTACTTATGTTAGGAGTGGGTTCACGTCGGTTGTGTATTGTGATATGGTTCTAAACCGCAACCACTCACTCCGTCATAACAAGCCTATCTCACTCCCGTGCTCGCCGGCAGTAATCTCGGAAACACTTAAATCACTGTTCACTGTCGCACGCTCGCTGTTATGTCATGCATAAATTATAGTCAGAGCAAAAGAAACTGTAATTTGTAGACATTAGACATGTAATAGCTTATGCCAGCTAACGTTAGTTAAATATTATTTTTTGAATACTGAATGTTGATTTTGTTACTAATTAGAATTTAATTGCGTATAAGTCAGACCTTTGTACATAAGTATATTTCTATTTTACATGCACTATTCTTTTTTTATAAATAAACGTTTAGATTTTATAACCTTTTATTTCACTTCTACACATTTAGTTGCACGAACTAAATGTGAAGGAAAAATAATACTATTAAAACAACAGTACATAGTAACAAGGGGAGACCCTTGCTTCGGCACGTATAGGCCGGCTCGACCGGAGTAATACCACGGCCTCACAGAAAACCAGTTGTGAAGCAATGATTGTATTGTTTTTCGCCGAGTGAGTGAAGTTACCGAAGACCCTAACCCTTCCCTTTCCCCCTCTTCCCCTCTTCCCTCCTCTCCCCCTCTTCCCCCCTTACCCCCTTCCCCTACTCCCACCTTAAAGGCCGGCAACGCACTTGTGGCTCTTAAATTGCAAGTGCCCATGGGCGGCGGTAGTCACTTACCGTCAGGTGACCCGTCTGCTCGTTTGCCGCCTATAACATAAAAAAAAATATATATATATATATCGTTTAGTCAGAACTTTAAGTACCTACCACCGTGGAGTTTATTTGCTGAAGGAGCCGGAAGGTGGCTATCGGAAGTCTCCAATTACACAACATGGTCCTAACGTGTAAAGGGTCGTTAGACATGTGTTGACACACATATCAAAGAACTAGGTGATGTTATCTTTTCCTTCTGTCATGTACTTTGTCACGAAGGAGGGTGTGGGTTAATTGAAATCGAAAAATAATAAAGAGTTTATTAAACTGTCAAATGGAAATTTCAAGGCGATTAGAAAGCTTTAAGCTTTTGCCACTGACTAAGTTTTTAATTAATGTGGAAAAGATACGTTACACGTTGAGTCTTATGAGCGCAAACTCATTTTACCGACGCAAATATACTAGAAAAATATGTACATTGAAACATTCGTGGCTCATTTAGAAGTTCCACACCTACTCCAACTCTGTTAACTACTTGCGGCGAGCAGTAAACAATTCTGCCAACGTTCCACCATAACATAAAAACGGACGTTGTAAACGTAAAAAATTCTAAGCACGTTGTCCAAATAACTCGATTTGCTGTAGCACGCAAAAGGCAATTATTTTGTTTTCTGTGTCTAAATATAGTCCGCCCCTGGGAATATGGGGGCGACCTATTGGATTTACTTCGGTCAACTGTGTCACGTGGTGTCGTTTATTAGTTTTTCGCGGTTATTAATGAAATAACAGTTGTTATTCATTGGTAAGCATAACAGAAATGATTCAGTATACTTTATTTTTACAAGATAAATCGTAGAATAAGGGCAAACCACTCTTTATTGCGTCGCCAAGCAGTCCAATGTAATATTCATTCCCGTACAAATCCTTTTATAAGTACATAATTATATTTCCGTAATTCATAACTTAGTACTGTAGGCGTATAATCTTTAAAAATAAGTATAACCGAGTTTAATGTGCCTAAATCATGGTAAATTAAAAAAAGTATTCTTCGTCCTTTAATTTTCCACCTTAGAGATAAAATATTTTCTTGACTGTTTTTTGTGTGTATTTTAAGCGATATCTTCGCCAATGGTAAACCGATTTCAATTATTCTTTTTTTACACAGTATAAGCTATATAATTAAGTGGATTCGTTGTGGCTGTTGATTTCAAGTGCTTAATAATAATAATAACTTAACACATCTCACACACGGCAGTGTGATCCTAAACTAGGCAGAGCCTGTGCTAGGGTAACCAGACTGCTGATAAACATACTTATATATTTCTAAATGCATACATATTATAGATAAGAATATGAATATCAGGAATAAGATGTCCCCACATTAAAAAATCGTTTTTAATTTATTGAACAGGACTAGTTATATCGGTGACGCCACGCCATTGGCCCGTCTGAAAACCGGGAGGCAGTGGTGGGTGATAAAAAATCTAGGCGTGCATTATAAGTTATATAGCGGGCACTTAAGTGCGGTTCGAGGTACGAACAACATCGTAGTTACGGTTAATTAGTGAATTTGATAGTTTATAGCAATGGTGGTGAGATTGTTGGTAACAATTTTGAGATTTAAATTACCTACGTGCAGCATTTATGGCTTTGCGTTAGTGACTTTTGTCCAGGGCTGCCAGGTTGTACAATATAATTGGATACAAATTTCGTATAATTCGGTAATCTTATGTATCCTGTTTGCATAGTGGATTGCATTGTATAATTGGATAAAATGCCATTACTGATGTTATAGCGTAATAAGTACGTACATACTGTAGTGTTGGGACCTCCTGCGAGCCACAAACTTCTTCTAGCGGAGCGAATACCCCTTGCAAATGCTTCTTCAAGGCACGGAGACACTGGCTGGTGCCACCAAGTTGAGCCAAGACAAGCCATTCGATAATTTAAAATGTATGTAGTTCAAAAATTAGGAAAAGAAGACTAGCGTCGCGGAAGGCAGAGAGTGCAGACCGTCTATCTAGAAGCAAGACGAACGAAGTTATCATAAAAAGATACTATTTATAAAGTGTGAGAATGATCAGTTTTCAATATAATAAAGTCCTTTTACCTTGCAGATGTTTTAATTGTTCTCCTCTAAATAAAGACACTCCTTTCCTGAGCCCATACGCCTTACCCCAAGTCCTTGCGCTGCAAAGAACTAGGACAAATACTACAATACTTGAAATAAATCATATCTGTGGTAAACTGTTAAACCCTTATAGGTTAAAGTTAAAACATTTTATTAAAATCCCCAAAGAGTGACGTACTATAATTGTACAACACAGATTTTGTATAATAATACGTGATTTTGTATAAGTTCTGAGACTCGGCGGTATAAAATAAGTTGCCCTTACTGGCAGCCCTGTTTGTCCGTTAGGCACCCGCATTTATTACTTTATGTCCACCATAAAGTTTACTGTAGTTACTTGATTTACTTCTTCTCCACTGCGTTTATACATAACCCACTAATAGTATGTTATTCTAAAATATTGTTGTTTTTAGCCTTCCTTATAAAAGAGAAGTATTATTTCCTATGGCAAAACATTTTTTTTTTTGAATCCCCTGAACTTGCTGTAGAGTAAGCCGGTCTTGACAGTGGGCCGGTCTAATTCACTGTCAACTACGATTAATGAGATCAGGAAAAAGACATATTAGTGTGAACTAAGACTTACACAGAACAGATATTAAACATATATAATATTGTCAAATGAAACAACATGTGTTTGCCATTTGATATTGGTCTATTTTTGTGTATTCTACGTACGCATGCATTCAAAAACCATATTAATAATACTATCCGTGGTGAAAGCCCACAAAGCAAGTTATACTTAATTTGAGCCTAAATATTGCTAAGTAAAAATATTAAATTATTTTATTTACCTAGAATAGAATATAATAAACTTTATTGTACACCAAAAGAATTATTTTTACATGGAATAGGTACATCTAATGAATATGTACAACGGGCGGCCTTATCGCTAAAAGCAATCTCTTACAGGCAAACTTTGGATGGACAAAGAAGACAATAAATAGATGAAATAATGGGTACTTTGATTTTATTATTATAAAATTAATAAACATAGCATAAAATGAGCGCAGTAGGCTTTTTAATTTATTTCTTAAGTGTTAAAAACTTCTGCAGACGCACACTCAACATCTCAACATTTTTTTTTTCTAATATCAAAGTTTTTTAATTATTAAGTCTTCGGTATGAAGGTTATGCTGGAGTTCTAGAGAAGGTTTCTGTTACTTTAAATTCTATTCGCGTCGTACCTAAATGAAGTTTATTAAGTCAATCTTTATCTTTTATCTTGATGTTCGCTGTTGGCGTTTATTTTTAAAAAAACTTTTTCTGCTTTAGTAGCGCCATTTTTAGTCACTGCAGAAAAATAAAATGGCTATTAATATGTATATTCAATAATCGATAGCAATCCCACTAATATTATAAAATAATGTGAAAGTTTGGATGGATGGATGGATGGATGGATGTTTGTTACTCTTTCACGCAAAAACCACTGAACCGATTGCGATGAAACTTGGTATGTAGATATTCCCACGGGATCGGGGCTTACGGAGGTGAAACATTCAGATTCTCCTAAATTTTCTAATTTTTACAGGACACCTATCGAATGTTTCTAAGTTCAAAAATCTAGTTCATTATATTGCAGTTGTTTTAAAACCAAGGAATATCGTGAGTGATGTGCTTCCCAACGAACACACGTATTTGATTTTTATTAAAATAGAAGAAGATAATCTACTTCAATACAGGAGTCAAATAATACACTAAATAGAACGAGAGCAATGAACCCAGGTCACATAAAGATACAAATCCGGGTCACATAAAGATACCTGAAAATATTAGAAGCTGACAAAATTTTAATAGTTTCATTTAAGGAGTATATGTGTTTAATAAGCAATCTATTAAACACAATTTATTTCACTAAGCTAGCATTAGAAAGTTCCGAGATTTTTAGGTATCTTTATGTGACCCGGATTCATTGCTCTTGAATCTAAAATTAGCCTAATAAACCAAAATCGTCCATGTTTTAACTTTCGAACTTACCAACAAAGTACGACCCAAATATATCACCACAATAAATAGTCTAGGAAGATAACGAGATAATCCCTTCGCTTTGCGATTGAATTGATATTAGGCGCAACACGTTGGACAAGAAATCGGATCTATTTATATTTCAGTACTCTCAAGCATTAACTAATTTGTGACCCAGTGAAATGAAAAAATATATCTTATGTCTAAGATGTTTTTATATGAAATGTCATTGTATTATGTACAAAATTGTCAACCTTATTTAATAATTCAGTATATATATAGTGTGGGTACTGTTCGGTTTTTGAAATTGTTTTGTAGTCTGTGGTTGCGCTTATTTCTTTTTTTTTTATCGTATTTTTTTTTACAACTACGCTAACCAAAACATAGACATTTGAGTAACAAAGCGTTTTAATTTGTAAAATGTGTTATATTGCATGAATTGAGAATAATGAGAGCCCTGACGTCAGCAGGTGCTTTCCCACATTAGTACGTCGCATTGTACCCGAAACTCTATCATTGAATCATGTCCCATTAAATATGCGTGACATCATATGATATTATAAAAGCTATTCAACCCTACCTGCGTAGTACGTATATGCATGGGCGATTACGGTTAGGTTAAATATTTAGTTTCAGTCATTATTGATATATTTTGAGTAAGTTTTGGGCAAATAGTTTGTTGTTTTGTTTTATGGTATAGGGGGCAACCGAGCAGACGGGTCACCTGATGGTAACTGCGGCCATGACCACCTGCAACTCAAGAGTCACAAGTGCGTTGCCAGCCTTTAAGGTGGGAGTAGAGAAGAGGGAAGACGGAGAGTGCGGGGAGGGGGAGAAGAGGGGGAGAGGGAAGGTTTAGGGCCTCCGGTAACCTCACTCTCTCGGCGAAACACAATGAAATCATTACTTAACTTGCGGTTTTCTATGAGGCCGTGGTATCACTCCGGTCGAGCCGGCCTATACGTGCCGAAGCATGGCTTGAGGCCCTTATTTTGGAAAAAGAATTAGGGTTTCGTGCAAAATACATAAATATGTACATGCGAGCAAAGCCGCGCAGGAACTGCTAGTTTCTATATAAAACTTGAAACCTTTATTACAAAACTTCTATGCTGTAGTTTTCAAATTTAACTTAAAATAAACATAAAGGGATTTGTTAATTTACCTACCCCCTGTCATTTATTTGCCTTTGAGGTAATTTAATGCACAAAGTTAGAATAAAAGGCCCGCTTGCTTTTCTCATTAAAATATATTATGTTAGTTAGGTAGCTATAATTATGTTCTATTTGTAATTACACGTATACGTCTTCTGGCAGGACAAATGTTCTGAGGATGCGGAATAGGTGCTTGTAATGTGTAGGTAAACTTGGTGGAATAATTTGACAGACGATGCTATGCTGGATGCTTCAGCTGTGCTGATGTATGTTTCAGTGATGTTAAATCGCTATTCGCACTGACAGTCATGAATCGAGATCCTAGCAGATCTTATATACCTACTAGCGGACCCGACAGACGTTGTTCTGCCTGAACTTAAAAAATATTATTCCTGGAACCCTACTGCAGCGCCATCTACCGGGTCCAATTGTAAATCTAAACCATTCTCTAATCCACCTGAAGACACACAAAAAGTTTCATTAAAATCTGTCCAGCTGTTTAGGAGAAGTTCAGGAACATACACACCCACAGAAGAAATATATATATATATAAAACGGTAGACACCTGGCGGGGATAACTGATCGATTGGTAGTTGATCAGTTCTCGACCGGCGAGAGTTGAAGATTAATTTAAATTAAAAAAAATTATATAGTAGTGAAATAAGTAAATTGTAATTATAAACTGTACATGACAATTTATTGTACTCCAATAATTATTATATTCGATTGCCATCTTGCAACCCTATTGCGGATCTGTGAAGTGAATAATATAAAAATCGCGATGGAAAAATAGGGGTTGATCGTAGAGGGTTGAAAATTCAGGGTTGTATGTATTTTCTGATGTTGTACCATAAAAAAATAAAAAATAAAAAAATTATATAAAAATTAAAAAAAAAATATTAAGGGTGAACAACCCTTATCACCAAGTGATAAGGGTTGTTCACCCTTAATATTTTTTTGGTAAATAATATAATATTTTTTTGGTTAATATTTTTTATTAGAGGTATGAAAAATAGATAGTAGCCGATTCTCAGACCTACTGAATGTGCATACAAAATTTGGTAAAAATCAGTAAAGCCGTTTCGGAGGAGTAAGGTAACTAACATTGTGACACGAGAATTTTATACATAAGATATATGTATACAACGTGTTACTGGGTATAATTTATAATTATATTTTAGGAGTGTTATGTGTAGTTGATTTAAATGGATTTTGATTTTTGAAGTGAAAACTTCTTTAGGCAGGTTGGACCATTTTACGGGGAAAAAGCACTGAACTCGCGTGATGTGTCAGTTACGTTTTCACTTCTGACGTCCTACGACTGACAGTTTTTTTTTTTATTCGGGAAATACTATTCCTAGTGTTGGTGCACTTTCCTAAACAACTTTATAAGTTAAAAAGACTTTTTTAAATTTATATCTTATTAGCTACTCAACGTACGTCGAAGTAATTTGCAATAATAAAATATTGTGACTATAAATTGAGATAAAAAGTATCCTATCTCTCAAGTTGGACCTAACTGCACGCAGTGTGCAAAATTCCAATGAGATCGGTTCATTAGTTTAGGAGTTCATCGCAGACAAACTACGTGACACGAAAGTTTTACAAATAAATATTGTCGGTGTTAACGTTATCAAAAAAAAGGTATTGAGTTAACATTACCACTTTTATCTATCTGTGAGAAGTAAATTTACTCTTAAGCGTGGGAGAGCCACGCTTTGGCACGTATGGGCCGGCTCGACCGCAGTGATATCACGGCCTCATAGAAAACCGGCAGTGAAGCAATGCTTTCATTGTTTTTCGCCGAGTTAGTGAGGTTACCGGATACCCTAACCCTTCCCTCCCCCTCTCCCACTCTTCCTCTACTCCCACCTTAAAGGCCGGCAACGCACTTGTGACTCTTGAGTTACAGGTGCCCATGGGCGGCGGTAGTCATTTACCATCAGGTGACCCGTCTGCTCGTTTGCCCCCTATACCATAAAAAACTTGTTTTGCTCCTCGGGAATAGTACTTTTTTTGGAAGAAAGTTACCCTATGTTCTTTTGTACCCCTGGCAACGTGCATGTAAAATTTCATGATGATCGATTTAGTATCAGAGCCGTGAAAGCGTAGCAAAACAAACAAACACATTCACATTCGCATTTGTAATATAAAGTAATAATAATATGAAATTAAATGAGGTCTACAACTAATTACTGTGATGGGAAAATATAATTGGACGCAAATGTTGTTTCAAGTTCGTTACCATTCAATTACCTACCAATAATTAATCTATATTTAACAACAGCGTACATTTCTTTTACAACTAAAAGAACTAACTAAAAACGTCCGCGTGATAATCCTCTTTTGAATCTTCTTTTATCTTTCGAGTTTATTTCTTGGAATCACAGTACAATAAACGTAAATAAATGTATTGCCCACTACATCTCGCTCTAACAGTGAATATTGAAACAAGATAAAATATAATAACGTTCGGAAACAACGTAACGGTTTATTTTATAATAGGTCCTTCTAACATAAGTAGTTATTCAAATCATAAATAGTTTTTAGAATATAGTAATACGGTAAATTGTCCCAACGCTTAGTTTGTATGGGAACCGGTGACGCTAAACTAACACATTTACAAAATGAATTGCTGTAAACCAATACACTTAAAACACATGAGATACTCTCACCACGATTAACTTGCAGACTGCTCAGCCTCAATCGACTTGACATCAGAATAGATGTAGGAACCAATACGGGTCACTTAGCCCTAAACCGGCACCTATTCACCATCTATGCGACAGCCAGTCTTCTATGCAGAGGATGTCTCAACGCGGAGGAAACGGTCGCCCACGTTATCATGGAGTGCAAGAGAGTGGCCACACAACGGGCAAGTATTCTCGCGGGTGCGAAGTCGCTCCTAGAAGCCTGTGGACGCCCCAGGAGGCTTCTGTGCTTTTGAAAGGAGCTAGGCTGGCTCAACTAGTCAGCTTATCTGAACGCATAATGGACCGTCTATGAGTCTAAATGCTGAAACAGAGCCCTATACCAAAACCAATACCCATACACACGAGATATCGCTATGTGGTACTTCCTATCCTTTCCTGGGTTTTTTCACACAAAACTCGTATCCCAAGAATTCAATTTTGGTATAAGTATCGTGTAAATATTCAGAGCAATCAGTATGTATTACACTCGATACCAATGGTTTTACGTCATCTATAGAGCATAGAGGATGATCAATTAAACGACACTTCACCACACTGATCAATAGCCAGTCGGCACTCAGTCAGGCCTGTGTAACAAGTCGCAGCAATGTCGGGAAACCTCTAATAAGTTGAGTGTCTCTCGGAGGCTTTGTTTTTGTATGTTATTACTTACGGTTATTGCACTAACAACAGCAAGTAACAATCTTATCTTGAGTTTAAGTCGAAGTCGGAACAAAAGGAACTATGACGTAGGTATAGAGCTTCGACACATTATAGCTTACTTAAGGCTTACTTACAACGCTATCTAGGCCCAGACTATGGATTCTTGGATACATTTTATTTTTGTAAATACCTACATATTACATATGGATTAATAATTTTATTTGCTTCTACTTTGAACTTAATTGCGTAGATCTGAAAGTACATATTTAAATTATACAGGGTATTAGTGAAACGCTCCCGAAAACGAAGTCAGATGATAGTACTACGAGGGCTACACTGAAAATTTCGGGAATCAAAGAAGTGACACAACATTACTATTTAAAAATGTATTTATTGCTTTTCGGAGTATTCTCCGCGAAATTTGACACATTTTTCCATACGATGGAACCAATCATAGAAGCAACCATTCCATTCGGAAGTTGGGGTCTCCAAAATGGCCGTTTTGTAGGCGTCCACAGCTTCTTCAGGTGATGAAAATCTCTGACCACGCAATTTATTCTTTATTTTAGGGAAAGTATAGAAATCATTAAGGCTTAGGTCGGGACTGTACGGCGGATGGTCTAATAATTCTATGTTTTCTTGCTCTAAAAACTCTTTTGTTCTGTGCGCGGTGTGAGAACTCGCATTGTCGTGATGGAGGATGATGCGGCGGTTGCAGTTCTCTTTACGGAGTTCGGAAACGACCTGTGGCAAATAAATGCTAGCATACCATTCTGCATTAACCGTTCTTTGTCCCTCAAGAGGAATAGTCGCAACATGGCCAGTTTTGGAGACAAACGTGGCCACCATTTTTTTTTGCAACACTCTGTGAACGAACAATTTTAGTTGGCTTTAACTCATTTTCCAACACCCAAACTCGTGACTGATTTTTTGTTTCGGGTTCGTACGCGTATATCCAGGATTCGTCACCTGATACAATGTTGTATACAGCATTTGAGGATCCTGCGTGGAATCTTTCAAGAGTTCTGACGCACCAAGTAGCGCGAGCCGCTTTTTGCTCTTCACAGAGCAAATGCGGTATCCATCGGGAAAACAACTTTTTTACACCTAATTGTTCATGCAAGATTATTTGTATTTGACTCATGCCAATGTCTAAATTTGCTTGAATTTCGCGGTATGTCACATGTCGATCTTCCTCAATCAGCTTACGCACAGCATCAACGTCTTCTTGGGTGACTGCAGTTTTTGGACGACCTTGACGGGGATCAACACTGAGCTTGACACGTCCACGTTAAAATTCAGCAAACCAGCGATAAATTGTGGTTTTGGATGGGGCTTCATCACCAAATGCAGAAAGCATCCGGTCAATACACTGTTTTTGTGTTAAACCGCTTCGAAAGTCATAATAAATCATCGCCCTTGAATTTTTTCGAGTCAATTCCATTTTCTCAACGACTAAACAAGTTTGAGAAGACCTTGCGAGAAGACCGAGAATCTTTTTCTTAAATAAATAAATGGTATTCGATTTTTAAAACCAAGGAGTTTTCAATTAAAAAGATTTTAATATGATAGGAATGGTGGAAATATTCCATTCCCGGTACTTTTAGTGCAGCCTATGTAATAACACCTTTGGTTATGGGTTAGAAAAAATGGATAACATCATCTTTTTACAACGTTTTATGAGCATTATTCACGCTTTATTAGTTAATACAGCTCAATGAAACGATAATTTCATAAAAATACATCACTTTACTTAAAAAGAAAACCAGCAGTGAAACAATCAAAAACAGCTGACGTTCGGATCAAAGGGCGTGCGATATTTTCGGGAGCATTTCGTTAATACCTTGTATAATATACATGTCTTCAATGAGCGCGAAAACTTTATAAATACTTTTATCTATAGCTTCACTCATTTCTGTATAGTAGATAATGGCATATAAATAAAATTATCTCAATTCGAAACATCAAAACTATAGTGCAACTATTCTAAAATTATTTTATTATTATAGAAAATATATACCATTAACTACAATGTGTAGACCGTTGTAAGCAGATCTCTAAATGTATCCCTTACTTACAAGTGAGAGGACCCATAAATACTAAAACAATGAAGCGAAACAGAGCTATAAAGTACAATTTAAAATAACACACGAAGGAAACCTGCAGACAGAGGGATCGCAGAGTCAGATTACTCCATTTTGAATTTAAATTCTCGTCATGTTTGAAGTAAAAGTGAAACTGTGTAAATATTATATTACATCCAGACTTTTATTACTGTTGTATAATTGTGTGATTAAGAGATCTCAGATACAAGAGTTAAACAAAGATATTCATCAAGTCAAATTTAATTAAATCTGATTCTGATTAAATAAATAACTTTTGTTTTTGGAAGGATTCATGGACGAAAATATTTTTTGGTAAGAAGATATAAATATTTTTTTCAATCAATATGAAATATTTTCGGGCAGGTTTCGTACAGATGTCGTTTAAATATGATATTCTTTTATGAAGTTTGTGTATTTATATTTTAAATTGCAACCAAGCAACCTTTACAAATAACCTTACATACTAAACTGGTTATGTTTTAACATGTGTTTAACATTTAACACGTGTAGGTTTACCTACACGTTGCATTTGCAGCAAACACTAGGGACAAAATTCTTCTCCAGCCTTCAACCAGTCTTTGCTTAACATTGCCAGAGACTAAGGGTCTACCGATGCCAAAGACCAAGGCTGGAATACGATTTATCTCGTTATATACTGGTTGAACATGACTTTTTTATGATATAGAGGGCAAACGAGCAGACGGGTCACCTGATGGTGAATGACTACCGCCGCCCATGGGCACCTGCAACTCAAGAGTCACAAGTGCGTTGCCGGCCTTTAAGGTAATAGTAGGGGAAAGGTGGTAAAGGGGGAGAGGGGGGGAGGGTTAGGACCTCCAGTAACCTCACTCATTCAGCGAAAAGCAATGCAAGCAATTTAACTGCCAGTTTTCTGTGAGGCCGTGGTATCACTCCGGTCAAGCCAGCCCATTCGTGCCGTAGCATGGCTCTCCCACGATTGAGAATTTGGTAAAAATTGTCTGCCTTCCCCTTCGGGGACAATAGGCGTGAATGTATGTTAGCTACACAGTCTTAAGTTTTACAAATACATATATCGTCGTCATCGTAGAAAAACGACGGAGTTGGTTTTTAGCAACTTTACACGAGAGAACTTTAAAGTTCTCAAATGACGTTTTACATAATATTTTGAAAACTGCTGTTTCTGTTAATGAAATCTTATAATTTTACTGTGCATATGAGCTTTGAAAAACGTTTTGTTTTGTGATAAAGTAGGCTTAGGTCAAAAAACAAAAATCGTCAAAAAATCAAATCCGCCGTTTTTCTACGCCAGCGACGAAATGTATATTTTAACTTAATACCTCTAATTACTACTGGCACTAACTACATAATAGTACAACGTACAGAATGGCCACTCACCACACCTACCAATTTGAGTTACCTCAGACACTGCATTAATTAACCCTAAGCCTAACGGCAACCGAACTCGTATTACTTGCGTATACCACAAGCAGAGAGCTGTAGTCAACATTTTATTGACTTGGGCATATTAACTTCGCCAATCTTCTACGTTCTGGTATTGTTAGCTCAGCACTCAGGATCACTATCAACTATACCAACAGGTCAGTCGATATTGTACCCTAACTGCTCCGGATCTTTAGCTATGGTGTTCTACAGGGCGGGGATGATTCCTATTCAAGTAGTTCCAATTCCAGATGCTGAGCCACAGATCGTGGGTTGGATTCCCACCCAGGGCAAATAATTGTGTGATGAGCACGATCATTTGTTCTGCATCTGGCTGTAATATATACGGTTTGGGATCACACGGCCCTATGTGAGGTACCTCAAGTTATTATCTCTGATAAGTAAAACTGCGTAACACGTTGGTGCAACCTTGTGCTTCAAATCACTCGTGCATGCAACGCGGTTGTTAGCGTATAAACACTTAAACAAATATCGTCATTGATTGATTTTTAACATTTTATTGAATGTCGATAGTATGCTTGATTTAGCTGCTATCAATAAACAGTCGACTGTTCGGTAACTATAAAACATGATGAAAGAGAAATATGCTGAAGAACCTGATGCTGAGAAACCGGCTTCCAATAATGAAAACGAAAGAGAACAGTTCAATATTTTTTGGTATTGGCATTGATATAGGGCTCTGTTTTCGCATTCACAGTCATAGGCGGTCCATTATGCGTTCAGATAAGCTGACTAGTTGAGTCAGCCTAGCTCCTTCCAGAAGCACAGAAGCCTCCTGGGGTATTCACAGGCTTCTAGGAGGGACCTCACACGCGCAAGGATACTTGCCCGTGGTGTAGCCACTCCTTCGCACTCCAAGATAATGTGAGTAGCCGTTTCCTCCGCGAGGACTGTATGTCGCATTTATGGGAATAGGTGCTGGTTTAGGGACAAGTGACCTAGTACTATTCTGATGTCAAGTCGGTTGAGACTCAGCAGTCTGCAAGTTAAACGTGGTGAGACCTCCGTCAGCACCAGTTTAGACTGCCTGCAGTATGCGGTGTTGTTCCAAAATTATACTGGCCCAGTCAAAAGGTAAAATACGCGCGTCCAGTATTACTGTAATATAGCGTCGTCGGTATTTTAAAAGTGATATGTTATTCACAGGTATGGTCGATACACGTACCGACTATACCTATGAATAACTGCGAAATATACCAAAGCAAATGTTACTACGTTGAAACAAAGCAGTCGGTATAAGAACGTGACTGAAGCTATGGGGAAGAAGTTATTACCCGTTTAACTCAACAATATTATCACTTCCACAATATGATGGCATTTCGTGCGAGTTTAGCGACACACGCTATACACAATTTATTAAGATAAAATAAGGCCACCATTTCTGCACTATTCTAATTTGATTTACATATTTACAATAACGCCTGTATTCCCGAAGACAGGCAGATCTTTTTTTTTATGGGATTACAAACGAACAGACGGGTCACCTGATGGTAAATTACCTTAATGCTTTTTAATTGTATTTTTAAAGTGAAAACTTCTTTAGACACGTTGGGCCCTTTTGCTATGGGATAAAAGCTATGAACTCGCGTGACCGTCACGCTCAGATACATATATCTATACAAATATGTGTGTGTTTTCACTTCTGACGTGCAGTGCTAGTTTTTTTTTTTATCAAGGATAATTCAAAAATGCTTATTAATGTAAAATACAAAGTGAAATTAAATAAAGTAGCATTTATATGAAGATAAATATTTGCAAAGACTCAATAATAATAATTAATCGAAAACCTTTTACATTGAAACATTTGTAGCGTAATACCGTACCGGTGAGTATTTTCTCATCGAAGTGCATAAATACGTGCTGTAAATCATCAATTATTCCCGACTGTAAAGTCTGAAACCTATTTTCTTTATTTAATCATAAAATAATGGATCGACATCGATGTATTTTATTGTTTATTGGAATAATATGGGTAAATGGGTGTAATTGGTACTTAATGGTAAAATAACATAGTTTTTATTTTACTAGCAGCTTCGCTCGCGTGTACATATTTATATATTTTGCGCGGAACCCTTCTTCTTTCTTCTTTCCAAAATAAAAGTAGCCTAAGGTACTCCTTATAATACCAGCTATCTGGCAGTGAAATCTCGTGGAAATCGGTCCACTCGTTTCAGAGATTAGCCGGAACAAACAGACAGACAGATAGACAGACATACAAAAATTTTAATAACTGATTTTTAGGCATAGGTATCGTGCAAATAACTGTATGAGCTTAAAAAACTATTAATTTGACATTACAAACAGATATACATACCGGGCGTGACAATAGTTGATTTAGCTTAAAAAATATGGATTTAAAAAAAAAGTTTTTATTTTTTTTTTTTTCGTCAGGTTTTTCTGGTGTAGGTGAACAGTTATAAACAACATATTATTATTATGAATTTTCATGTAAATTTTACAGCTTTTGTTTATTTTTCTATGCAGATATTTTCAGAAAAATCTAGACATTCCATCAACATCGTTGTTTCATTCATGTCAGCTCTCTCTCTCTCTCCTACGAAATGATAGCTTTATCGGTCAGTTTTCAAGTTTAATTTGTAAGTTTTAAACTGAGATTTCTGAATTAAAAATCACTAATTTTCCTAAACTAGTTAGCGCTTTACGTTATTTACGGGGTCTACTACCCACTACTACCCTAAAATATGAGCACACCCGTCTGTAACACATGTACATGTGCATGCTTATGAATTGTCACCTTTGTCACTTATTTGTCAAAAGGGTAACAAGTACACAGGTCGTTAAATAGTTCATGTGTGTACTGTTTTTTTTTCAGAAATCACATTTAGATAGTTAAGTTATTACATGTTGATAGTTATGTTAATAATTTTGTATGGAATGAGGGTCGATTTTATGGTCTGGACCTGTTTCAGGCCCCTTAGGGGTATTGTACATTTGTAGAAGGTGTATAAACTTAGGGAGTTTGTAGTTCCCTTCATGTATGTTTCATGCATTTACGGGAAAACTTTTAAAAATAGTCTTTTCAAATTTAAGGGATCTTTTATGCTATCCCTATATGTTAGTATTTTTTTCTTATGCAAACTTAACCTAAGATTTGTAAGTAGTGCCTTAACTAAAAATTATAATTATGGTAAATTATTATAATTGCACGGGAATTAACGCGATCACGAAAAGGTATTACATACCTCTGAATTGCCTGACGTTTTGGCCATGTGGCACTTTCTGTGGTCACAGGCTGACTGATACATTTTAAGTGAAAAAGAAGGAGTAGTATTAATAATAATAAATAATAATAATAACCATTTATTTCAGGCTGCTTAAGCTCTATTATATAACCTGCCTAGGCCATCATGGAACGCGAAAATTTTAAATTTAGTTTAACTCAAACTTACTGTCTCTGTTCGATACAAGTTAAAGATATTCTCATATCTTCTTGTTACATCATAAAACATTTTAAACAACATAACAATAGTTTTTTTTTGTTTTTTTTTTAAAGAATCATCCATCCATCCATTAGGAATATTCCTGTGTTGCTTCACAAACATTCCAACAAGTGTTCCTGTCCATCAACGGCAGTGTTTTCAATTCATAAGACAAGATGAAAGTTTTGTAAGCCGACAGTGTAGTATCGCATGAAATAACGCGTATGTCTCACAGAATGTAACATAAATAATATATGGCATCAACCGTCACTGAAGTCTAACAAGATCAATATTGAACTTGATCCGTTTGTCGTGAGTTAGTTCTATCTTCCATTCATAAATCTGTTGTTAGAGTATGAATGGTAATGCGCCACCGTACCGAATCCTGAAATAAGTAGTGTATTCAGACCATCATTATGAGTCGAAAATCATTGGAATTTTCTGGCGGAAAATTCATCATTTTTTTTTAAACATTTTTTTAAATAAAATGTAATAAATACCGCATACGGCCAACAACTGTAATGTAATCAATCAAACAACATTTTATCCAATAAGCTGGTCTTGACGGCACCGAACGTTTAAGGTCATTCACCGTACCGCACAAAAAGAATACCTACGCATGTTGCATGTATAATTGTACATTGCGTAGCGCCAAATGAAACTAATGACTAGATCCGTAATCTCATTTTTATGATGAACTCACTTTTGTATTGTGTTAAGTATAAACAGAAAGACGTTATTGTAAGTTTTTCGCGTAGCTCAAACTTACACGCTGTATGTGCTTGTATTGCATGCAATGTATTGTCTGCATACAAAAAAAAGATCAACCAAATTGACAAACAAACACAAGGTACACCATATGATATGACATAAGTTACACCCTGTCTATCTCTCTCCTTCGCCCCCAAGAAATTCAAGCGACCCTACTAACCTACGAAAAAACATTACTACGCTAGATCTGCAGGCTTAGGGTAACTTTTCCGGCTGCTGGAATTGGGTCAGAAATCTGCTGTACCCTATATAAAATAACATGAAGAATCAAATACCAACCTTGTCCTTAACCCCGTAAAAGACCGTGGTTAGATAGAATGACATACTGCCTTCTTCCAAGAAGGTTACCAGAGATTGAGGATAGGATTATCAACTTACGAGAGACATCATCGAAGTTACAAGTGCCACATAGTTATCATCAAGCGAGTTGAGTGTTCGTTTGCAAACTTAGTCGTATAAACAGGCTCTTAGTCCTTTTATCTACAGGTACTTCATCTGGTAATTAGTTAAAACGTAAACTTAACAATCTGTAAAACAAGTTATATCATGATACGTATTTTCCCGCTAATCACTTAGCTTAAGATTTCATAGCTAGATTCGTATTAGCTAATTGGATTTGCTGCCAAGAGATAATATTGACTTCTACCTAACTCAAATACGTCTAATATAAGTCTATTAGCAAATTACTTGAAGAGGTTCCAAATAAAGAAGTCTTTTTAAGTAATACCCTACTACGGGAAGAAGTATTTTTCTCCAATTAGTTAACAATGCCTCTCTACTCATTTATTCTGGTGAGATTTGTAGATAGAGCTTTATATACCGAATTAAAATTGCTACTCCATATTTTTTTAAATGTCATAAAGTTACCTTAGCAAGGCAGCATATTCAAGGTTACTTCAAATTCGTGTCACAGCTTGGCCGAGGCCGTTACCGATGTTTTATTAGATTGGAAGATATTTTTAGTTTTACTTCAATTGTAATTAAAAAGTCATATAAGCTAAGGCCGTTTATTGTAAAAAAATCAATAGTGAATAGTTTTTCATTTACTTAAAACTACAAAGATTGGTCGTATTTGTGCAATTACCATTTTATGGTACAGGCTATTTTGAGGATTTAGTTTGGCTTGGAACTTTCGTTTTGAATTTAGAATAATGTGTTCTACCAAAATACAAATTCATTTGTTCCTTTGGATTATATTGTATCTGTAATATAGCTTTTTAAAACAGTGAAAAAAGAAGTGAGTTTTTCTATTCAACGCTTTAATTCTTGAAATACGCTACACGAAACCATTTCTGCTTCCCCTCGCTTGTACTTAAGAAAGTCATTGAAACCACATAAAAAATCGTAATCACTCTCAAAGCACCAAAGACGACAATTAAATTCCCCTTCTTCTCCGAAAGTAGATTCTGAACGTAATAACCTCTGCAAGAAATCACCGAGTCTCAGAGGTTGGTTACTTTCAAAACATCATTCGCAACACTTAATAGGTTTCAAGGGATCAGTAAATGCCGGCTTTTAGACCTCAAAACTTACATTGTTTATATATAGGGTAATCTAGCCTCACCATAGTGATTAATTTAAATATACTTCATGCACAGATTGTACAAAGGCTGACTTAATGCCTAAGGCATTCTCTGCCAGTCAATTTTGGGGTCATGCAGAAATAAAAGTGGTAGATGTTAAGACATGTTAAAGAGAGACAACAGAGAGAAAGAGAGAGATAAAATTCCAAAGATACGAATTTAAGAGTCTTATAATAATTTGGATTGATAAATCAAATCATGAACTAAATATATACATTAAGTACATAAAATACACACTGTTACATAGGTGCGAAGTTTACTATGTGTCATTGATAGGTAATATACTACATATATATATAAACATACATATACATACACTATACATATCAAGTCAGAGAGTTATGTTATGGCCAACTCATTGTGGAGGAGATCACGTACTCTCCTCTTAAATATAAAGCGGTTCCTGGACATCCTGATTTCGAGTGGGAGTGCATTCCAGAGAAGAACTGATTGGACATAGAACAAAGAGTTCACAAAGTCGGAGTTATGAGGGGGACATAAGAGAAGGTTATTATTTTGTATTGTGTTTGGTATGTTTCGAAGTAAGTATGACCTCACTAAAATCTAACAAACGCTAACAAACTAAATATTATTAGAGAAAATACTACATTAGGACAAATTACGAACACGCAATCCACGGATTATAATTGCATTGAAATTATGACTAATGAGCTCAATCTGACAGCAGCTGGCGTTTGAAAGAAGTTTTTGGCGAAGTTATTTTGATGATTTATTGTACACAGTAATACAATTTATTGTTAATTTTCCTTTTTCACGGTTTTTCTAAGTATTTTGTTTGCGAGGCTTTTTAAAGACTAGTCTTCCACGGACACTAAACGTTATATAATACCTTTTAAATACGAGATCGTGTTAATTCCCGACAGCTTAATTATTAAAAAAAGTTTTGTTAAAAACGGATAACGAGAAGAAACAGTTTTGGAGCATCTAATATTTTTTTATATTATCATGAAACGCAAAAGTTTAAAAGTTAGCATAAACAACATCTTTTTTATTCCAGTTTTCGTTTCATTATCTAAATAAATAATGAAACGTTATCAAATAAATATTTGATAACGACGACTTGAAATACAATTCTTGCTTTCAAATTAAGTTTACACGGAGATAAACATGTTTACATAATTGCGAATGTTTACATGAGATATTTTTTATTTTCTTTTGATTATAGTACCTTTGAGATGAGAAACTCTCTCTGTGTACATGGGCCTTAAGGTTGCATTGTATTATTTACAATATAATTAGGATCTAGAGAAAAGTATTTTGTGATTTCCATAAGAAAAATACAACATATTTTTTTTTTTACACTTTTCAACGGGAGCTTTTGGGCCTAGCAAGTAATTACTTGCTAGGCCCAAAAGCTCCCGTCTCTTTGGTCTGTCTGTGTTCTTTTTTATGAGTACATCAACTAGTAAAGAGAAAACAAACTTTAGTTACACGCTATTCTAAAAAAAACACAGAAAAAGTTGCCAGAATAAATATGAAGTTTTAACAAAATCAACTCCGCTTTGTTACAAACTATCTGAAGATGAAAGACAATCTAAATAACTGGTGCCCTTTTTATTTATTTGCACTGTTAACAATGAAAAACGATAATTTATTTTTAAGCTAAGGTCGTAATCTATTCTTATTATTTAATTGCCTGTCTGAAATTCTTTCGATTCTATAGGTATTATAGGACCGATCGGGATATTTTGAAAAAAAATTGTTTGCAAAACTTTTGTAACAAAAAAATCCATGAAATTACTCAGCTATAGAATAGCTATAAACAGAGAAATCTGTTGAAACAAACATCAATTAACACATTTATACCATAGCCGTAATAATCTAGAAATACATGCATATATTTAGTAATATTTAAGTAACTTAAGCTACGAACGTTACACCGTAGCCACGTAGCTGATCAAAATATAAAAGAAAACGCTACGAATGTCGTAACTAGAACATGTACTGTACAATGCTGGGTACTTCGGTACGCCCTGTAAAATTCCTTTTTGACCTCTTTTACTTCCAAGCATTCGCTTCCAACTAGTTAACTGAACCCTTAAGCGGATTTTATGGTTTCGCACATTTAGGTAATATCTATTTGGGAGTTTCTGATATTTTATTAATATTTAAAATATGCGCTAGGTTGTCGATAAAGACGCGTAGGCGGCTCCGCTTGCAATACCACCTACATACATTATTTTTGTGTATAATATCATTATAGTATAACCAGAGCGTAAAAATTTTATAAATCAGTCTTTGTTTGGGAATTTCTCATAAAAAAATCTCTGAATATTTCAACATAAAACCAAATTTAGGCCTTTTAAATATTCGACATGTCTTTCATTAGATATTTACAGCTGAAGTTGTGTTAAATTAGTTTTGAAATATGAATCTCTATGGGCTTTAAAAGTTAAATCGTTATAAGGTGTTTTACACTTAAATGTTTTTTGGGGATTTCTGAGTACCGCATAACAGACGCTCAAGACTCAAGAACAACTTAAAATCATTTTCAGATGGAGTTTCAATTTTAAAACCCTACTTAAAAAGTCAAACGTCAATCAAGAATCACCTGAATATCGTTACTGTGTAATGACTTTTGTTGGTTATTATAGGACAATGCTTAAGTGTCTATTCACTGTTCCTTAAATTAAGTAGGTATTGTGTTATGACCCTATCTTCGTACTTAGTTTCTTTTGAATATATTACGATTTCGATTTGTGAGGATAGTTCTAATAAATTAAGTGATTAAGTGGCGAATATTTACTTAAACGTAGCTTTAATGCAGTATGGTTCTATCGGCGATATAAACATAATGATATATGTATGTATTTATAAAAACAAAGGTATCCAAGTAAGTTTATCCGTGTACTAGCACATATAATGGGACCGATCGTGGTCATGGGTGGAAAACCCGAAAAAAATCTCTTACACACACTCATATACAAATGCACTACATACAGACGTTCATTTTTCACACTAGCGCTTTATGTAATTTTGTCTAATTTTTATGCGTCTGCCCAAAAACAGGAGTGTAATTTTTCAGGGTTTCTGTATGTAGGTAAGTTTCTTTACTCCACCAGAACTTCTTAATGTATGAACAGATTTGGATCACATCCCGGGTGATACAGCCTATATTTTTTATTTATAATTTAATATTCAATATGGCGGCTGTATGATTAGCTTCACTTGTAACTAACTAATAGCTAACTTTCTGTGTAAACAAGTCTTGGAACCTATTTCTAATTGTCTAATGGAGTTGGAACTTTGTAGGTATATGTAGTTTAGAAAACAATACTTTATAATTTAGCATGTTGGAGATGATGGTGGTGGAGCCAGGAGGTGGATAATGGAACTCTTCAGTGGTTATTAGTAAACCCCTCGAGTTTGGGCTCATTTGATTCGTTTTGGAGAGTCCATTAAATTGGGCTTGGTAACAATGGTCCTATGATGAAGCCAGGAGATGCAGAACTCTTTTTTACTTTTTGATTCGATTCGCCATTAAAGCGTGTTTTAAAATTTTATTATACCATATTTATTAAATAAGTATCTTGTTTTTATTCAGTTTCAGTGGGGAGTCGTGCTGAAGTCGAAATACAGGCTTTTAACCTAATTTTTTAACGGATGATGGTTCATATATTTCCATGAAATTAAATCTAGGTAAGTTTTAAAAACAATGTAACCATATTTTTGGAAAATAAATTATTATTATTATTATTAATGAAAGATATTCGGTTTTACTTCCGGTATTCCGGTATTTTAACGATGCCGGACTAGACCAGTCTGGCGCCTGCAACCGACGCGACAGAACGCTTCACCCGAAGAGCCCCCGTCGGGTCCGAAATTAGTCGGCAAACACGTGAGAAAAACCGTATAGTTTCAATTAATATGAATACAACTCACGAAAGTCCTAACTTTTAAACTTTCGCGTTCCATGATACAATTATCTATTTATTTACCCCCGACGCTAACAGAGGGGTGTTATAAGTTTGACGCGTCTGTGTGTCTATGTGTCTGTCTGTGGCATCGTAGCTCCCAAACAAATGAACCGATTTAAGTGCGTTTTTTTTGTTTGAAAGATAAATTGATCAAGAGTGTTTTTAGATATCATTCAAGAAAATCTGTTCAGCCGTTCCAAGATCATCAGCTCTTTTCTAATCATTGAAGGGATTTTTCGAGTCGGGGGTGTTTTAAAATTTTAAATTTAAGATTATACGGGAATTAATCCGATCACGAAAAAGGTATTACATTGTTAGTACAGTTAGTATAGAAAAGAAAGAAAGAAAGAAAGAAAAGATTTATTTTGGCACACAGACACACATTTTCACACGAAAACAATAAAAAGAAAAATGGAGAAATAAAATATACAAAATCAAACAAAAAAAAAACAAATGAAATAAAAATAAAAAAGTGGCAGTATATTACTTCTGCTCACTGGCAACACCACATCTTCCGCCTGACCGAGCGGAAACCGCCTCCATGAAGGCCAGCATCGCCAGTGAGCAGTGATACGACCTTAAAACTATTAAATATCTTTATAAATTAAATTTATAAAGTTATGTGAAAATGTGTGTCCCATCAGTGCCAAAATTTGGACATCGCTCAGCATACGTTGCGATTATTAAACCGCAGCACTGATATTCTGCGATATCCATTTTAGTGACGCCGGCGCCTAGTGTGTCTATAAATATGGAAAATGTATTGAAATACGTAAACTATATACGATATACGAGTAAATAAGATGTTATAAACATAAATACTAATTAGTGTAAAATCTGTGGAGTAGAATGTGGACATTTTGTGTGTTTTGTAATCAAGCGTCTGTCCTATACATATATTGTATTGTTTGCGAGCGACGCCAGCAATTCTAGGAATTGTGAACAACTGCGCAGTGACATTTACGAGTCGAAGCGGTTCCCAAAAGTTTCCCTTGGCTGCTCTAAGGAGTACGGTGTATAGTTATAGAAAAATATGCTATGCAACATATTTATCAAACCAATTTCATAAAAGTAATAGGAACCAGACCACAGAGCATGTAAACAATGAAGGTAAGCGGACAGCAGCCATCTTATTTGAAAACTATACAACTTTGTACATGATTGAATTGTTAATTGAACGATATAAATGGGTAATTGAATTAAGTGAAATAAATTAAGTGCAAGAATTGAAATTAAATGTATCATAAAGTTAGAGTAAAAAATATTAGTTTAGAGTAAGTAATCAAAACAAACCTGTTTTATTATAGGACCCCAAGATACATAGATATAAGATACAAGCCAGGTATACAGGTATAGGACACTGTTAGTATAGTATGTGACGGGCACATGGCAAAACAAAATTATTAAAAATACCGAAAATGTGCGGGTGGTGAAGAACCTTCTACCCCGCGGTCTCGACGACGGAGGGCGTGCATCAGTGAGCCAGTCAGCCTAACACCACGGCCAGCGCAACCTGGTCGAAACGAAGTATGTAATACCTATTTAGTGATCGCGTTAATTCTCGTATAAATATATAACTTACGAAAGTGTTTATTCGAAAATAGTGTATAGTATTAAATTAACCCACAACCGTCATTATTTTATATGGCATCATAAATATAGGTACTAATCCATTTCATGTTACTGCTTCATATCACAATAACTAAACAGCTATAAATAATACTTTTAGTTCATTAGATTAATTAAAACAAGCAGAATTAATTAAATTAATTGGATTTTATTACACTTACAGTAAGTACAACATTTCTAGTTTACTAATTAAAGTTATTTATTATTGTTGTGAACAAATTGAAAGGTAGAATTAAAAGCAATGTATTACATACTATGGACTTGATTATTTATGATAATGACGACAGTTGACAAAGGCTGTAATCAACAAGATGTCACCCACGAATTTACATGCTTTACATGTCATTGCTTTGTTATTATTAATCGTAGTATAATGTTCAATACAATCTACTAAAAGATCATTTTACATCGGACTGGTCGTGGTTGAAGTAAAACTGTACAGTAATACTTTCGCCCTTTTTACCAACAACTTTTTTTCTTTATTAAAAATATCTCAGCAATCTTCTTAAAATATAAACAATAATTAAGGTTATTTAAGAAAAAATATCAGACAGCTATAAAGCCCTTTACTAAATATCAGGTCTCATTTTGCTTTAAAGGTATCGAACTGCAATCACTAAGGTTGGCCAAAGATAATCATACACTTTATCCTTAAACTTTAATCTTAGAAATTAGGTATAAAAATAACGTAAACATGTCAAACCGAATGTAATACGCACTCACTATACTCCCGTCAAAGAAAGATTACCTACACTTCAGTATTTAATTACACAGACGGACGTAAAGTGGCTGAAGCTTCGTGTAAGAAACTTTCTCCCCGGTAATGTAACTGACATCTGCCACTCATTCCCTAAGTAAGAAAAAAATGCCCTAAGTTAAATTGAGTAAAAAAAAACGCGTGAGGTGTCTTTGGGCCACCTCCGGTTGGAACAAATGTCGCGTAAGTCCCGATGCCGTAGGAATATCGAAATAAAAAGTAGCCTATGTGTTAATCCAGGTGTCTAGCTATCTACATACCAAGTTTCATCGCAATCGGTTCAGTAATTCAGTACGAGCACCGGTAAAGTTAAAAATTTGAAATTTTACTTAACCAAATTTTTAGTTTGAAAATTTGCCATTCTTTTACCATTACATTATTTTACTAAGTCGTAAAAGATACAAAAATGAATATTTCGCTTAAAAAAAATTACTGCTATAACACGTAAAAATCTATATTTTCAGTGGTTTTATATAACTCGAATAATTTTTGTTGCAGAAAATAAATAAAAAGGAAGAAACGGTTTTTTAAGTTTTTCTCCATAAAGAGGTTATGTTGGATTAGTGAATACAAAAGTTGTAGATATTTTAAATCTACAACTTTAACTTTTTCCGAAAGGAAGTGTAGTTTAGCCTGCAATCGTAAAAATCATTATTGACCCCTCAAAACGACCATTTTCGTACTTATTTTCTCTAAAATATGTTTGGTCCTGGACTATTACTATAGTAGGATTTAATAGACTTAATAAATTGTATCAAAATATAGTAAATATTGTAAGAACTCGAAATTAAAATTGTCCTGATTGTGGCCTTACACCAATAGTCCTCATGTTTTCAAAAATGGTTTGACTGAATGAAAAAGTATTTAAAATGTCATGAAATTCTCATCTTATGTCATGAAGTCTTCAAAAAGCAGTAAATATATTACTTTACATGTAAATTATTTTATAAATGTGTTACGCAAAACTTTCAGTGTTTTAATAAAAAACCAAATTATTCATTTTCTGGACTCGTTTAGGCTCACTGCAGTAGTCGTGGCCATTCATCGTCTCGACGCGACTAACTAGATGCAATACATTTTCCATTCTTATCCTGAACTCAAATCTTTGTATTGTTATAAAAGACGTTGAAAAGATGTTTCGTTTGAAAGGAATAAATATCTATTCATGCTCAGTTCTTGTCTCTTATTTGTATTATTATTACAGATATCATAGATACTGCAAGCATAAAACTTTTGTTACTTTTTCTATGTGAGTACCATTCCACCAAGAATACGAAGCAAATGATTATGTAAAGGCGATCGGTTGTCGGACTTTTTAGGGCTCCAACTACCCGTAACGAATGCCACACATGTTTGTATGGCACCCGGGATCGAGGGTTTAACGTGCTCTTGGAGGCACGGAGGAGTCTCAATGTGTTAAGAATGGTCACCCATCCTAGACTGACCTGGCTAGTATTACTTAACTTTCTAATGTGGTAACCTACTCGGTTACCGCCTAAAAAACCCGGCTATCCTACTGTGTCCATAAATAGGACTAGGTTCATTGGGGCAATTGTTAACGGCGCGCCGATTCAACAAAGTAAAAGGCAAGGTAGTACATTGTTGTCTTTAACTGCGTTCCCCATCTATTCCCTAAAATCACCGAAGGCCCTATGAAGTTGTTTTATATAACTTTAACATGGCATAATGTGGTTTTATTTTTATCTTACCAATTCAGTAAAGTTGAGTTTATGTTAAGAACTGTCACATAGTTAGAACATTAGTCTGACTCAAAAGTGTGCGAGCTTGACAAGGCCCATGAAACGGATCGTCCTCATGCTATTACTGTGTCGTCTATAAATATAACAGGTACGAAGTTGCCGTTATGCGGTGCACTATTGACCGAATAACAACCTTCTCAGTGACCAATATCTAGAAGTACACCAGCTATCATTTCACACACTCGAGCAAGAAACAACTTTTTCAACTTTACACGAAACCGTAAAATGGTGTAGCATCGTCCCGACGTATCTAGAATATAGCACCACTGCTATAAATATTTTATCCAAGATAGTGGCCATCATGGACGATACCTATAAACACATCAATATATTCTGTAGGAGGCATCCTACATGAGGAGTGCTTAGCAAGAAAATCTCTTTACGGTAAATCTATAGATAAACAGGCTAAGACGTAAAATTTAAGAACCATTTTCTCCTGTGTTTGTCAACAGATTTTCTCATTTTTCTTTAGTTAAGTCGAACTTTTTGTGTACTCAAAAAAAAATGTTTTTTTTAAGTTATACTTCTTTTAGCGCGTTATTGAAAAATGATGATGAGTAAATTTTTACGATGAGCGCGCACACCATCACGAAAAACCGACACCCTGAAGTTAGCTACTCAACAGTTTAGTTTTTCAAAAAAGTTACCAACTTCACGATAATGATAAAAATGGTTTTTCCATATTACTTTGAGTACGTTTGTAGAATTTGAGTTTAGTTGACGGTATGTATTATTTATGATAATTTACTGTGATTATAAGTGATAAAAAATGGTTTTTACATATTACTTTGAGTACGTTGGTAGAATTCGAGGTTAGTTGACGGTATGGATTGTATGAAAACTTTACTTAACTAGATAGAAGTATAACTTCTTACGTGCGTACATAAGTACACACACACTTTTTTTAAATAAAAGAAAGTAGTTCACTACCTTTCACTCCTCTGTTAGCCAACAGATATTTTTTGTTGTTTAGGATCTATTGACGAGCTTTAGTGTCATCAATAAAAAAAAATCAAAACAGTAAGCAGATAAAAAGAAGTGAACTTGGAACTTCCATAGCAAAATCGTTGTTGACAATGTGTCAACCTAATCAGTTTACGAGAAATTAAAATATTAAGCATTATATACTTATAATCTACCTGTTTTCTGCAGTTTATTCCTCATTTAATTTGGATTATAAACATCTCTCAGCATGTTTGCCAACAGGTTGTACTACAACATACAGTATGTATGATGGTAATCACATAAACTGGACGCGTGTAATTTCATTAAGCCGTTTTCACGTAACTTTTATGTTGTAAGACATATTGTTTAAAAATTTTAGCTTTCTGCACTTCTTCTAAAACTGTAAATATTCTAAAATTCACGTTACCACGATCGCGAAATGTTCTTAAAAAGGGGTACAAAGAATTCTCTTCACGTATTAATATAATGATTGTAGGAAAACAGTCTCACAACCACTGATATAAACTATGAAAATCACTAACTAACAGTAACTGCCAAGTTGTTCGTACCACTATTCGCACTCAAGTCAATAGTTCTGACCTTATTTCTACCCTTTTATAACCCCACTATTCAATAATATTTATCAATCGACCAATACCATTGGGTTACCGGTATAACCAGTCAAAATAATGTCTTTTAACTTATTTTTATTAAATAGTGAACTGTGTTATTATCTATTATAGTTTGTCCCTATTTTTAATAAAATAAATAAGATTTTTTGAAGTGGCGACAACATGATTATGGATCTTTTCCTGATAAATTCAACTCTACAAAACTGTTTAATGCATCGCAAAAAAAAAATATCTAATTAAATAACACCAAGTCTAAAAATACACTTGACGGTTAGTAGAGAAATCACATTCCATCTGAATAAATTACGGGTGTTCCGAAGCAAAATAAAATAAATTATAAAATCATTCAAAAATAGTGGCTGTTATTTTCATATTTCTTTACAAAGTGGAATGGAATGCCTTCGGGGAGGCTTTTGTGTGAACAATGGAAGGCATTACACAGGCTGTCGACATTGCCTACATGCCGGTACAATAGACAACCACACCGATCTTGCCCCCTGTAGAACACAAGAAATCAACGCTAAGAAATCTCAGACATGGCTTGTGAAACTGTTATAAAGTGACTCACTTCTGTCATATTACAATTAATGACCATATTCATCATTATAAATGAACAATATGTAATCAAGAGAGCCTACGCTATTGCGTCAGTCTTTCATCATTTTCTTAACTTCTTACTGAATACATCTACCCTCTGCGTAGTAACTTAATTTTCACGTAACCCTTTAATCTTTTTTAACATAAAATACTTTGTACAATGAAACTTTTCAATCTAAAAATGTAATCTAGTACTCAAGTACTAGATTCATATCTTCAAAGATGTGAGGTGCCAATGCAAGAAGGACAGCGCGGTAATAACTAAGTGCTAATCATTTAGGTAACTACATACAAATGTATGTATGGAATTATCACTTCGCCTTTATTTCTGCTCCGCCACTACTCCAGTCCAAGATGCAGTCTGATAGCATTTGTTCACACATATACCTTAGCTGTTTTAACATTTAATAACCTTCACTTGTAAGTAACAATGTAAACGAATCTTGGAAGTAAATTTTAACCTACTTCTCTCTTTTGAATACAATACAATACTATAATTTGCATCTTTTAGCTGATCTGAGAGTCAGGAGGTGGATTATGGAACTCTTCAGCGGCTACTAGTAAACCCCTCGAGTTTAGGCTCATATGATTCGTTTTGATGAGTTCAATAGATTGGGCTTGGTAACGATGGTCTGATGATGAAGCCAGGAGGTGGACGGTGGAACTCTTTTTTCGCCATTAACACTAGAAGTGACGCGTATTGTGCACTACCTTTAAATATCGCGACCGTCAGTTTGACGGTATGTGATAATCAGATAGAAATGGTCAAAATAGTAAACGATTTCTTATTAAAACAAAATTATGAATTTTAATATTATAAGATTTGGTTAGTTTTATAATATATATTGATTATGTAGAAACACAATTGTGATAAATATATTTTTATAGACTTGTTTTACGCATTGTCTACAAATAGCTTTTGGCCATCAGTTTACAATTCACAGATGCGTTTATTTTCATTTTGAATGAATATGACATTGACGTCTTTACTAATGGCTTTACTCTCTAAGCGTTGAATGGCGGCTAAAACTTTTTTGAAGTGTAAACTTTAGGCACGTTGGACACTTTTGGTACGGAGAAAAAGCACTGAACTCGCGTAACCGTCACACTCAGATGACAGATGTCAGTTACGTTTTCAGTTTTGTGTTTGTTTTGTTTTGTCAGTTTTTTTTTTCTGACGTGCAGTCCTGCGACTGACAGTTTTTTTATTTTACTATGTTCTTTGCTCGAAGTTCACTTACGAAATGTTTTCACCTATAACTTTCCGTTAAACAGTCCACGAATTTAGTAATACATTGGCGGCTTAACCTAGAAGACTATTTTGAAAACATAGAAATGGCCGTTATGTATGGATATTTCTACAAATTTGTGGTACATCTTGTCTTGTTCGCCTCATTATTCCAATTTTACCTACTCGTGTTTTCAGATCTTAGCTAGTCTGCCAATTTTAGAGATGTAAATAAACACAACCACTACACTACCATTTAGTCCCACTACTAGGTTTTAGTCTGGCAATAAAGATGTTCTAATCAGCCTTCCAACACGGCTTGTACTTTCTATATCTGGATATATACGTTCACTTTGCAAATTGCTGTCCTGAATTTCAGGTCCGAAATGACTTGAATTGGGAATGTTTTTTGCAGAATCCACTGATGTAGAACATCCTTGCTCTGACCCTGGCTGAAAGCCTGTGTAGTCAGTGTCACAAACTTTTGCCGATGATTCATGCCACTTTCATAACCTGAGATATCTTCTATATTACGAAGTCGTAAAAACTGTTCCTTTTTCACAATTCGACAGTCGTCGATTTGAATCCATTATAATGTGTTTACACAATAATTCACTACAAGGAACCGGTTAAAACGACAAGTAAGGTCAAAAAACACAAATTATAAATTCAAGTTACGACAAGAGAGTTGAAGAATAAACCGTTAGTCGCATACCAATCCCTTTATCTATAGTTTCAAACTTATGTTTGTATAATCATAAGTTAGGAAAAGTCATTAAATATGAAAACAAACTAAAAAACTATTAGCGATCAAAATCATTCTTTCGTCAAATTGACGCGTTGACCCTTCTAGTGTTAAAGCGTGTTTTATTTTACTTTTACTAAACTATAATTATTACTGAGGAAAGTGACTAAACCACTGTTATTCTAATAAATTGTATGGCATAGAATAAACGACCTCCTAAGTTGTATAGTATAGTTAAATATGAAAAAATTACTATGCTGTCCTCCCAGAATAGGTAGGAAAAAACAACTCGCAGAATAAAAAATCAGAGTTAGAGTCAGCGACTTTCGATGCCTTAAGACAATTATTTGTATAATTGACAAAAAAAAGGTATCAATATAATATATTTTTATTCTTGTAAAGTACGTTTGAATTTGATTTTTGATTTTGATTATTGAACTCAAAGCAAAAAAGTGTAACGTTGAAAACTACTACCTTCAAGCCAACAGCAAACTTATTTGGTGCATAAAATGCTATTTTATTTTATTCTAGTAGAAACTGCATCTACATACCCCAAGAGGTACAAACATTGAAAACTTATACCAGGCCAATCGCATTCCCACGTCCCCACTAGAAGATATTAAACAAGAATCTATTTAGACCTTGCAAAACAGAAGCGGCAAAGGTAATCTTCTAAAAGGCTTTTGAATATAAAACTTTATACGCAAAATGGGAAAGAAGTTTTTTTTAATTGAAGTCTGCTGAAATTGGCTACGAAATTGTTCATTCTTATATTGTTATTACGATCGCAGGTTTTTAAAGCTACCTGGAAATTTTTTGTCGTTACGATAACAATGAAAAAGCCTATTCTAAACCATGGTTACTTAGAACTACTGTGCTCTTGATAACGAAAACTATAAAAATCAATTGTTTGAATCTTTAAAAACGGTATTAATCATATATATTGTGGTGACGAGACCTCCTGCGCTACATTCAACCTCCTTCTATTGGAACGAAAACTCCTTGACAAGGGCACGGAGGTCTTGGCTGGTAGCACCAAACTCGAAATAAGAATAATCGTATTTTTTAGAAGAAATGAAACAGAATTCAAACATAGGAAATGGAACATTTGGGAACAGTTTTCGAACAGACAGCATGATTTGTTCAAGAATTTGTTTAAAATTTTAAATTCGTTAAAAGCTAAATATTCATTATAACGCTTTTAGTACTTGCTAATGTTTTAATTATACTCCTCGACAGCGACATCCCAATCTAGGGTACCATACGCACGCCCCTAATCTTACATTACCTTACAATACCGTTTTTATTTGTGCGAAAGTTTCCATACTCACTTGAGTGAGTTCACTTAGTACTTGCAGTAGTACGCGAAGCACGTCTGCTAGCGCTAGAAGGTTAGTTTTGCTACTAATTCATTTATTATTTTCCATCCGTAAGTACATTGTACAAAATTAATTATGATTTTGGTACATTCAAATTCATTGTTGGCGTCTGTTTCCATGTCAAAATATAATGGAAGGTGTAAGGGGCAAAGTAAGGAACAACTTATACACACGTCTTTTTGTGCATACTTATCACGATACAAAAGCAAGTTAATCATAAAAATGCAAGGTTGATGATTTATAATCATTAATGTTCATGCTTGCTACGCAAAGTACAAATGCAATCTCGCCGTCGTGCGAGAACCTGCGCAGAATAAGCGCGCTAGGGGATTGATCTTTTACGCTCCGCACGTAACATTTTAATGCGTTTAGATTGATTACCTCGCAGGTTTTCGGCAGTAGTAGTCCCACTAACATTATAAATGTGAAAGTTTGGATGGAAAGATGGATGAATGGATGGATACATGTTTGTTACTCCTTCACGTCAAAACTACTGAACCGATTCTAATGAAACTTGGTATGTAGATAGCTGGAAACCTGGATTAACATATAAGCTACTTTTTATCTCGATATACCCACGGGATCGGCACTTACGCGGGTGAAACCGCGGGGCGCTGCTAGTGTTAAATAAAGTTATCGTAGTTAATTGTATTTTCATCGTATTAAATATTTAACGACCTCTGTGGCGCGGTGGTAGTGCATTCGACATCAAACGGTTCGATTCCCGCTCAGTGCAAATATTAATATGCATGAATATATCTATTTACATTGGCCTGGATGTTTCTATATATAATATGACATGTATATAATATAGGTCACCAAAAAATATTAAAATATATATATCTCAGCATTTTAATCCGTGTTCTAGACCCCATTATACGAGCTATGCGTAGTTTGGGCTTGTGGCCATGTGTAATTGATATTTATTATGTTTCTATACATATTTGTAGAGTTATTTATATTTTGTCTATATTATAAGCAATAAATACTAATATATTTGAGGGTGAATATTATTATATTATAACATTAGCATGTACAATATATTTATCTATTTACCTGTACTCTGTAGATACAAACATTATATCACCACACTCACAAAATCCTCACACACACACCCTCACACACGCAAATACACACATTGATTAAAAGGGCCCAGTTGAAAACCAGCGTCAGGCACCCACCAGTGCCCGGCACAAAGCTGAACTGGGCTCCCATTCTAGTGCGACCGCGAGATGACTACTTCTCCTCTTGTAAACTAAGTTAGGTACATCTCCTAAAACTCAGCTATATGTTTTAGAATTTGATAATTAAGTGTTTCACTCTGTTAGCGTCTCGTTAGTTGTACCAGAATAAATGTATTTTCTTTCTTTAAAAATGAAATATTGCTTTTTACTTTATATTTAATTATTACATTGTAAGGTATATTTTAATTACATCCAGCATCAGTTAAACTAAAAACAAAAAGTCAATTTCTAAACTATCATGTAGTAGGTATCCATAAAACTTCGATTCGATTCAAGCGTTATGGGATCGAACTAAAACATTACATAAAACTAAGTTTGGATGAACTCAAGCCTTCAACAATTTCGGGAACAAGTAAACAAGCAAACCAACTAGAACTGTTTATGAAATGAGATTGCACATCAGTAGGGTTGCCAAAAAAGCGAACTTTTTATAGCACTGGGCTGCATCGATTAAAATAAATCAAACCCAGAACCAGTGTTGCCAATTCACTATCCCAGTTCATTTAATTTTAAGGGTCAAAAAAGTAAATTTAAATAAGATATAGAATAAAGATATCTAATACACATACAATTCGACAACCCTACTCCTCAATACAGTCGGACACTAGCCGCAAGACTTATTTACCCACAGCAAAGATAAAGTTACCCCACATTAGTATTTAGTACAATTCTCGCATGGATGCACTATTTTATAGAACTTTCACAAACGCATATGAATTTAGCAACAAACTTCTCTCATTAAAAGAAAGACAAGCTCTATTTGGTTGTAAGAAAAGTGTTTATGAGATAATCCAATGCGTTGTGTATAACATCACGTAAGGTAGGTATTTAAACGTAAATGAATATTACTTTCGTGAAATAATTCTATTAAAAATAAAATGGTCGTATTACGAATTATATGAAGTTTCTTTAGGGAACTTTCTTTTTTTTATGGTATAGGGGTAAACGAGCAGACGGGTCACCTGATGGTAAATGACTACCGCCGAAGGGTGAGAGGGGGGGGGATTGTGGAAGAGGGGGAGAGGAGGGAGGGAAGAGTTAGGGCCTCCGGTAACCTCACTCACTCGGCGAATAGCAATACAATCATTGCTTCACTGCCGGTTTTCTGTGAGGCCGTGGTATCATTCCGGTCGAGCCGGCCTTTACGTGCTAAATGTTTTTCTACTTTTGGGAGTGGTTTAGCATAACATATGGGTACTTCAAACCAACACTACAAACCATTGTACCTATGTATTATTAAAGTTTATAACTGCCATAATAAGCAAAAATTATTTTTTTGTGGGTGGCTGTCTCGGAGTTGAAAATTGTAAAATATGGCAATAATCTCATCGCCTTTTATATAGCTGCCCAACATGTGTCACGTACACCCCTGCCAGCCCTCTTACTCTACTTATGTATATATGTCTATAGTTCTCATAAGTTTAGTACCAACTAATAAGATGTTAAGCATTTAATATTTCAGTGAAAAGTAAATGTAGAAAGAAAGTCCCTTCTGCCTCACACCCCTAGTCCAGTAAACCAGTACTTCTAGGCTGGTGTTGTTCTTCAACCGGAGAGTAGCGAGTAGGTTGTTAACATAGTAGAAAAATAGTTGTTGATAACGTGCGAGTGACATCTCTAATCATGCTAGTGTTTATAAGCAACGGTACTAACGGTAACGTATTATCGGTTACACTCGCCCCCAAACGAAGTGGAAACTACAACTGTAAAACTTTCGTACTCATATAAAGTATAATATGTATCTCTTAAACCCTCGTTAAATTGATGTCTCTCCAATTAGACCTGTATCTCGTAGTGGATTAAGAGTAGTATATTGATATTAAATTACAATGCTACGTACAACAGCTACACTAACATTTCGTCAGTTATATTTTTGGTCAAATAACACTCAACACACAATTTATTGTAAAACATGTTTGTAAACGCCGTATTTCTTTCTTTCTTTCTTTCTTTATAAAAAGACAACTCCCGCATTAGGAATGACTCCTGTGTCGCGGGGGACTATACAAACGTACAATCAACGGACACAAAGAACACCCAGACTCGGGTGGGAATCGAACCCACGACCTATGGCATAGCAGTCAGGGTCACTAACCTCTTGACCAACAGGCCAGTCATAGTATTAGTGTATGTTTTGTGTAATAAATAAATAAAAGCAACCATATTTTCATCCACAGGCCATGTGGCCAAACTCAGGTGTCCTACTAAGAATTTCCAACAAAAAAAAACAACAATAATCAGCTGGACCCATAACTCGAATACAGGATACCACGATTGCGCGCAGGTGTATGCACATAAGTGCCAAAATATCACGGAACTAACAAAAGAAGAGATAGTTTATCTCTAATTTTTTTTCGTTGGTTCCGTGACCTTTTGGGGCCATCTTATCACTGATTTTCTGCTTCTTGTTGTAACTAAAGTTATGACACAATACAAATGAAAACACCTCGACATCCAAGCTATCGCGGGATCGAGTCCCACTTGGAAATTGACAGCTACTTAAAAGAGAAGGTATTTAATATTATAGTTCAAAATTCCGAGATAACAGTAGCATAATGATGGTAACTGAAGGGCTTGTTTCATAATCTCAAGGTAAACTATTTAGTAGTTAACAGCTAATTTCTAAATTCTAATAATGACTGTGAAACCAGATTTAGGTACAATTCACCTAAATCTAGTTTCACAGTCGTTATTAGAATTTAGAAATTTAGGTATTAAGTCTGCGTTACACACCCGTAAAATGATTTTGTAATGCAAATTTAGTGTATTTTTGATTGATAATCTCCGAATAGTTTATTGGAAACATAACTTAGAGATAAGAAAAGCAGTTAATGTGTATAGAGTGTTTTTTAGATAGGACCATTTTCAGCTGTGGACGCCATATAACTAAATGGATGACGAACAATTTAAGACAATTCGTATTAGAGGGGAACACTTACTTGTTAATATCTCGTTATTAAAACATAGTGATTATTAAAACCAAATGTAATAATTGGCATCAAAATAGACAATTCTTCTATCAAGATGTCACAACTGGGAGTAAATCGAATCACCGCATGTTATACGTAATTTGAAATTCCATTAGCTGAGCTTCAGTCTCAGAGTATTTGAATATTTAGTGCCTAATACAGACATAATTACGTTGCGTTGTACCGAGTAAACAGCACGGTACTGACTGAAAATACTGCACAAGAGCATGGTTTATACTCTTGGTGTTTTTCGCTAGAATCACATGATATCATTAAATCGACAGCAATAGATTGTGTAGGTTTAATAATCTACAATATTTTAGTACAGCGTACAGTAGTCAAAATAATGTAAAACATACGACTAGTTTTTGAAGTAAAAACTTCTTTAGGCACGGTGTGCACTTTTGCTATGGAGGAAAAGCACTGAAATCGTGACAGCCACGCTAATAATACATATATAGATCCACTAGAGGGCGCTCGCTACTCTAAACATTGAGTTCTGTCAGCTCCTTATTAAAATCTTTAAAAATATAATTAGTTCAATAAAGTACTAATTGTGTGCGCAATTCATATGGTAAAATAAACAAAAACATAATTGTAATCAAGGTGAAAATTAATAACGCCTATAGTGAGTGCTCAATAGCGAAAACTTTTATTCAAAATTTCGTCCGAACGTACGTCAGTTTGATAAATGTCACCAGTAGATGGCATCACTTTCTTCAAAAAGGAACACTTCTGATCGGCAACTCACAATTTTTTAATACAATTATGATAATTATTGTAAATAAGGCATTTTTGAAGTGAAAACTTCTTTAGGCACGTTGGGCACTTTTGGTATGGGGAAAAGCACTAAACTCGCGTAACCGTCACGCTTAGATACATAATATTATATTGTGTGTGTATCTGTATAATAATTATATGTACACTATATGTGTAAGTTATGTTTTCACTTCTGACGTGCAGTCCTACGACTGATAGTTTTTTTTGTCTATACGACGTGCTGCAGGAAGGTGATCGCATATTTCATATAATTTATAGTTCAGAAAAAAAAATAACAGATTTTAATAGCGAACCAAAGTAAAATGCAAAAAAAAGTTCTACTATCTAAACTCGAGGGGTTTATTATTAGCCACTGATGAGTACCCCTATCCACCTACTGACTCTGTCATCAGATCAAGTCCAAGATGCCGAATTATAGTATTGCCATCCGAACTACATATACTTTGACTGGCCTGTTGGCCTAATGGTCAGTGACCCTGACTGCTATCCCATAGGTCGTGGGTTCCCACCCGAGTCTGGGTCTACTGTGTGTCCGTTGTTTGTATGTTTGTAAAGTCGGAGGAGTAATTCCTAATGCTGGTGTTGTCTTTTTATAAAAGAAGATAAGAAAGATATAAAGTTTAATTTCGACACATCAATTAGAAGTTGGTTAAAATTGAATTTCATTATTTGTTTACATAGTTATAAGTGAAGCTAATTAAAGCGTTTTAAAAAAGTAGACAAGACGACTGATAGTATTCAGTAATCAAGATCGTTAGTAATACTATGCCTGGTTATCAATAAAGTAACAATACAAAAGTAACTGAAACAGCAAAAATAAACCGGATACAGATAATGGTCCCGATTCTATTGTACACTCGACTAAACTAAACCTGACTTAATTTCTTCATATGAATTCAACCTTGTCTTCTTCGTAACAAGGTATATTTGTTACTGGCATCTATTTTTCAGCGCCACTAAATTTCTCTTCACTAAAAGAGATTCAACGGATAGCGGCCCTCGCTACGTGGTATTAAAGTTTATTTAAGCGTGTCAGACTTAAGTCGACAAATAAATTGCTTATTTTGATAGCGACATATATTACCTACTTGTTTAAATTTGACATATGACCTTGTTTCAAAGTAATAATAATAATAATAAAACGTTTATTCCTCACCACAAACCAAAAAATACAAACAATGGTATATATATGCAAAAATACAGCTGAAACGGACAATTTCTGGTTGTGGATCGCTGGTGCCTGTGGTAGGTAGTTACACCTGTAATACAGGACACCAGGTCCCACCTCTTTGGATATGCAAAATTTAATTAGCTTGCTTTAATTTGATAATGAATTGTTATCCCAGGTACAAAAGTTCTAAACAATAAGTGAGTTTAAAGACAACATAATATACGTAGAAACAACCGGAAAATAAATATCAAAGTGAACAAGGTTTACATTTTGTATGAAGAAAATTTAGTCAATTATAGTCAAGAGAGTAATACAACAGAATTGACACTAATATGCTCCTATTTCCAACTCCAGATTACCTAGAAGCTTTTATTCTGTGAACACTACATACTGGCGGATAAGCTACTCTACGCAAAAGTGTCTCTATTTCAGCTTTGAAAAAGAAAAAATAAAATCCCAGTCGCTTTTGTTACTTGAATGTCACAGGTATTGCGGATGCAACAGGTACCTTTAAAGACCAAGATAGTCTGTTGCGTTTGCAACTGACAACGCTCTAAGTATAAATAAATGGGAGTACTTTCTATCCATTTTCCTCGGCTAGCAGTGCTAAATTAAATGGTAGAATTAATATCACTGGAGCGATGTGAGTATAAACCTTAAAAGGAAATTAAGTTATAATTCAAAAGGCGCAGGTGTATTAATAAGAACTTATTATTAAAGTAGACTGGTCTGTTGGTCTAGTGGTTAGTGACCCTGACCGCTATGCTTATAGGTCGTGGGTTCGATTCCCACCTGAGTCTGGGTGTTCTTTGTGTCCGTTGTTTGTATGTTTGTAAAGTCCCCCGCGACACACGAGTAATTCCTAATGCGGGAGTTGTCTTTTTAAACAAAAAAAAAGTAAATAGATTTTGATAACTGTCCTTATTTGGATTTGATATTTTTATTGTGTTATGATATTATTAGTCTAACAACAATATTGACGTCTCAGTATAGACGGGATTCCAGGTTGATATGAATCTATTTCGACGTTTTTTTTGGAGTTTACTCCTTAAGAATCGTTTTTCATAAAAAAAAATATGAAGAATTTAGTGATCGGAGGCTGCCCTCTTATCACTAAATTTTACACTTCATATTTTTTTAAATTAACGTAACGCTTTAACGCTTTGTTGTGCTTTTTGTGGATGAAATGATGAGAGAGATAGAGAGAGAGAGAGATATATATATATATATAGATGGAGAGCGAGAGAGGGAGAGAGAGAGCCTCCATTAAATTATAAACTCCAGTCGTGCGTCGAAGCGGACACACACCTTTTTAGGGTTCCGTACCCAAAGGGTAAAATCTAAGACTCCACTGTCCGTCCGTCTGTCTGTCTGTCTGTCACCAGGCTGTATCTCATGATTGATAGGTAGGCAGTTGAAATTTTTACAGAATGTGTATATCTGTTGCCGCTATAACAACAAATCATAAAAATAAACTAAAAATTAAAGGGGGTCCCCTACTAGACACGTATTTTTTTTGGCTTATAGTATTAAATCTTGTACGATGGTGCGGAACCCTTCATGCGCGAGTCCAACTCGCACTTGGCCGGTTTTTTTTATTTTTTTTAACAACTGGCACCGTTGTGCTTCTGTTTCTGATAATGACGGTCAGTGCAGTCAACATGTAAGTTTTGTACTTCAGACATTGTGAAATTTTAGACTACCCGTATGTCAAACTGCAATCTTGTACATACAATGTATATACCGTAATGTATAAACAGATTGTTTGTGAGGTGAATTAATAATGACTAGGTACATACGCTATCAATTCTCTATACATCATAGCATATTGAATTGATATAGTAATTTACAGGTACGAAGGACCCAGTTCAACATACATGTACAAATTTTTATATTGCGACGCGCAGCACGTCACGTGATTTTCAGTTCATGGTGTGTGTGTGTAGTGATATATCGCTTCTAGTTCCGAGCCCCGAAACAGCGTCAGCCACGTGCAAAGCTGTATTTTTTGGTGCACCACAGTACCTTATGGCCGTTGGAGCACATGAAATGTTAAATGAAACGCTTCTGAATGAACGCCTTCATACTCGGCCAAATGTTTCAATTGTCCAACGGCGCAACGCTTAACCCGCCGCGTGATTAAGCTTTACCTATTTCTGTACAGATATCTTTGTTTAAATATTCCTTTATCCTTTCTGTTTATAATAGAATATTTAAAAAAAATATAATACATTTCAAATAGTACTTTTAACCGTTATTATAGGACAGTTGATGGCCCATACCCAGGAATATAAAACAAGCTTAGAATCTCGCTGATCAATAATATAGTTGTTTCGTAAAGCTATTCAAGATACAACATAGAAGAAAGATCTTACAGTCCGTAACTGAAATCAAAACTACGGCTGGCATATTGTAAAAAATCATTTTGCCACATCTTCCGCACCGGTTTGTCAGACTTTTCCGTCACCGGTTTTTACTCCCCATACCATCTACGTCATCCAAATGCCATATGATTCTTGTTACTCTATACTTGCAAGTGGTTATATATTGTAAAACGATTGAATCATAATAAAGTTATACGGACAGAAAGTTGATATGTCCGCACAAAAGGAGCTAGAACAATTTTAATTTAAAACAAACCCCTTGTCACATAATTAAAACACTTTCATTAGAATAAAGTCAAATACAGTGTCCGCGTCCATTTTGCCATCCTACCAAAATAGCAACGCAATTAAGAGCATTAACATTAAACCACAATGTACATTTTCATTTCATGTCCAGTAAACGCGCTGTCAATTTGACAATGGAGAACTCCAGTAATGTAAAACCCGGTCTTCATATTTTTACAAATGAAATATCCTATAATAAGAGCGGTAAATGTCATAATGTACCCCCGTTTGATTTGCATTTTTAACTGACGAAAAAAGGTGGAGGTTCTCAATTCGACCGTATAATATAATATAATATTTATATATTATTTTTTTTAAGGTTTCTTCAGGAGGTTATCAATTCGTCGGATTTTTTTTTTGTATGTTCTCCAATTACTCAAAGACGGCTGGACCGATTTAGATATTTATTTTTTTTGGTTAAAAGGGTACTTTCTAGTTGGTCCCATTGTCATCAAGTCAGGATCTGAGTATAAGTTTTGAAGATGTCGACGGAGCTCTTCAAATATTATAGGCACTCCTATAGCAATTTCGGTATTTTTAACGTCACTCTCGAAAGACACCATTTGGTGATGTTGAACTGATGCTAAAGCCCACAGATGGCCACCGGAACTACTCAATAATAAGTATTTCACGGGTTGCGATTCGATTACTTTAATATGGTTCCTATGCAATTTATGCTCGTCACAATGCCTATGGTCAATTGTGAACCGATTTCAATCATTCTTTTTTATTAAATTGACTTTACTCAGGGTTGATTCCATTTGATTTTGAAGAAAATATTCAGATTAACGAATGAAGAATACAGGTTGTATGAATATACCATGATTTTGTCGCAGTCGTAGAAAAACGGCGGATTTGATTTTATGACGATTTTTGTTTTTGACATAAAGCCTACTGAAAACATTATACTTTATCATAAAACAAAACATTTTGCAAAGCTCATACACACAGTAACATTTGCAGATTTCATTAACAGAAACAGCTGTTTTTAAAATATTACGTAAAACATCATTTGAAAGCTTAAAGTGCGCTCCTGTAAAGTTAGTAAAAATCAAATCCGTCGTTTTTCTGCGACGACGACAATTTAGACGCATTAAAGTCGCTTATCGTTTTCTTTTCTTTATGGGTAATTATTAGAGAAATTATAAAGTGTACACAAGAATTATTTTTTTGTCACAGTTGATGTCCCTGTCCTAGTGGCATCTCCAATCACAGAACGAACATACAGGCACGTAACCCTCTTCGAGCTACTGCAGTCTCAGTCCCGTTTCTTAACCGAGACTTGCGTTATCCCTTACCCTAACTCCCTCGCTCTATCCGTTTCCCTTACCCCAATTTACCTTCTACCTTATTCCCGTCTGAAAACGATTAAATTCCCAAGGAGGTATGGCGTCAGGCTGGCCGGTCATAAAAGAAACCAGCCGAAACTCTTTGCATGCAATGTGCCAACCCTAAACTTGGAAAAGGGGCAAGAAGATGATGGTGATGATTCGATTTTATTCGGTCGTCTAGTGGTTGAATTTTGACCATAATTCATTAACTTTTAATGTTTTCTTTTAGGCATTGTATAGACTTTCCGTACCATGAAAGGTCAACATATACACTGGATCCCTGTAGCTTTTTGTTACAGTTTTCGCATAAATTATAAATTGAAAAAAAAATAATTTGGCACGCACGCTTCTACGTAGGTATTATAAACTTTTAGTATTCCAAATTTTAAATTCCTCAATTTCCAATTTTGCGAAAAAACAATAAAAATCAGTCAGTCGTAGGACTGCACGTCAGAAGTGAAAACAACTTCACAATGTATTTACATATACATACACACACACATACATGTGCATATATATAATTAGATTAAAAATAAAAAGTAGGTAATAACATATCTAAATGTATACATAGGGTACACTGGAAGTTCTGCGCTCCTGGCCGCTCCTAAATGTTTGAATTTCGAATTATTACATAAGAAACTCGGCTAAGTCACAAAGCCGCTACAGAAGTTTTCACTTAAAAAAAAGTAAAAAAGTGAAAAAACCCAATATCTTAAGATTACCAGAGATCCTTGTGTACGGTTAGCAATACAAGAGTAGTAACCCAATGTTACCGCTCTTGAATTTCTAACTGTACCTTTTACGAGTAACTTCATGTGCTTATTTGCCATCTACTTTCCAAAATCAATTAAGTGTAAAAGGTTCACCTGAGTTCCTGACATTTTCATTTTAATTAGCTTGGATGGCCATAGTATCATGCTGTTGCAATATCTAAAGTGCAGCCGTTTCAATGTTCACACAGTTGCCCAACTCTCAGAACCAACGGCTGGTGATTGAAATGGAACTATTCGTGAATATAACAGACAAATTCCACGTAGCTTTTGACATTCGAGACATGCACGAGTTTTTTAGACGACTGTATTTGAACAAGCTTTTCACATTGACATATTATAGATATAAGACCTGCTATGAGTTGCCTAAGTTTAAAAAGATAATTTTTTTATGTAGTTCACATAATTTCTGGTTCAAGTCACAAAACACACTATAATGTGTTTTGTGAATTTAAGTAAAGGCAATAAAAATGTTATTCTTTAACTCGATAGTGTTATTACTACATCATCACTACATATTATAAAACAAAGTCCCATGCCGCGTCTGTCTCTCTATCTATACGCGATAAACTCAAAAACTTCTGAACGGATTTTCATGCAGTTTTCACCAATAAATAGAGCTATTCATGACGAAGGTTAAGGTATATAATTTGTTAAGGTTTTGTGTAAATTGCTTGAAATATGATAATGATTGTTGAAGATGTCTCTGCTGCCCGTGCAAAGCCAGGGCGGGTGCTAGTAGGTATATAATAAACAAAACTATTTTTCTAAATGATGTCAATAATTATATAATAATAATAACTTCACACATCTCACACACGGCCGTCTGATCGCAAACTAGGCAGAGCCTGTAATATGGTAACCAGACTGCTGCTAAACATACTTATATATTTCTAAATACACACATATTATAGATAAATTACACCCAGACGCAGAACAAATGATCGTGCTTATCACACAATTATTTATCCTGGGTGGGAATCGAACCCACGACCTCTGACTTAGCAGTCAGGGTCACTAACCACTAGACCAACAGGCCAATAAAATTGTGTATAAAACACAAGTCCATCTAAGTTCAAAGAAAACTAGATTAAATTGACCAAAGTCGCAGGCAAAGACTGAAATCTAGTTTAGAAATAGGAATTGCGATATAACGTTTCTGTTTCTCGTTAAAATATTTCATATCAGCAATGGAATGTCATGAAGATTTGCTCGTAGAGTTTCCAACTGTAGTAAGCCACATTATTTGCTGCGGTTCCCATGACTGCACTCTAGGCGAAGCCGGAACCACAATTTATTCACATACCGTTTGATGCACTTCAATTCGCTAAACCCAAGCTCGATATCAAAGCTAGAATTCTGATCTTGTTAAACCTTTGGTACCTGTTACAATATTACGATGTTAATTGGATTGCCAAGCTGTTATTAATGTTATTAACTATTATAATAATATGTACAACATTGCGGTGAACTAAATATGAGTCGAAAATCGAATCTGAATATCGAACACGCTTCATTGGACGTCTTTGATTTGTATTCTGTGCCCAGTGTTAGCGCAGTCAACCTGGATGTTTTATGATCAAAATGGACATTTTGATTATCACGCATTTTTATTTTTGGATAAATAATAAAAAATGAGCTGATTAAGAATTTCAATACCCGCGTCGCGTCGGGGCAAATGGGGCGTCATTTTTTTATTTAACAATTTAACGAAAAAAAAGCCCTTTTTACATTTCGTGTGATATCTCGTTTAAAGTACCATTTTCGTCAAAAATGCTCAAAGCTTTTTTGTTCTTCATTGAATTACCTACGAAATTAGATGTTTAAAGTCGCTAAGTGCTTTTAGTGTGTCAAGTGTCAAGTTAAAAAAATCGCTTTTTTTTTCAACATCTAAAAACTCTGAAAGAAACTTACGTAGAAGTCCGAAACTTTCTAAAATTGTAGCTTGTGATGATATTAAAAAGTGTTATAAATTTCAGAGAGATCGGTTTTAAACTTTTTAAATTATTAAGGATCATTTTTTTTTAGCCTTAATTACAAAATGCTTAATTTTTTTCTAAGCTACTAAAACTGGTCGGACTAGCATAGAAAATTTAAAGAACCATTTAAGTTTATAAGCCCGTTGGAATTTTTAAAAAATATCGATTTTAACCGATTTTATAACGATATTTTGATTTTATACCTCAAATTATAAAATCGGTTCTAATAAAACTTTGAGCTTCATTTGCTGTTAAACAAAAGCACTTAGCGACTTTAAACAAGTTTCATTTTATAGATAATTTAATGGAGAGCAAAAAAGCTTTGGGCACATATCACGAAAAACGTACTGGAAACGAGATATCACATGAAATGTAGAAAAAACTCAATTTTTTTCGTTAAATTATTAAATAAAAAAATGACACCCCACTTGCCCAGATTGCGGGAATCGAATTTCTTAATCAGTGCATTTTTTACTATTTATTCAAAAATAAAAATGCGTGGTAATCCAAAATGTAGGTATTTTGGTTCTTGGACTGTTTTATGTAGGGTTGTGTTCGGAAAGTATTTAAAGTTTTCACATTAAGTTCTTTTTTGTTTCGTTGAGGTATCCCAGTGGTTTCGTATTAACTATTCGCTCCATTAAAGAGAGAATGGATGTTATAGTAATTGGCCTATAATTGAACGGGTCAGATGTATCGCTCTTATTAGGCACGTACGAAGGCGATCTGCCACAAAAAAAGGAATTTTCTTGCTGTACTGTAGCGAGTATTGTTCGGATTGGTGTACACATTTATATATATGTATATATACACACATCTAAGAAACAATAATGACCATCTTTTAAGTGGTTTTGATTAAAGGATTTGAAATATCTCAATAAGGGATTGTAGAAGGCTGGAAGAAGGAATATTAAAAAGAATCAATCCGCCCATAGATAGCTTATTTCATTACTAAGATTTACAATAGAAACAAAACACAAATACTACGCCTGGGATTATGAGCTTACTGCAAATAAAACAATTAAAACATCAATACGAACATTGAATATATATTAACAGATTGTTCCAACGAAAATTCCTGACACGTTCCTGACGCCAATTAAATATAATGACTAATTAGAACGAGCCGAAATTCTCCGAATCCTGCCGAAGAATCCCGAAAAGATTGTAAGGACCATTCGTCGGCGTTCACGTTGAGCTTTCTCATCAATATTCATTTGACTTGCAAAATAGTTCGATTCGATAACAAGGGTTTTTTCTCAGAATCGTGGGTAGCAACAGGTGACAGACCCTCATTTTTCAAGCATCTCATCGTTATTTAGGTCTTAAAATCTGGTAAAAAGCGAGCTGTACAATACGGTGATTTCCATTCAAATAAAAAAATATTCATTTCACGTATTTAGTAAGATAAATATTGTGAAACGAGTATTCTTGATTTCTAGTTCTGTCTTGTTTTAAAGCCGCCTTTGAAATTATACGTATTGTACTATCTAATGTCTATTCTGCACTTAAAATTAACGTTTCATACGAAAGGGGGTGAAAGCTTTAACCTCGCTAACAATAGTGTCGGGGTTAAATTTATGATCCACGTTCACTGTTAAGTTTTGAGGTACAGCTGAATACAGGGAACAATTAAATAGCCTCAGCTCCTACTGTAAAGAGATTATTAGCTTTTAGGTAAAAACTTTACTGCTTACGGTTAGAATCCAAATATTAGTTTGTTTAGAAATGGGTTTTTGATATCATATTTCTTATATATAAAAAGTGTAGTTGTTTTACTGCGAAGTTGGTGTATTAACTAATAAATTCTAAAATACATATAGGTAATTGAAAATGTTAATTAGAAACTTACATTTTGCTTATAATATTTGTACATATTTTTGGTCCATTAATACTTTTTTATTACGTTAGCAATATATATCCATAAGCTTATTAAAATAAAATTAAAAAATATATACTCACTTTTTTACAAAACAGGAAATATCTTGGTTGATTTTATCATCCCCTAGACATTTAGCAGCAGTTGTCTAAGTAGAAGAGATGTTCCCTTTAGCCCCTTCCTACAATATACGTAACTACACTCTAGACTTTTTAACTCCCGACGTAAAAAGAGGGGTGTTATAAATTTGAGGTCGATGTGTGTATCTATCTGTGGCATAGTAGCTCTCAAACGGATGGACCGATTTCGATGCAGTTTCTTTCATTTGAAAGTCAGTTTCCTTGCAGTGGTTCTTAGCTATGTTTGGTTAATATCGGTTCAGCAGTGTAAGAGTATCAGCTCTTTTCCAAAATGATGTATGGCATTTTTGGCGTATGATTACTACTTTTTAAGGGTTGTTCCTTAAACCATAAGTATTTTTTGGCGTACGGGATTTTTAATATTTTAATTTAATCTTGTAAAAGCATTAGTGATAGAACACCGTGGTTTTTATTGGTTCCGATATAACCACTTTGTGACAACCGTAATGAATAGCTCTTTAAATAAATAAAAAATACTCTTGTTATTCAATTCACTGCATTGTCTACTATTTGTCAACCTGGTTGTACAAAGCGGAACAAAACGTGAACGAGCCACTGAAGTTTTATAGATCAATTATTCGTTGGAGTGGAGTTGAAAAGGGCTAAGAGAATGCACAATGAACAAGTATGCAGAACTGCAATTCACGCAGTAACGAGCTGTTCCGGAATTGCAAATACCTCCACTGTTGTTTGATCGTCTGTCGTACTCAATATTTTGGACAAAGATTCTTTAATTAGCTCGTTGCAAATAAACATTGTGTTATTGAGTATTTATCAGCTAATTTACCAGTGACTATCAACTCTATTAATATAATTATTGACAATCGTTACGCAACAAAGCTTATAAGTAGGTACATTATATAGGTTCGATAATGATTCAACTAAGATCCATTTATCTCGATTTACCATAAAGTACCTGGGAGACCGACCTTTGCTCGATAGCTTTTTGTAAAATCGTATTATTTTTTTTGTTGTAAAATTGCATTTTACAGGAAATACAACTATGCAGTTAAATTTAAAATGCAAAACTGTATCTGTATACAAAATTTCATCAAAATCGTTTCCTACATTCGGATTATATAATTATATACATATATACAAGAATTGCTCGTTTAAAGTTATTAGATTATGATACACATAAAATTTAGAAACCACGTTCATTTATCGCTAGGGACAAATCCCTCAGAAATACTTTAGTACGATAACTAAAATATTCAGTCTTTAATTACAGCTCAAATCTTATACCATTCACAAAACCTACCGAACGCTTCATTTTAAATATTGTCCCAAAATTGGCAAGGAACCGAGTATTTATTTTAAAGTAAAACAGTTTTAGTACTTGTTTTTTATTGGATCATATTTTTATGTTGCCGTTTGTTAGTGTTATACAGGGTGTTTATGACAATAGAAAGTAAGTGTTCCAAATGTATTAGTAGTGATTTATCACTGAAAGGGCATGACAGTTACAAAAAGGTCGTGACCGTTTGAATTTCTAGATATTTTTACCTCCGATTCTCCATATAAAAACAGAGCTACTAACTACAGCTACAGACTACTAGTAACATGGGTCACACATTACTAGTATTCTTGTTAACCCCTCCAGCTAAGCTAAATGCTTGTGTTAGGAGTGGGTTCACGTCGGTAGTGCACTGGGTGGGGTTCGAACCCGCAACCACTCGATCGCAAGTCCGACGCCTTAGCCATTCTTTAATTACATAATTTGACTTTAGAAAAAATACTAGACTTATTAGAGACTCTGAATATAATGAAAAGACAGTTGATGAAGCTGAAGAACGTAAGTGGAACTGGTATTTTAACAAAAGCCGAAATACGCCGAGAAATCAAGCTGCTGCCCAGAGTGGTAGTAGTCTCTCTAGCAGAAACTGACATGACGTATCTTTACGTCTTGTGGCGTAATTTATACGTGACGTCTCTGAACCGGAGGAAGGGTGGGGGGAGAAGCCTGTCTAAAGTCAAAGCTACACCCGAGTTCTCGGTAACAGACATAATATATTATATATTACGTAAGCCGAAACCGAACGTGTGGTTTTGTTTAGTTAGATTGGGAAACACCATCCTTAGCTCCGCTAAAAAAATAACCATATCTACCTACACATAAAAAAGGTACAAAATCCATGTAATGTTGAATACCACTAGTAAAAACTTTTATTCTAAATAGGTGTAATTAAAATTATTCCTTTGACGGGATAAAGCCCTATTATACATGGCTTGTTAATTGGTATTTATCAGAAATTAGCTCCGTCAATTGATTGTTACTTTAACAGACATTGTTTCATTCATTGCCCGTGGTCCGACCGTCATGTTCTAATAATCGATCCAAGGGTAGTTTTCTTTGCCTGTAGTTCTATATATCTGCCCACAGGCAAATATTTATTTGCATTGGGTGTATGGGCAGTATGGGTGTTTCTATGTATTATATGTAAGTATTTATAAAACTAAAATATATTTATGTTAGTTTATCCGTGTACAAACTCTGCTTAGTTTGGGTCTAGACAATGATGTGTAAAACCTCCCAGGATATTATTATTATACCAGCTGACCCGCGCAACTTCGTCTGCGTTTGTAAATTTTCCCCGTTTTTGGGACATTTTTCATACATACTTCGCTCCTGTTGGTCGTATCATGATGTTATATAGCTTATAGCCTTCCTCAATAAATGGGCTATCCAACACTAAAATAATTTTTCAATTCTAACCAGCAGTTCCTGAGATTAGCGCGTTCAACCAAACCAACAAACTCTTCGGCTTTAAAATATTAGTGTAGATAAAACCAAAGATGATATCGAATTGTCTGGTCATTATAAATATAGGCCTATAAGCAAAGTAATAAAAAAGTAATGAGTTCAAAACAATCCGTATTTCAACAGTAACTGTATTGCAACTTTACGTAACGTAAAGCTATGCCAGTAATAGAAAATAAACTCGGCCTTAATTATTCAACAGTATAAAAAATTTTGTTTTGAATTGATAGTCTGCAATTTTTTAAGTAACACCCCTCAAACAAAAGTTAATTTATATTTTTAGACTCTCGTTATACGACTTGTGCGTTTGTATTTAGACTGGCCTGTTGTTTAGTGACAGTTAAGACTACTGAACAGGTCAGGTTTGATTCCCACCCAGGACAAATAAGCCTGTGATAAGCACGAGCTTTTATCTATAATATGTATGCATTTAGTAATAAATAAGTATGTTTATCAGCAGTCTGTTTAACATAGTACAGGCTCTGCCAGCAAAATCGCAAAATAACTCGTCCTATTAAAGGTTCTCATATTAAAAAAAAATTAAATTAGTCAACTCGTCCCAATGGGCCGAGTTTGTTTTGGAATGAGATGACGAACGACCCAACATTACGAGTGAATGATATATAGTTATTTCATACACGTTCCACAGACTGGACTGGACACAGACCTACTGTTTTCACTAAACAATACAGAAAAACACACACAACATTTGACTTGACAGACAAGTACCGTATTCAGATACACACTCACACATAGAACCATCATAGTTCTATGTGTGAGTGTGTATCTGAATACGGTATCACAAAATGTGTTTTATTTGTTCAACCAGAAAGTGATATAGGAAATCGATCGTAAAAAAAGTACAGCCGAAATTAATAATAGGGGTGGAGCTATGTCCAATGTCAAATAGTAAATGAAAGGAATGATAAAAGTCATTACAAAGTTTTGTTTTTTTTAAATATGTTTTCATAGGAGAACTTTTTAATTTTATTACTTACCTTTCAATGTTGTTCATTATAGCACTTATAGAGAAAAATGATTAAATGAAATTTTCACTGTATTTTGTTGAAATCCAGTACCCACTGTAAAAGCTAACTTAATATTATGGGCCAGCGCTCTCTTAAGTTCAGATCTATCTGGTCGACGTCATGTCATTTTAAATTACAAATTTCAAAAAGAAAGACGTATTGATAGTGAATTAGGTATTTTTATTATATCAGAGAGAAAATATATCTAGACTTCTTTAAAAAGAACAATAGCAATCTCATATTTTATTTTTTAATGGAACTTGATGTTTCGTTATTTGCAGTTTGAGCAATTAGTGTTGTTCCAAATGTTACCCTCGGCAGTACATGTATAAGGTTAGTGCATTAGTAACTTTTCTAATGTAAGAAGGCTACCATAATAAGATTACCTAAAACAGCAACATAATAGGTACTAAATGTTTGACTAACTGCTGAAGTTTTGTATGTAGGTACAAATTTATATACTACAGTTGTAAATGTCTCACCCCATAAAAAGCCATGCACGTCAACAGCTAAGGTAGCTTTAAAATTTATGGTCCCTATAAATTACATGTACCTTAATTATACAAATTTTCAGTACCAAATGGTGATAAAATATTACCGCCATTTGGTACTGAAACTTTAACTACCACTAACTTAAAATAACAGTATAGTATTAACTATACTGTAATTTCCTCACGTCTACTAGCATATTTACACACGAACATAGACACATTGTTTACATATATATGCTATATTTCAATAACATTTTTGTACAATATCTGAAAATAAACTGTCCCACTGCTGGGTTAGTGAGAGCACTATGAGAGGGATTAGGCTTATAATACGTAGTAATTACTTACGTGAAGCGTCGGTAGCGTAATGGCTAAGGCGTCGGACTTGCGATCAAGTGGTTGCGGGTTCGTACCCCACCCAGTGCACTACCGTCGTGAACCCACTCCTAACACAAGCGTCAAGCTTAGCTGGAGGTGTTAACGAGATTACTAGTAATGTGTGACCCACGTTACTAGTAATCTTTAAAAAAAAAAAGTCATCTGTGCTATAGACAACCACGCCAGTCTACTGACATACTTCACAAACAATCGAAACCTTTCCACATCAGCTATGTAAGCTACACAAGCATGGTAAACCATTTTATAATCTATTTTGAAACCCTTGGGGTTAGAGACCATACCTCTTGAGAGGCAACCATCAATCAAATAACAAAATAATTATTAAAATCTGTACACAACTGCCTAATAACATAACACACCAAAAATGTTCCGCGTTTTAGTCGTTGGGTAAATAACCGATTTCATATTATTGTATTTGTACTTTTCAATAAATATAAGCTCTGTAATTCCAAATTCAAATATTCATTTCTCTTATTTCACATCAGAGGACGTCAATGTTGATTTTTTTTTAAATCCAATAACAAAGGATACCGTGGTCCCAAATTCTTCCCTTGGAATATCCTTAACAACTGACAGATCTCCATCCAACCAACGCCTAAACCTGATTTATGACTACTGAAGGGACTACCTACTTAAATATCGACCACTTGTTACAAGGATAAATAAACCTTTCACGGAGTTGCTTAACTGCGTAGCTGAATTAAACTCACGAATTCCTTTGTGGTAACGTTATTAGATAAAGATAAATAAGCCTAACAAAATTTTAATAAAAATAAGGACATAAATTTTTAGTCCCCTCACCCTTTATCATGAAATCATGGCGCGTAGCGATAAAAACCGCGTTACGTAGAAAACACGATAGGTAACAACCGCTAGTTTGTGGTATTATGATATCATAATACATATCGCACTTTCTAAATTTTGTTTGACAGCAGAATATGATAGTTCCAAATTACAATTTTAACGTAACGTTGTTTTCGTTAATGTTAATTATATTTTAAAGTAATAAATGAATTAAATAAGTTTATAAATAAATATATTATAAATCATAAATATCAACTCTGATCAGAATATTCTAAGATACATAATAAATTACAATATACCAAAGTGTAACAATACACGTAAATATCCGAACTACTACATAATATTGAAAGAATAAAAACAAAGAACAATCATCCAAATGCACAGAAAGGGAAATCACATCAATGAGAAGAATTGTGGCCCGTCTTTATTACACCTACATACAATAATACTTGTGGGGCGTACTTACAGACAATGAAATATTATTCCTGTCCGTCTCAGAGGATCAATGATTTTGTGGAAATGTTCACAGGGATTTAATGGCTTTTGTGCTCGTGTTCACGCTTGTTGCACGTTTTAATACCTAATAACATCAACCTTGATGTAAGGATACAATATTTTTTTTTGGTTTCTATATTTACAAATTTTATTTTGAATATTTAAAATACGCGTAGTTTGCAATATTTGAATAGTCTGAGTTCATAGGTGGTGTTGACGATCTTAAGTTCAAATTGATGTACCAGTTGTCAATTGTTGACTTATGCAACTCTTTGATAAGAAGCAACGTTGAAGATCATTTTAACTTACAATGTTTCACGTTACTTGCGTAGCAGAAGCAAGGACAACACAGGTAATTGAGTTGTGCTAAGTTGCTTCTGAAAATATCTTGGGTTTTTTGTTGTTCCATATTGGTTATTGATAAATAACTGTAAACTACTATGAATCATACATGTCCTGGGAACCTCATCTATATTGTTTGAAAGATCACATAGTATTAGTTAAGTAACGCTCTCAGACTAACACATATTTACACTAAGTCTACACTTTCCAACTGTTACTTGTTGCTTAACAGAAGACCATAAAGCTGTATAATTTAGTACTTCATGCATATGCAAAGATGGTAACGAGCACTTTCAGACGAAAAAAGTCATTTAGAGAACTATTTCAAAGCAAGACGATATCAACTAAGACCTCACAAAATAAAATGTACGGTTGCGTCATACTTTGACCCACTTTTAACGATGTTGATAATAAAAAACGTTTCAGACAGTACCAGTACCGCACCTCAATTTGCTTTAATGTGAGTGTCCGCTGAATATTCATCATTATTATTTTCAAAATTATCTCGCATTATCTCCCCTCACATAATTTTTTTTTTTTGTGCCCCACAGTCATTTGGACAGTTATAATTTGGTATTACATTCAAGGAGTATTTACTAGTAATGCGCATAAACTGCCCATCATTTACTGTGTTCGAATTTTGAAAATACATCTTGAAAAAAAAAACGTTGGAAGTGTCGTTCAAAATTCCAAATTAACAAATAAAAACCTCTTTGTTTCGACAGACGTTACGACCGGTCTTATAATAATAGGTTTCTGGCACGTATTCAACAATTTTTCACTTAAAAATTTAGGAAGCTTACCTATTATATCTTCGGTGTTTTATCGCTCTCTTGCCTCGCCTTGTTCCGTATCCTGTAAAAATAAATTAAATTAAGATATTTTTTTTTCTCTCTTATCCTCCCTTTAATAGCTCTCCCCTGATTAGTGAACTGACTTGTACGGCTATATTCAGTTCGAGAGCTCATCTAATATTGCGCAAAATATTTATGTAATCTCAATATTATTAAACCAGGTAGGGAATTTAGTTGTTCGATGAAAACAAATTGGTTCAGCGAATTTTAGATATAAATATTTACTCAATTAGAAAGTCCTTCTTACAAATTGTCTACAATGAGTGTTGATCCCATTTGTTATTTGAAGTGGAACAACAGAATTATCTACCCGAGTTATAAGTATTTTTGTATTTAAAAATTACAACTTTTTTTACCATAACATGTTTTAAAAAAAGTAGACTTGAGCAATTTATTTCTGATATTAGGTACTCTGTGTAATTTGAATATTACGATTACCCTTAAACGATAATTTTTTAATTAAACAAACTAGGGAAATTCTGCTGTCCTGATTTTGCTACTAACTCACCAAGAGCAGACCTTGTACATATCCGCTATATATTTTTCAGATGCATTAATTATATAAAATTTACTAAGGACAACAAACTAACCAACGGTACTTAAAACCTAACTTAATTACTGTATTATACATATTGTATTCCTAAAATCTTTCTTTTTACAAATATAACTATCTATAAACGGGATTAAACCTCGCGTAGATCTGTAGGAGTGCTATGCGTTCAAATACTGAACACCCACGTGTGACACTTCACGCCGCCCCGCTATCTCGCTTTTCTGTTTTTTTTTTCTAGATTTAAGTTTTATTTTTTCTGTCATTGTGTAAAATAAATATATAATAATACTAAGTATGTAATGAAGTAAAAAAGGAAACATTGTGTTTTAGCGTTTTACGGCGTAACTAGGTATTTTATATTGTATTTTCTTTTTGCTGATGGATATCCGTGGGGTATAAAAGGTCTTGTTGAAAACTAGGGCTAAGCACATGTCTGGCATTGGCTGAACCAGATCCTATTCAGATTCGCTAGGCACGTGTGGTACACATTTTTAGAGCATTTATTAATGTAATAACGTCTTATGAATCGATGAAGCCGGCTGCACGCACGAAAAGGCATGACTCATTGTCACGTTCCTCCTGAGATAGAGAGGCACGATCGGCCTAAGCCAAACAGTACACAAACACTGGCCTAAGCGTTCGGCTTGTGACGTATCTATCTCTCGTCCACAGTTTTTTGTTTGTTATATATAATTATTGTGTGTCTTAAGTGTCTAGGAATAATTATTTTCTTCCTTTCTTTCTTCCATATAATTTTATTTATCTAAAAGAAACATATAGGCAGAGATAAGATGTAGTTACTTCGTAAGTATAGGTAGTAAAAATAAGGCTTTCCAAAGCTCATGTTAATTATATTGTAGTCGTTATGTCAATACCAATTTGTTTCCATTTCATTCGCTCTCGCTGTTAATTAGAAGTAGTTGTAAGCTTGCGGTTTTGGTTAAGAACAGGTCCTCCGTCTTCCCATGGGTGCCATATAAATTGACCAAGACATTAATGAACTACAAGACAACTTCATCCCTCACATTCGCTGTTCACTAACGTTGCTTGAAGAAGAGATTACAAGACTCAGTAAATAGAAGGTTGCCTGGAAAATACCAATAAATTTATTAACTTTTGAGTTGTACTGTTTTCGAACTGTAGACAATAGCAATAAATTAATCTTCTTCTGTGCATGTTAGCGTATTTTTTTAAATATATTTCAAATCTTGGAAACATAACTGTTAGTATATCACTATATATTATAAAACAAAGTCCCCCGCCTCGTCTGTCTGTCTGTCTGTTCGCGATAAACTGAAAAACTACTGAACGGATTTTCATGCGGTTTTCACTAATAGACAGAATGATCCAAGGGGAAGGTTTAGGTGTACAATTTGTACCCGTGCAAAGCCGGGGCGGGTTGCTAGTCTACAATATAATTGTTACACACATGCTGTTCAACATTTATTTTTCTGTAAAAATAATGTAAATGTTAGGTTCTCACAATGGATAATTGTGTAAAGTACTTAGCTATTACTATTTGCCATTAAAAACTCTAGAAGCAGAAAAATAATAGAGAATGAAAAATTAATTCTTCCGGCGTGGTAAACAATCTATGCTTAGTAATAAGTAATAACACATAACTGGCATTCCACCACTGTGCGGTTCTCCAGAAAATTTTTGCCTCGCACAACCAATCTCTGGAACAAATTGTCACCTGCGGTATTTCCGAACCGATACGACCTTCAAACCTTCAAGAAAAGAGCGTACTCCCATCTCAAAGGCCGGCAACGCACTTACGCCTTTTGAGTTTTCGTGTGTACGCTTTCATGTGTCCATGGGCGACGGTAGTCACTTACCATCAGATGACCCGTCTGCTCGTTTGCCCCCTATAAAATATAAAAAAAAAACTTAACTGATATCGCAGAAGTACTTAAATACAACTCTTATAGAGTTATTATGTCTCTGGATACGTTCACTAAAGAGCTAGGGCTAGACACTCGCATAAAATCGTAGAGTAATAAATAATAGCATTTTAAAAATTGGATGTTATATCTGATCATAACATTTAGAAATTGTGAAAGGTTAAAAACCTTTGCTGCTAATGATTCGATGAAATTCGGCGTGTGACATATTCAGTTCAAATATTTTTGCCGTTGAAAAGGCCCGTAGGTATATATTGTTTTTTTTCTCTGATTATATAACACACATATCGCAAACCTCGATCTAAAGGGAGCTAATTAAATAAAAAATTGAGTTTTGCACACCATCGAATTCCTGATCTCAATGCCTAACGACCAATAAAACATATTTTAAAATATCACCAACACTCGACGCTAGTAGCTAAAAAAAGTATACATACATTGTTAAGCAATAGGGAAATAACTACAAAAATCCAATTCTCAGCCCCAAAACATGATTAAAACACAAGATTCCTACAATATCTTTCTTCTAACTGCATATAAAAAGCACACAGAGTAATTAGCTTTTCGCCTTTTCTGAAAAAGTTATTCTTTGAGTTAATACCTGTTTAGATCTAGGTGTGCGAAATATATACATTTCTTAGTATTTTATTTCAATCCACATAAATTACATAAAAAAGACTTTGAAAAGGAAAGCTAGAATCTACATACGAAAACATTATAAAGACAGGAAAAGAGCCTACTTCAAAACTTTACAAAGGAATAACATGGAAGACAGGAAATAATAAATCTTTAAACAAACTGCAAAAAAATACCTAATACATTTAAAAGCATACAATTCATACTACACAAGGTACCTTTAAAACTGGTAAGAATAATAGATAAAAATATCTAGTATATAATAGATATAATCTAGGTATAACTGTGAAATCAAAAACACTAACAAATAAGCTATATCATTCCCTTTTACTTCCTTGAACTCTCATTCGAAACGATGTAACTACTTAATTCATTCTCTGGAAACCTTTCTCTGCAAAATGTTTTTATACCATTTCGGTTTTCAATAACACCCCTTGCGGGTACAGTGGTTACAGTTCAATATCTCGAGCCAACGCACGGATTATGTAAATGCTGAACAACGTTACATTTACGTAAACAGGCATACAAAAAACATTACTCGCGAAATATTCGGCACGAAATGAAAATCTGAAAGCCTTGTTGTAAAGGTTTGTAACCAGTAGGTTTATGTTGAGCAAGTAATTGCAAGTCATTACTAACACGTAGCTTAAACAATACAGTTTTTATGCCTAATTGAGATTCTTATTGTAGCTGACGTAACATGTTTTACGTTTTTTTAATACTATTTTAAATGTGTAGTTGAGTTTGATTTAAATAATATAACAGAAAATGTTTACACCCGAAAAGCCTGGGTATGTTTCGTTTCCAGTAGAACAAACTAAATCTTAGACATATTGCTAATAAATCGACTTTGTAACGTTGAATTAGTTACTAACGAAAACCCTTCATTTTAGAACAAGTTTTAAAAGTAATTTGGGAAAAAAAATCATAATTTTAATGCTATTATAAACGTAATAATGATTTTTATAATGCGTAAATTGATTGGTTAAGTGGTCCTAGCCAGGTCAGTCTTAGGATGGGTGACCATTCTTAACTCAGTGAGACCCCTTCATGCCTCGGAGAGCACGTTAAGCCGTCGGTCCCGGTTGCCATACGAACATCTGTGGCATTCGTTACGGGTAGTTGGAGCCCTAAAAAAGTCCGACAACCTGGTTTAACTACAGAACTTCGATATCGCCTAGTACTTGGGTTATGGAGGTCTGATGGCAGTCGCTTCACGTAAAATATTGAAGTTCGGCCGTTTCGTAGTTAGACTGAAAGCCGACCCCAACTTAGTTAGGAAAAGGCGCAAAGGATGTGTTCTACTTCTAAACTACCTCCCTGCCATGTTTCAGGTCTCTAGAATTAGAGACCAAGACCTTTTACACAAACTTGCGAGGACCCCCTAAATAAAGCCCTACCGCAAAATTGACATCTCTTACTCATAAGCTACCTCCCTGCCAAATTTCGTGCCAAAGAATTCGTGATTAGTCAGTAGATGAGCTACCACCGCACCACTCGCTGCTGACAGGGCATTCAGCCTCACACATTGGAACCTAAATGGCTGCGCACTGTACGGTTCCAGAAGAATTTCCTCCCGCGAACGCTCCGGCTGTGGAATGAGCTCCCTGTCGAGGTTTTCCAGAGGTTTTTTCTTCGTGGGAGAACCATGCTTCGGTACGTATGGGCCGTATCGACTGTAGTGATGCCACGGCCTCACAGAAAACCGACAGTGAAGCAATGGTTCCATTGTGTTTCGCCGAGTGAGTCAGTTTACCAGATGCCCGTCTTCCCCTCCTCTCTCCCTCTTCCCCCTTCCCTTACCGCAACGGCCGGCAACGCACTTGTAACTCTTGAGTTGCAGGTGCGCATGGACGGCGGTAGTCACTTACCATCAGGTGACCCGTCTGCTCGTTTACCCCTATACCATAAAAAAGGGACTACAGTATGGGGTTCTTCAAGAAGAGTGTATAGGTTTTTAAAGAGTCGGTAACACGCATGCGAGTCCTTTGGAATTGCAAGCGTCCATAGGCTACGGAAACCGCTTACCATCAGGCGGGCCGTATGCTTGTTTGCCACCGAAGTAGTATAAAAAAAGATGGTGAGTTTCCTTTCACTTTTATATACGTATATATAGATTTTTCGGGATGTTAAATAAACTGGTACTTAGGAAGTAGTAACAAGCATTCGGAGTTCTCCTATTAATACTTATTTATTTTTGTGATTCAATGTGTTATTACTTTTATATCCAGTTAGCATCTCATTGATAGATCTTGTCACAGATCACTGAACATCAAAATATACAATTTGGTTGAATAAAGAAAACTAAATATTATGTAGGACAAGTAATAACAGTATTTGCTTCGAGGCCATGTTGAACCAAGACCTTCAAAGCAGGAAATTACTTTGTAAATACGTATTACATTCACAACATTAATATTCTTTCCATAACTCCTCCTTCCTAAACTATATAAAATACATTTTTAATGGTAGCAATAGAAATTTGGATTACATCAACACAGCTAAATATGTTGTAGGTACTTTGTGACACGATAATATTTGTTTAAAAAAAATAAAAAAAAAGTTTTATAAGTAAATAAATATTAATTGTCTTATATCTTTAGATGATATAAAACAGTAAGAAATTCATCACTACATATTATAAAACAAAGTCCCAAGCCGCGTCTGTCTGTCTGTCTGTTCGCGATAAACTGCAAAACTACTGAACGGATTTTCATGCAGTTTTCACTAATAGACAGAGGTATTCATGAGGAAGGTTTAGGTGTATAATTTGTATACGTGGGAAGCCGGGGCGGGTTGCTAGTTTATAAATAAAATTAATGATTTTGTTTTATTTCTACTTATTACCTACAAATGTGATTAAGAATCTGCACCCGTTTTTTCTAGCATTTTTTATGGTAAAGGGGGTAAAGGAGCCGACGGGTCACCTGATGGTAAATGACTACCGCCGCCCATGGGCACCTGTAACTCAAGAGTCACAAGTGCGTTGTCGCCCTTTAAGGTTTTAAGGTGGGAAGAGGGGGAGAGGGGGGAAGAGCGAGAAGAGGGGGATTACAGGGGAGGAGAGGGGGACAAAGGAAGGACGGGAATAGGGGAGATTTTGCAACGTTAGTTCTACATACTTCAATTTTAGGCATATGACTGTGCAATAAAGAATTCTTCCCAGTATACGCCCACGCAGAGATAAAATATTACTTTTAACGTGATCGTGCTAGAAAATATTTTTCTGGCACGAACTTCTTCAAAATTTAAAGAGTGGAACATTGCAAAATAGCTATTCAAAGTAGTACAAGTTTTACACTATTAAGTAAATATCTTTTCTTTTCTTTTTTTTTACGTGTGGAAACCCCCACGGGTCGTCACCCCACCTGGGCTAAACGGTAGGGTGGTATGTCGGACTCGAACCGACTAAAACCACACGGTGTTCCATCACAGTCCATATTACCAGGGCCTCAGGTGTACCCTTGGAAGGAAATCCCTGTAAACCCTGGCAGAAGTAAATACCATCTAAAGACATAAGGAAAACATCCATAGTTCTATCACGAAAATCTAAAATATGGCGTAACTAGGTATTTCTTTAAAATAAGTGAGTCAATTATTCAAGTCATAGAAAAGGAAAACCAAATCCATCCAAAACAAATCGGTAGAAATAACTTCGAGAAAATAGTCACCAAAAGGATCCAGTTAGGTTTTCTCATTACCCTCACAGCAATGCCTCAATATGAAGGTCTTCAATCAGTGCGTTCTACATGTTATGATGCCGAGACGTGGATAGTAACGGTGGAGCGGGGTTTACTTGGAGTTTCTTTGAAGGAAAAAATTCGTAATGAGGTGATCCGACAATAATATAACTACAATAAAATAATATAACTAAAGTTACCCATATATCGAGCGGAATAAACACGCTGAAGTGGCAATGGGCTGGCTACATCTGCCGAAGGCCCGATGGCTATTGGAGCAAACGAGTTAGAGACCGCAAATTGGTTAACGGAAGGTAGGACTCCCCTCAGCCAGATGTACTGACGACCTTAAGAAGGTAGCTGGGATGGACTGGATTCGGAAGGCTGAGGACCGTGTGCTATGGCACACAATGAGAGAGGCCTATATCCAGCTGAGGACTGCAATAGGCTGATTGATTGATTGAAAAAGGGATAACATAAATTCAAATTTTAAACTCCAACTCAAAAATCTTATCAAAGAGTAGAAAAGAGCTGATGATCTTCGAACAGATGAATAGATTTTCTTGATATATAGCTAAAAACATTGTCAGTTAAGTCATCTTCCAAAAAAAAAAAACTAAATCAACATCGGTCAATACGTTTAGGAGCTATGGTGCCACAGACAGACAGACAAGTGCACATATTAAACTTATAACACCCTCGTTTTTACGTCGGGGGTTAAAAACAAATTAATGTAACCCAACCTGGCGTAAATATCATTAAAAACAGCATAGAACAACTTGAATGTTCTAAGGCATTCTAAGCGATTGCTTCAATCAAAATTTTGAAAGTAATAACTATGTATATACTTTTATATCATCTAATATAATATCTATGAAACATAAAAGTCTATAAAACTCTAGTCCATTTTATTCGAACTCATCGAATATTCTAGAAACACAAAAGTTCTCGACGTTTCGATAATATATAGCCGAAATAGTACTGTCACGTCAACTGGCAGAAATAAACTTTGAACACTCAAAGGAAAATCGATAACCCTTGGAGTAAGTTGAATTTTAGTTTTAACGATATCGGGATTAGACGATCCTAATTGTATTTTTCCAGAATATTTTAATTAGAGTTGGTATTAAATTATTTGAACTTTGAAACTAGGTGGTTTTATAAACAACAAGAGTAACATTTTTATCTTTAAACACACATGTTTTTTTATAAGAGGTCCTTTAAAGTCACTTAAATTGGAAAACAAGTAAACGGTCTACCTGGCAATGAAATAGATAAACCTCTGAACACCGTCACTTGCACGTGGTGACCCTAACCTTTCCAAGGTCACTTAGCAGTACTGCTCTACTGCTCAGTTAGTAGTTTAGTAACAAAATTATACGAACTTTTGTTAGCAGACATGCGTGTGCTTAGAAAATTATCTTTTATTAGTAAACGCTTAAGGTAATGTTCCAGGAAACAAACCAGATAAATAAAAAGGACGGGACCGGGCCCTTTATGTCTCGATACCTGCTGTAAAATCCCAAATAATCGGAATCGTTCAAGGTAATATGCGAGTTTAACCACATAGCTTTGGTTGTTCGTGGGAGAGCCATACTTCGGCACGTATGGCCGGCTCGACCGCAGTGACACCACGGCCTCACAGAAAACCGGCAGTGAAGCAATGTTGCATTGCTTTTCGCCGCGTGAGTGAGGTTACCGGAAGCCCTAACCCTTCCCTCTCCCCTATTCCCATCCTTCCTCTCTCCCCCCTCTCCTCCCCTCTAATCCCCCTCCCCCCTACTCCCACCTTAAAGGGCGGCAACGCACTTGTGACTTTTGAGTTACAGGTGCCCATCGGCGGCGGTAGTCATTTACCATCAGGTGACCCGTCTGCTCGTTTGCCCCCTACACCATAAAAAAATACATCACTCAGGAAAGTTATTATTCTAATTCTCGTAAGTGTGTTAAGACATTATAAAGTGTTTTTTCTTCCAAATCGCTTTCTACGTGAAATCTGAAACAACGTTTAACTACGCATTTAAAATAGGCGAGAGAATGCAAATCACAAATTGGTATTTCATTACTAACAAGATTAACATTATGTAGAATACACAGGAACTTGGACAGTTGGGAAGAGCCTGAAGTGGAGGCGTACTTGAAATTGTACGAAAACTTCTACGGTACAAATGTAATTTCAGATAGAACTTTTCACCCCTACGGCAGTGAAACTGGTGGTTATTTTTAATTAACTCCCATTTCACGTCTGCTACGTCTTTTGTGTATATAAACTGTTAACATAATTGGACAGTTTCAAGTACGTTTAGGGCACTTTCGTCACCATAATGGTGTAGTTAGTGAGGTAATCGAAGTGACCTTAACCAGAAGAATACTATATCTTAATTTCTAGGCAAAACTTGAAAGGTTATTTACGTCAATAACGATTAATTATTATTGTTATAGTTTTATATTTTTAGTTTAACAATTAATATAGATCGTAAAACAAGAAATTTTCTATTCGCAGTCCTTCAATTTATTTCTTCTCTTATAAAAAAATTCTAACTTGTAATTCTAAATTATTAATTATTTGGATATGTGGAATGTCATGGATTAATACCCAAAAGCCTCGATAGCCTCAAGAGGCTGGCGTTAGACGGCTGGATCAAGGGACTGATGCAGAAGGCAGTCCTCCTCGACACGGCCCGTATAGTAAGGAGGTTCCTATCTTTGGAGCCCTAACCTCCGGTGTCTTGGTCCCTGTACCCGGTGAAGGTGGTCTACTATTTTTATATTTAAAAATATATATATATATATCGCAAGCAGATATATTAATAAAGGTTAAAACAGTATTTTCTTCAATGAAACCTTAAAATATAGATAATATTATGTATGTATATCTTGAGTGTTATTTTAGCAGTACCGACATTCACATGTCCTAAACAATGCAAATAGAAAAAGATTTTTTTAAATAATTTACCTTTATATATATATATATATATATATATATATATATATATATATATATATATATATATATATATTTCTTCTGTGCGTGTAAGGCTAGGAGAAGTTCAGTAACATAAACTGAACTTACTAACTTCTCCTAAACTGATGGAAAGACTTTAATGACATTTTTGTGTGTCTTCAGGTGGATTCGAGAATGGTTTAGATTTACAATTGAATCCGGTAGATGGCGCTGCGATAGGGTTACAGAAAAAAATATTTTTTACGCTTCGACAGTACAACGTTTACCATAGCGCTTTTGACATACATACATAATGTCAGTCGTTTGACAGTTGGCGCGATTGACAGAATGCGCGCTGCAAATATCGTGTAAAACAGATGTATTGGTCGGAACTATGTTTTTGGAATATTTTTCTTTTAATTAATTACACCAATTCGAATTCACCATTCATAGTTAAGACAAGACAACGTCTGTCGGGTCAGCTAGTTTTTATCTAAAAATATAACATGTCAAAATTAGGTTCTACATTCAAATTAATCAAATAGGTATAATTATGTTTAAAAGTCAACCTACCTAAGACTTGTGTACCTCGTTTCGCTTTGTGAAAGGCTATACACTAAATCTAAAATCTAAACATTCTGTTACGGTGTAACACACCGTATTTTAATTTTAATTAGGGTATGTATTACATTTAAATGTACTAGCTAGGTAGCACGTACACAGGCTACGGTCATCAATGTTTTTCGTGAATAATGAAATGAAACCTATTGACTATTGTTCTAGTTACACCAAAAAGGTAGTACCTATTCTATAATTAAAAAGAACCGCACGATGGAGGTACATACGTTGTGTACGACACGTTCAATACAAGCAATTATTTTCGTTCTGAACAAATATATTTGTCTGCCTACCCTCAGCTACACAGGATGTTTTTGTGAATCAATTCCCTTAGCTTAATGGGCTCCGGCCCACTCAATTTTAGCCTGCCAAGATTGAAAAAGCTTTCTGTTTCGCATACAAAGCTGCTCTTTCATTAACCAAATTACGGAACTGTACGTTTTATATCAAACTTGTAAGTTTTCAGATTGTTAAATTAAGTAGTTCACACTCTTTTCATAATTGAATTAACGTTTAATAAAAAAAAAATGTTATGTAGTAAGACTTTATGAAAATTTTATTTATTTATTTTATTTATAACTTTATGCACATTTGGTACATTGGCGGACTTAATGCCTAAGGCATTCTCTACCAGTCAATCATTGGGTGATGCAGAGAAAAGAAGAAGTAGGTTCAATTAAAGATTATCTTAAATAATTGTACAGTAAATGGAGTACAAACTAACATTTTTCCACATAATACACAAATATACGTAATTTGTAGCCTAATACATATATATACTATATAAATACATATCATATACTTACATAAACATACGTACATGCATAATTGTAGTCATAATCACTATATTCAATGGTTAACTATTGGAGAGTTGAATCTGCTAACTCTTTGACTAAGAGCTCCTTTACTTTCACTTTAAAAGAATAACGATTCGTAGCCATCCTGACGTCGAGAGGAAGCGCATTCCATAGTAGAATAGACTGAACCGAGAAAGAAGAACCGATTTTTACCAACAAATATATCTATTTCCAAACTAAGTATCTATTATCTATTCAAATATCCCTCAGAAACACTGTTTTTTTCTATATAAAAGGTATTCTTACACCCGTATTCACAAACAATACTTTGGGTAGCGTGGAACCAACGCTAAGCTAAATAAGGAATTTCTTTCTCACAGCGTTTGCTACCCTTTTTTTTTTTTTTTTTTTTGGGCGTGTGGAAACCCCCTCGGGCCGTCACCCCACCGGGGTTTTCGGCGGGGCGGTGTGTCGGAATCGAACCGACTAAAACCACACGGTGTGCCGTACTGCGCCTTAAGTAGGAGGGATCCCCCTAGCGCCTGCCCGCAAAAGCGCGGGCACCACCTCCGGGTAAAATCGTCTCAATTAGGCGACGTCCAGGCACATGCGGACGCCGCTTCCTCGCGGGGGGCCACTACAGCGGGTGGAGGGGAAAACCCGTCCCGTCCACCCGCGGCCACACTCAGGGCGGCATGAGGCGCTGGTATGCGCGCCTCCGCCGCCCGGTTCGCCGGCGGCGAATTTGGTCCGAGTGGAGATCGTCCTCCCGGACTCTTTCCGCCGCCTCCTTCTGCGAGATGACGTCCTCGCAGAAGGTCGCGACCGCGGTAAAATTCCTGTCGCTACCGGCCATGGAGCGTATGACGGCCGGTAGCGAGAGATCCCCTCCGATGACTGCAGTGAGGGCCCGACGCTGCGTCGCCCAGGCGGAGCAAACCGCCAGCGTGTGCTGAGCCGAGTCCTCACTGCAGTCGCAGTGGTGACAGGCGGGACTCAGTTCCCTCCTAGCGACCGAGTGCAGGTACTTCCCGAAGCAGCCGTGCCCGGAAAGGACCTGCGTCAGTCGGAAGGAAAGGGTCCCGTGCTGCCGCCCTGCCCACTCGACGATGACCGGCTGGAGCGCCTCCACGGCGGCAAAGCCAGCACGTGGAGCCTCCAGCCGGGACGACCAACGAGCCATGGTGGCTCGGCGAGCGGCCTCACGCCATTCGCGTACCTCTTCGGGCGGGGGCCGACTGCCGCTTCCCGCCCGGAACTCAGCCGTTCGCCGATATACTTCGGCGAGCACTTCCGCCTCCAAATCCCACGGGGATGTCCCGGCCAATGCGCACGCCGCCTCCGTCGACACGGTGCGGTATCCGCGTATGGCTCTAACCGCCATAACCCTCTGAGGGCGCCAGAGGCGCGCCCTATTCTGGGCGGTCAGAGCTCCCGCCCACACCGGTGCACCGTACAGTGCCATTGACCGGACAACCCCCGTGTACAGCCGTCTTGTAGCGACGCTGGGTCCACCCAAATTGGGTAAGAGTCGCCCAAGGGCGGACGCAGCGCCGACCAGCTTCGGAGCAAGCTGTCGGAAGTGCTCGTCGAAGAGCCACCTATCGTCGAGGATCAGGCCCAGATACCTTATGTGGGCCTGAACCGGTACGAGGACCGAGTTGACCTCTATAGAGGCACCAGGGGGTGGACCACGACGGGGCCCATGAAATAAAAGGGCCTCCGTCTTATCAAGGGCCACCCGCAAACCCAGCGCCTCGATGCGCCTGACCACCAGAGAGACTCCCCTGGTAGCCAGGCGCGCCGCCTCCTGAAAGTTCACCCCCCGGGCTGTGACCAATGTGTCATCGGCGTAACAGATTACGCCGAGCCCGGGGGGGAAGTCGCCTCGAAGGGCCCAGTCGTACCCCATGTTCCACAGGAGTGGTCCGAGGACAGACCCCTGCGGAACACCGCACGACATGGGCCGACGACTCAATACTCTATCTCGGTCCTCGTACATGACGGTACGCTCCTCCAAATAGTCTGCCACTAGCCGCCTCAGGTACCCTGGCACTCCGTGATAGTGGAGTGCTTCCCTGATGCAGCTGAATGGCAGACTATTGAACGCGTTGGCGATGTCTAACGACACCGCCAACAGCACGCCGCCACAGCTCACTACCTCTTCGGTCACGGCCCTCAGGCGCAACACAGCACCGACCGTCGAACGCCCCGCTCGAAAACCGAATTGGGCGTCCGACAAATCGGGGCCGACCTCGCCAAGGTGCCGGACGATGCGGGCAGAGAGGACCCTCTCAAACAATTTACCCGCCTCGTCCAGCAACACGATGGGCCTGTAGGCCGCGACCGAGTCGGTAGGCCGTCCCGGCTTCCTTAAAAGGACCAGCTTCCCGCTCTTCCAGCAATCAGGGAAGCGCCCGGACGCCAAGCTAGCGTCGAACACCTCCCTGAGGCGGTCGGACATGTGGTCAAGGGCAAGGGCCAACACTCGGGCAGGGATCCCGTCTGGCCCGGGGGCGGTGTTCTTGGAACGGATTCGTAGAACAGCCGCCCCTACCTCCGCCTCCGTGACGGGCGGAACACCATCCTCTTCGTCCTCCCCGTCATCTCCGGCCAAAGGGGCCATCGACGGGGGTACGTGCTCCACCCGTTGCGGGAAAAGGCCCTCAACCACTTCCTGCAGGAAGCTGGGCTGGAGAGTCTCCGTAAGGGGGGGGCCCGACGCGCGGAGCTTTTGTTGCGCCGCGCGATATGGGCGACCCCAGGGGTCACGATCGAGACCCTCCAGCATCTCCTTTCTTTTTTCCTCTTTGGCGCGGCTAATGGCCAGCTTCAGAGTGTTCCGCGCCTCTCGGTACTCCTCATGAAGCTGGTCCTCTTCCCCGTCTCCGCGGCGACGCCGCCGGCTGTGAGTGTAGGACCTCCGGGCACGGGTACAGGCCGCACGGAGGTCCGCCAACTCCTGGGACCACCAATAGACCTCCTTCCTTGGAGGCCGACGACCTCGAACGCGGGGCATGGCCGCATCGCAAATCTGCGTAATCGCATCGCGAAAGCGGCCTGCCCCCATGTCTACCTCCTCAGTCAGAGGCAGCGGAGACAGCCAAGAGTAAATAATGGCTGCCTCCTCCAGTAGGTCCCTATCCATCTTGGTAACAGCCCACCGCGGGAAGCGGGAAGAACGCCGCGCCGTGTGACCCCTTCTGGGGTCCTGGGTCCGGGAGAGCTCGAATCGGATATAGAGGTGATCCGAGAGCGTCTCAACCTCTTCCAGGACACGCCAGTTCCTTACTCGTGCAGCGAGAGCAGGGGTAGCGAACGAAAGGTCCACTATCGACCCCCCCTGCTGTCGCACGCACGTGTTGGTGGAGCCTCTGTTTAGAAGACAGAGGCCCACCGAAGCCGCCCACTCCTCTACGGCTTCGCCCCGTGCGTCCGTCCTGGGGGAACCCCATGCAACGGACTTTGCGTTGAAGTCCCCCAGCACTAAGACGTGCCCAGACGCTAGTCGCCGCATCGAGGTCTCCATGTTATTGAGGAAAACCTCGAAGTCGCTCAGACTCCGATTGGGGGAGAAGTAGACACCATATATGGTGATCCCCCCCCATTCGGCAGCAACATATCCAGTACCCTTGTCTCTTAGCGACAAGGGCGGGGAATGAGCCGCCGTGGAGCTGACGACTGCCACGGAACCGTCCCAGTCACCCAGCCAATTTGGACGGGGAGGAACGTAATAGGGCTCCGCGGCTACGGCCACACCTATCGACCACTCCGCCATGGTTTGCAGGAAAAGGTCCTGCGCACCTGCAGAGTGGTTCAGGTTCGTCTGGACAAGAAGGTTGGAGACTTGGTCCATTACTGGGCTGTCTCTACAACCTCCTCCATGGGCGACGACGACGACGCAGGATTCACATCGGAGGCAGCCTGGGTCGATTGGCTAGCCCCCGAAGTATGCCGAGAAGTGCGGGGTGGCTTGCAGCCACCCTGCCCCATCTGATGGTTGGCGGGAAGATTTCCCGCCGCACACGCTGGGCAGTGAGGGGCGGCGGAGCATTCCGCCGCCTTGTGCCCCGGTCGGCCGCAGCGGAAACAAAGTCCGCTGCAGTCAAAACAGCTTTCACATTTGACGCGGGTGTGTCCCGTAGAAAGGCACTTAAAACACCTCATCGGTCTCGCCCCCAGAACTGTGACTCTGGCGTTGACGAAACCGATGAGGACCTTGCCGGCGTCACCCAGGATTTTGGCCGACGCTACGGGACAACTCACCCAAACCGCGCTAAGGCCTCCTGGACCGGGGCGGATGGTGCCAACCCGGATGCTGTCCGAGGTGCATCCCGTTTTCTCTGAAACTGCAACCCGGACGTCCTCAGTCGTCACGGAGTCATCCAGGCCCGAAATACGCAACTCCGCGCACTTGGTGGGCCTGGTGATCTTGACACCATCGGTTGCTGCGAAGATACCTCGCAGCTTCTCGGCGAAAGTATCGGCGGTTTTCGCACCTTCAGCCCCGGGGAACTCTAAGACCCGAGCTCCCGTCTGGGCGAGGCGCATCCTCACACCTGAAGCCCCGAATTCACTGGCGAGGCTATTCCGGGCTTTCTTGAACACAGCCGCGTAGGATAGCCCGCCATCTGCCGCCTCCGGTGACACGGTGATCACCACAGCCGCCGTTTTCGGCGGCTGCAGTTTTCGCGGCTTCTTCGTAGTGGCTACTGCCACCGATCGCGACTGCGGTGTAGAGGCTACTTTATTGGCAGCCTTCTTGTTCCGCTTTCGGGACTTCTTCCTACTTCCCTCGACTTTCTGCCACCCGTCTTTAGAGGGGGCAGACGTCGAGGGGCCAGACACAGTTTTGGCACCAGAAGGAACTGTCGTCCCTTTAGGTGCCGGAGTGGAGAGCGGAGGAAACTCCGCCACTGCTGCAGCCGAGGCCTTTGCGATTTGCCCGGCTTTCGATGCCGCCGCTTTTGCTGCGGCCTTAGCCGGCCGCCCGGCCTTCGGCGCAGCTGCAGGGACTGGCGCTGATGTTGCCGCCGCATAGGAGACCGCGACGCGGCCACCCGAGACGGGAAGTGGCGTCGGGCCCGATGCGGCCTTGGGCTTATCACCGGCGAGCGGCGGTCGAATGATGGGGGCCGGAGGCAGCCTTGCCTCCAGGCCCGCGAGGCGCCCGTCCATCATCCTCCACACTGCGTCAATAACTTGGCGCAAGTGGGAGTCTGAAACTTCAGAGGGAGAGGGGGCGGAGGGAGTAGGCTGCCGCTCTACCTGGCCCGGTTGCTCAGGGGAGACCGCCTGAGCCCGAAATTGGGCGAACTGAGCGCTGAGCTCAGCCACCTGCCCCGCCAACTGATCGTTTGCCGCCTGGAGGCGCGCCACGTCACCAATTAGGGTCTTAACGACCCCAGAAACAGTGGAGGAGGAGTCCTTAAGGGCCTTTACAAAAGAACCCTTAAGGTTCGTGGACTTGGTGGCCACTTTGTGAATTATGGCCACCGCCGCGTCCGCTCTCTCCTGCAAGGTTACCGGTGTTTGGGGAACAGAACCCCCTTCCACCGGCTCCTGGATTTTTAGCAGGAGATCCGCAATCTCCTCCTCCGCCACAATTTCACCCTCCGCTCTGGCTCGGGCGTAAGCGCCCGACCTGGAGAAGGCGGAACCTGCTGGAGCTGGGATCGGTGTGCGCGGCCTCGACCTCCCTCTGAGGCTGCTTGCCACTTTTGGTGGCAACATATCTTGCGACGTGTCGCCATCCTCATCCCTGGAGCGTCCGCGCTTACGACTCTCAGTGTCGCGGACCTCCAGCTCCATCTCTTCAGCTGAGTCGGCCGTCGAGCTAGCCCTGGATCGCACCGACATTCTTCCGCTCCCAGGAGTCAAATCGACTTCTGGGAGCTCCACCGAACGAGTCGTCTCACAAGCGACTTCGTCGTTGGTCGACGAAGCTTTACCCGCCAACCTCTTGCTTCTCCTTCTCTTCTCCGTATTTTTTTCGTCTGTTTTATTGTTTTTTAATAATAGTTCATCATTTACCATAATTAATCCCACGAGAGGGGGAGAAATAAAGGTCGACCCGGGCAGAGATCCCCCAATACCCGGGCAAGCGAAAGTTTTTGCCCAACCGAGGGGTCCGCAGGTGCCCCGGCTGGGAGTGCGCTTATGACTGAACTACCCATCAGCCATGCATCCCCTGGTCACGCACCAGAACACGGGATTCGGGGTGATTTTTTAGAGAGGTTTTCTTCCTCGCAGTCCGGGCGGCTAAGCCAAGACCCTCGTCCCCGATCGGAGTCGCGAGACATGACCACGACTCCTTTCGGGATTACGATATGCCGACGGTGGCAAGGAAACTAAATCTTCCCATGCCTGCTCGGTGGCAGTATCAGTGCACGCCGAGCCCGTCCTCCTTCTCCACTAAGGACAGCGGAGAAACTCCGACCCATGGAAGGATCCCTCCTTCGTGATTTTTTACCGAGGTTTTCATCCTCATAGCTCCGAAGAGCGAAGAGCCAACAGAGAATCGGCAGAACGCCCGCTCTGTTGGACCAAGCCTCGACCGAGTGGCCGAAGAAAAATGGCCTCCTCTCCTTACTAGAATATTAGCCGTTGGCGATGACGCCCTCCCCAAGAACGGAGGAGGAAAAGGAAGCGTCATTGCCAACGTTTCCAGGGTGCACCACGTGGAGGTTCTCTAGACAGCACCCCAGCGTTTGCTACCCTTTGCTAAGGGAACGCTGTACATCAAATACTGATCTGTGATTGGTCCATTTCCGTTGCTAAGGTCTTGGCGGTATTTGATTGACATATGCGGGTATGACATAATACAACACATAGGGGAGAGCCCATGACCAAAATTTTGGCTCATCGATTTACGGTCAAAACAGTATACAATCGATAGATTTGGTTATTCTGATTCCAAAAATACCTAATATCAGAATTTTTTCGCGAAACGTCTGACCTGAACGCATTTTTAAATATGTTTAAAAACTTTTACCGAACTGTTTCATTCCATCTGTCTGATGGACATGGTCTTGGTCGTAGACTCTCGTACTATAATCGTGTAGTCATTTTTATGTGGTAACCAAAAATTTTAACATTCTATAAGAATTCAGAGGGAGAAAATATTTATAAAAGGAGGAAAGAATATGTTAGAATATTGAAAAGGACTTCATCATTTACAAAAATAAAATCTTAAGGTCACAAGTAATTGACAAAAAGCCGACATTAGAAAGCTTCTTTTATTATTTTTTTTTAGATTTAAATTAATAAACGGTACGTGTACAAAAAGTACAGTATTCTTCCTCACTGTAATTAAAGGAGTTTGAAAATCTCGAATTACTGTTCAATCAAAAGTATGAAATAAAACAGCATTTTTCATCAACTGTCACTCCCACCGACGCTATGCTTTGCGTCAAATAGCTGTCGAGCTACTTTACATAAGGGTTCCTTTTAATGAACGCTTGCGTTGTCCATCGCTCAAGTATTCTTTAAGAATTGAAATTGCCGACTCTATGTGTCCGGGCTCACTGTGATTCCTCATATAATTGTTTGTGAATACGGGTGTTACTTTTCTTGATGATCGGTTAAGTTTCGTGAAAGTGTAACAAATAAGGGATAGATAGAATAGATATAGTCTCGACCTATAGCTTTGACCTTTTTAAGCTACTAAGAAACTAGTTCATAACCTATAAACCTGAAATTTATTAAAGGTATTAAAGAAGTAGCTACTGCGCTACGACTCAACACAACATTATGTTGTCTGCAACCTTTATGATTAAGGCACATAATACGTGGGCTACACTGAAAATTTCGGGAATCAAGGAAGTGACACAACATTACTATTTAAAAATGTATTTATTGCTTTTCGAAGTATTCTCCGCGAAATTTGACACATTTTCCATACGATGGAACCAATCATTGAAGCAACCATTCCATTCGGAAGTTGGGGTCTCCAAAATGGCCGTTTTGTAGGCGTCCACAGCTTCTTCAGGTGATGAAAATCTCTGACCACGCTATTTATTCTTTATTTTAGGGAAAGTTTAGAAATCATTAGGGCTTAGGTCGGGACTGTACGGCGGATAGTCTAATAATTCTATGTTTTCTTGCTCTAAAAACTCTTTTGTTCTGTGGGCGGTGTGAGAACTCGCATTGTCGTGATGGAGGATGATGCGGCGGTTGCAGTTCTCTTTACGGAGTTCGGAAACGACCTGTGGCAAACAAATGCTAGCATACCATTCTGCATTAACCGTTCTTTGTCCCTCAAGAGGAATAGTCGCAACATGGCCGGTTTTGGAGACAAACGTGGCCATCATTTTTTTTGCAACACTCCGTGAACGAACAATTTTAGTTGGCTTTAACTCATTTTCGAACACCCAAACTCGTGACTGGTTTTTTGTTTCGGGTTCGTAGGCGTATATCCAGGATTCGTCACTTGATACAATGTTGTATACAGCATTTGAGGATCCTGCGTGGAAGCTGTCGAGAGTTCTGACGCACCAAGTAACGCGAGCCGCTTTTTGCTCTTCACAGAGCAAAAGCGGTATCCATCGGGTAAACAACTTTTTTACACCTAATTGTTCATGCAAGATTATTTGTATTTGACTCATGCCAATGTCTAAATTTGCTTGAATTTCGCGGTATGTCACATGTCAATCTTTCTCAATCAGCTTACGCACAGCATCAACGTTTTCTTGGGTGACTGCAGTTTTTGGACGACCTTGACGGCGATCATCACTGAGCTTGACACGTCCACGTTGAAATTCAGCAAACCAGCGATAAATTGTGGTTTTGGATGGGGCTTCATCACCAAATGCAGAAAGCATCCGGTCAACACACTGGTTTTGTGTTAAACCGCTTCGAAAGCCATAATAAATCATCGCCCTTGAATTTTCTCGAGTCAATTCCATTTTCTCAACGACCTAAACAAGTTTGAGAAGACCTTGGGAGAAGACCGAGAATCTTTTTTTAAAATAAATAAAATGTATTCGATTTTTAAAACCAAGGAGTTTTCAATTAAAAAGATTTTAATATGATAGGAATAGTGGAAATATTCCATTCCCGAAACTTTTAGTGCAGCCTATGTATACAACAGTATTTAGAGAAGGCTTATTAATTGAAATTAAATAAATAACAACTCTAGCTACCACTGTATAAAGCGCAATAAAGCAGTAGAAACAGAATAATATGTATTCTAATTCGAAATAAGTATTGTTTTTATAACACTTGCTCGTAGAACGTTTAATGTCAGCATGCACAGTTTTAGTATATTGTATGTTCCCGATTACTCAAAAACGCCTGAACCGATTTGGAAAATTCTTTTTTTGTTTGAAAGGGTATACTTCTCAGGTGGTCCCTCAGGTCAGGTGGTGCATTTATTAATTGAATACGTTTTACTCAAGGTTGGTATTATTTAATTTTAAAGAAAATATTACACTTCTAAGGATGGAAAATTAAGGGATGAAAAATACAGTTTATTACAATTTATTATGATTTAAGCGCATTGAAGACGGTGACCCTTTTTTAAGAGATAATTGTTTTTCTTTCAATGTCCTCAAAACCAAACCAATTAGTTGTTAGAGTTTCGTACCCAAAGGGTAAAACGAAACCCTATTACTAAGACGTGGAGTCTGGATGTCCGTCTGTCTGTCTGTCATCAGGCTGTATCTCATGATCCGTAATAGGTAGACAGTTGACATTTTCACAGAATGTGTATATCTGTTGCCGCTATAACAACAAATAATAAAAATAAATTAAACATTAAAGGGGGCTCCCCTACTAGAGACGTATTTTTTTTTGGCTTATAGTATTAAATCTTGTACGATGGTGCGGAACCCATCATGCGCGAGTCCGACTCGCATTTGGCCAGTTTTGTTTTACTACTGTTTCGAATTGCGATGTAGATTATAATTTTTTTTTTTTCTTTTATTCAGCTACTGTTTCAGAAATGCAATTTACTATATAGCCAGTTCTAGTTCTTAGTTTAAATTTTTGATTTTTAAACGAGAACATATCGTGCTGGTACATAATATTTTAAATAAAGATTTCTAATCTACAAAACACCAAGATTTTATAAACAGCAACACTGGATTAACTTTCATCACATGTATAAACGTACTATTCCAGTAAAACTTCTATTTGACTTTAAATCTGAAAAGTGCACAGCGAAGTAAGAAAATCCCGACATTAGCGTTTTACGATGTGGTGAATTGGCACCGATCCAATATACGTGTAAAACGGAATGCAAGAAGACAAAGCGTAGGTGCATGGATAACATTTAAATTATGGCCGGTTTCGCTAGTAGATGTTCTTTGCTATACAAATTTTAGAAAATATATATTAAAACATTCCTCGAAATTAAACGTTAAATGTGGTCACTGTTAATACATACGTATGCAAGGTAGTTTTTTTTTATTATTATAGGCAGCAAACGAGACGGATCACCTGATGGTAAGTGACTACCGTCGCCCATGGACACCTGCAACTCAAGAGTCATAAGTGCGTTGCCGGCCTTTGAGATAGGAGTACGCTCTTTCTTGAAGGTTTGAAGGTCGTATCGGTGCGAAGCCTATTTTAAAGTTATAATCAATCCTTCAAAGAACCTTAATTTAACATTTCTTTTTTATCTATGTGATATCTTGTGCCAAACAGGCCCAGGTCTTGTCTGATAACAAATTGGTTTCAGTGCCTATGACCGCAACACCAAAAGAGCCACTTGTTCTTAAATTGTGTTTACCTTACTCGCCAGCAGAAAAAAAAGCATTATGACTGTAGTGCTAATTGCGGTCTTGTTTATGATGGAAGTACAAAACTAGTCGTCAATCATCTGTTGTTTTGTTTTTTAACTGTTCCATATCTTTTTTGAAACCACTCTTTTGGTAAACAATAATCACAACACCGGTATTGATTCAAATCAAAATGATTCAAAGAGACATTGGTAGATAAGGCTTTACAGCGGCACATATTTGTAACTGTAACATATGTTACATACATATGTTACAGTTACAAACTAATACATGTAACATAAAATATAAGCATCTTACTTAAGTATGAAAACATGCACACCGCACATCTGATGCTAAACGAATATCATTGGCAATGTTATATACTTGTAAAACCAGTGACGTCACTTATGTGTAGCTATGTCATACATATGTATATAAACTCACGCCTGTATCCACGCAGGGGTAAACAGAGGCGTATTAAACACCCATAATTTGCCAACTATAATTTAGGCCTACCCACTATACAGAATGTTACAAAAAGATGTGGTCAAATTTTAGGAGCGTTATGTGTAGCCGATAAATATTTGATTTAGCTTGAAAAAAATTGAATAAGGTTTTTTTCATTTTGAAGTATGCGATTTTTATTGTAGATGAATGTTTTTAAACAACATATTATGAATTTTTATGTCAATTTCAATGATTTTGGTTTTTTATATTTTTATGCAGACATTTTCAGAAAATTCTAGACATTCCATCAACGTCCTTGGTATTAAATACCTATAGTTTCATTCATGTCACCCCTCTCTCTTATAATATTAGCTTTATCGGTCAATTTTCAAGTTTAATTTTGCAGTTTCAAAATAAGATTTCTGTATTTAAAATCACGAATTTTCAAAAAAAAATTAGCGTTTTACGTTATTCATGGAGTCCACTACACGACCCGAAATACTATTATTATCTCTCATTATAAATGGACGAACAAATTGAAACAAAAACTATCTACTTTAACAGAATCATGTCAACACGACTAGAACAATGTTTACCAGTGATTGGCTTTTGAGATAAACTCCCTGCGATCGAGTAAGCTACTCTCGAGCCGAACAACAGTTCAGATAAAACCACTCAGGTGTACCTCCAAACAATAGTACCGTATCTGTACCCGGCCTATTTTGCTGACGAATGGAAACGGCAAATTTTATGTGAAGAGAATATCCAGCAGCTTTGTGAAAACATTGGGTGCTTGTTATTATATCTTTTGTTAGAATTATCTGTGAAAACATTAACACTGTTAAGGGATCCAATCTGATTGCGATCGTGTTAGCAGTCAGTTCTTATACTAAGTTAACAAGGTTTTATGTATTAATCTCGCATTGTTTTTTTTTTCACAATTCTGAAATGTAGATACAGAGTCATAAAATTATATATGTGTATGTAGTAGTATGGTTTCTTATAACGCCATCTATTATGAAAGCCTTATATTTTAACGCCATGTACATCATTTTTCGCATGATTAACGTCTTGACTTTTTTCGTCAACTTGAAGTTGATCAGGCCAAGCAAACATGTTCCCATACTAACTTTGCCACCCCTTTTCAACCCCTTGGGGGTAGAATTTTCAAAAATCCTTTCTTATCGGATGCCTACGTTGTATAAGGAACACGTCCTCCAAATTTCACGTCTCTACGACCTACGGTTTACGCTGTGCGATGATCCGTCAGTCAGTCAGGACAAAGCATTTTATATGTATACATGACGATGACGTGGTGCGGCGATAATGAATTCGACTGCAAAGTCGCACCACCGTCTCAAGCCCGCTTCTACTAGGGTTACATGAAAATTCATGAGAAAACATGAAAATTCGTTCAGAAGAAAGTGAAAAAGTAAAATAATTTATGCAGCCGCTCCCGCGTCTCGTTCACTTCTCACGAATTTCGCACCGCATTTGGCTTGTTTAAATTAACAAACTAACAAGGTGGCCCATGAGCTCAAGTATTGTAAATTCATACCAGGTAAGTACTTGTACTAACAAAGCTACTGGCGAAAAGACAGCCCTCATACCCTTATATTTTTGTTATAAATTGAGTTAAACTTTGAGCTGTCCTAGCTCCAGCTCCGGCACTTTTTAAATGATTTTGCTGCAAATCCGTTTTATACTTTCGAAGTTATTCCGCTTGTTTATAAACAAAAATGCAAAAACTGTAAACGATTACCAAGGCTCTCATAACGAACGGATTTTTGTTTTGTAAAGTTTAGACATTCTTGTGTGTCTACTAATTTTCAAGTCCGTGATGACAAAGAAAAGCCTCGGTAATAATTTGATTCTTGCTTCTTTTTACCTATGATTGTTGTGTAGAAACTACTAGTTTGATCTTTATGAAATTCGGTGGATAAATATAAAAAACTCCCTTGACAAGTGTGGAAGTTGCACAACTCACACAAGTATGAGTATTGTTAAAACTATTTGGAAATAGTGTGACATTTTCGCATCTCTTTTTTGCACCTTTTTGTAATGGTAAAAATGATTTTGTTTTGCAATTAATTGTTCCTTATGATTACGCAACCTTTTTTCCTTGAAATGTTCTCTATAATTTATATTAATTGAGATATGCGAGAAAATAGGAACAAAAACGGGGTTGTTTTCACAAAATATTTGCAGTTTGTTTAATAAAAAATTAAACACAAGCTAACGCATAGTGAAATTATTATTTCTTATGACTTTTTGGGACAAATTCAACAAAAATCTATCAACGTTTAAACTTTCGCGTTCCATGATATAATTATGTAATTACGGGAATTAACGCGATTTGAGCCCTAACGACATCAGAATTAGGCAAGTTTACATATATATGGCCGTGCCGTCAGTTGTATGATGTGCCCGTTAAATGTTTGTGTAACCAAATAAAGTGATAATCTTCTTCAGACATAGGGATGATTCGTTACTGTAGCGGATTTCTGTAAAAAATAAGTACGTAAATACTATCAACAATTTTATATGTAGTACTATTTAAAAGTTATATTCTTTTTCGTAATATAACAATACAAGTCACGCGTCACCGTCGCATCGTAACGAAAAAATTTAATCTTCACAATGGAGGCACACTCCTAAAAATATTCGATACATAAAATGGAAATTCAAATATAGAAAAACATTTTTGTCAACCGAATGACAAACGACGGAGACGTTACCTTTAATATTTCGATGTCAAACATCTCTGTAGCGTTAAAACAGTCATTGTTCCACAGAAATAAAATATTTATTTGCGAATTGATTCATCTTGTAACCGTCTCGAGATTGTTAAATAATATTTTATGTTGACGTTCACGAGCTATGATACTTTTCATAGTTTTGCGACGGAAGTAGCTAAGTACATCGTTTTACGGTCGGTGTCACCTGCACCCGATTATTTCGAACCACTTCCTACCTCGCTCGCGTTTTCCTTGAGCTTACATAAACCTCTGAGATGTCGTGCCAACGTCAAGCCAATTTGGAAGCAATCGATAGTTGATATCGCTGTGAAAATCTACAAATAAAACTAATCGAGGTGTGAGCTTGTGTATCTGTTGGACGGAATAAGGTCGGATACTAGAATATATCGGATATTGTAGTATCCGACCTTATTGGGGTGTGTTGAAATCAGCATTCAGTCCTGGCATATGAGTGGTAGCTAATTTGTAAGCAGATGCTTGATTTTTATTACTAAAATAGGCTGGAGGCAAAAAAAGAAAAATTACAAAAGAGAAAATTGTCCGTGGCTAGGTGTAGAACTCTGAGATTCTGAATTTGTTATAACACAGCGAACATTTGATTTATAAATATTTAAAAATTTATAATTATACAAGTACCTATACCAATATCGATGTTCGACTTTATTATGTCACATCCAGTATTGCTCTATTACCCCCACCCTCGAGCGCTACATTATTAAAACCATAAGATATTGCATTTCTCTATAAACTGGCTTAGTATATGATAAAATACTTGAGCCATTTAGAACGTTCGGGAATATGAACGACGAGCAAGTATATTTTTACATTTTTAGGGCTACTGCAAATATGATGAGCTGGAACTTGCCTGCTCTCCCCATACTGCACTATGAAGGCAGTCTTTTGCTCGACACCTGAGGATTGTCGAGGACAAAAAATATTTTCTTTCTAATGTATAACTCGGCTTCGGGCTTTCGATCTTGCCGCACATTTGGGTGTATATTATTATAATTAAAGATATTTCGCACATAGCAAAAGGTTCCATTTAAAGAATTGCCATTTTTAATTTACCCTCGATATAAAAACTTTTTTATCCTATATTTACATTATATTAAAACTCAATATGTTTTAATCTAATAACAAAGACGCCATACGAAGAGTATTTATTACTGCTATTTTTCTTATATCTATAGAGTAGGTTCTTATCAACGAAAAAATTAAAAATGTTGCTCGGAAAATTAGAAAATTTAAAGAAACTTAACGAGGGACTTCCGCCGGTGAAACCGCGGGGCGCAGCTAGTACAATATAATAAACACAGCCAAGGCAAAATGGTTACAAGAAGTACACAAATAAAGTATTGATTTTGGTGGTCCGTGTCGACTCTGCATTGGCTAAGCCGACAATAAATGTCTGACGTGTCTTCTATGAAATAGAGAATAGGCTAGCTAGTCTGATCACGACTCGGTGGAATTATTGATTTGTGGAATTATTCCTGCAAAAGATTTTATTCATTTGTTTTATAAGCCGCTGGTCCATAAAGCAAGCATACCAGTGGCCATTGTCTTGGAAGTAAAATGACGATTGGTATGGTAGATATTTGGTGTCAAACAACTTATTTCGACTTTGAACAGTTTGACCCTCTCAAATTGGCTAATTTATACGTGTTTTGTTTCTTTAGTTCCATGATTTGATGTTGGTAAAATTCTCCTCTTAAAGCTAACAAACTTTATTAAAGTGTTACTTTAGCTCTATGCCCTAAACACAATTGCGTGGGAGGACTTGTACTTGGACCACCTCAATTGGTGTTAAACATTGTTTGTAATAAACAAAAATAACATTCTACGTTAACTTTTTTAACAACAAAACAATTTGAAACTAACTTAATTCGACTTAAAACAGACTGAATCTCTCAAATACGGTTGTGAGCTGTCAAGTCAAATCAATTGCTGTTTATTAAATGTCAAAGACTGTATATAATCTATGGTCAAAAAGTTAAGTTTTGTAGAAACATATTGGTCTAGTGCTTAGTGACCCTGACTACTAAGCCACAGGTCGTGGGTTCGATTCCCACCCAGGACAAAATAATTGTGTGATGAGCACGATAATTTGTTGTATCTGAGTGTAATTTATCTAAAATATGTATGTATTTAGAAATATATAAGTATGTTTATCAGCAGTCTGGTTACCATAGTACAGGCTCTGCCTAGTTTGGGATCAGACGGCCGTGTGTGAGGTGTGGAGTTATTATTATTAAATAAGGAGCCCTGACGTCAAACCCCCCTGCATCCCCCAAATCATTTACTTTTAATGTTTGTTTTACTATTAAAAAAAATATAACAAATCTGTAAATAATAATAAATTAACCTAATTTAACGTCATAAATAATATTTAACACCTAATTTCCTGAGAAGTGGTACATTTTTTTTTAACTGCAGTGCCAACCCTATTTTAGACGTGTTTTGTTTCTTTAGCTCCTGGATTTGGTGTTTATACTACTCGCCCCTTGAAGCTCAAAAATACTGCATGTTATTAGATTCATAAAGTTTAAGATCCGCCTTGTTCTATAGCAATAAAGAAACAATTTATGTACAGGCCGATTTCAGATTAATTTAAATGTAAATAAATACTTGACTGGCCTGTTGGTCTAGTGGTTATATCTAACCCAACCTAACCGCTATGCTTATAGGTCGTGGGTTCGATTCCCACCTGAGTCTGGGTGTTCTTTGTGTCCGTTGTTTCTATGTTTGTAAAGTCCCCCGCGACACAGGAGTAATTACTAATGCGGGAGGTGCCCTTAAAAAAAAAGCAAAAAACAGAAAAATAATAACTACTAATTAAATAATGTTTATGGTATTTTTTATTTAAACCTTGTTTATTAGAAAATATAATACGAGACTTCTTCTCACATTCAATAATATAATGAAAGAGATTTAGATAAAGCGATAGCGTTCGAGGCGAGCGAACCTTTTATTTTCTCAATAGTAAGGCATTTCATACAATTTGTAATATTTTTACTACGAATAATAGAAAAACCTTTTGTATATAATAAGACTATTCTCGATTCATTAAATTCTATCCGGGTTTATAGATTTTACAAGTATCAGTTGGATTATTATCCAACTGATACTTGTAAAATCTATAAACCCGGATAGATACATATATTACTATTCGTTACTATTTTTAACAGACTTCAAAAAAGGAGGTTTCTGTATTCGATCCGTATGTATGTAAGTATTGTAATGATCAAACCTACTTTGAACTTGTCAGAAGCTGGCTGCTAATATAATGTCTAAGTCCAATAACTTCGACTCATTAAAATTGTATAAAGAATAGGGCAAACAAAATTCAATAGAATACTCTCGTCGTGGTGGTGACAGAGAGAAGTCACACAAGCTACTGTCAAAAAGTAAATTAGCTAAAACGTTAAATATAACAATTATTATTTACAGCTACCGCCGTTTGATTCCAAACCTCCTTATCACCACATAGCTTTCCCCGAGTACCATCCCTCCCTGCTAAGCGAGTTATAGATATCCGCGATTTTCGTCCAAAGTATTCTACATATTTTCTGAATGGTTTAAGTATATAATACAGTAAGTGTTTATTTCGTTGAAGTCGGTTTCTTTTTTGTTAATTTTTCTGTACGCAATGTGTTATATTCGATTCGATAAGTCTTGCTTCCTTAAGTTAAAAATTAGATATATTTAACATAGATATTTGTTAATTGAAAATAAGAACAGAGAACGCTAAGCAAAAGACAATAAAAATCCGTAACTTTTTTATGCTCGAGGGTCAACACACGACTTCTAAATTGTTCCAAAATAAACGTTGTTAGTAACACATAGTCCACTTTTAATCTTAATATTCATAATAAATATAATTCAAACAAGTGTAACAATTTCTAAACGAATGGATCATCTGTGTTTGCATGAAGTAGAAGGTACGTCCCAACCCCAATTAACCTACCTTGTAACCTACTTTCACTCAACGGGTAAAAGCTCCTTGTTGCCAGTAACATCGGAACCCTTTTAAAACGAGAAAACCTTGAGCTTTTAACTCCATTTTTAAAGAATAAATCTAAATTGTACCTTAATTCCAAAACCACATTCCACTTTTAATATTAATCATAACTGAGACACTAACTGTATAATTAATTAAAGAATCTTTTTTTTTTCTCTAAGTACCTGAGTTCTGCTTTAAGAAATTATTATATTCTCTAGGGCCATCCAATTATTCAAAGAGCTTAGTACATAAAAGACATTCTGCGATTTAATGAATAACTGCACGATGAGATTTATTCTTGAATCATTGCCAAAGAGACCGATCGAGTTTATTAAGCATGAGTGTTTTAATCTATTATACAAAAAATGTGCCATCTACTACTTAATAGTATTATGAAGAAGAACTTTACGTAAGACTGTTAATTTCTATACTATACCTATTAAGTGACATTCTAGTTAAAAACCGGTAGTGAATCTTTCAACAAAACTTCTTATCGTCACTTCGACAATTCACGAGAACGATCTCAAGTTAAATAGCGTTAGATTTTCTTATAAATAACAGTTCGAATAGCAACTTCAAATTGCTAACACGATAATGAATACTCTCTGAAGTTATGACAGACATTATTCTATTATAACTTTAGCGGTACAAAGGTCGATAAGATGGCTCGGAGCTTAAACACTCACCGTAAGCATGAGCAATTTTGCTTTACGTCAAAGCGGTAGGTACTGTAGTTATCACAATTTGAAACCGTTGTAAAATGTATTTACAGCGAGATTATACATATTGTACTGCTATAATTGTAACGCAACGATCAGACTAAGCAAGTTGACAGTTTACGCACCGGGTACGTGTGATCCTCACGGAGATTGAAGCTCAACTGAATATCAAATGGCGCCGATTCAAGTATATCTTCGACTACCTACGATTGACACCGCCGTTGCAGAAATATTCCGGGAAATACCGTCACGAACGGAATGTTCATACGAGTATGTGAATGCCTTTCACAGTAGCTTGGAACCATTCTATTAGCAACCAATAAGCTGTGACGTGTCCCGGCAACTAACACCGGAGCCATTCATGGAAATCGAATTTATCCACTATACTCTTTTTAAATGTCGAACAATTATGAACGTGACATTCTTGTATTTTAAGTGCTCTATGATATGATATAATTTCTTCATATGCTTTCTTTATATATGACAAATATTAGGTAAGTGCATGTTATAAAAAATGTAGATGCTGTTGGTTTTCGCGTCACTTGAATATTCGTAGTAAGTTTTAAAAATTGCCAGAAAAATAAGAAAATTCAAGAAAAAAACATTTATGGGTGTAAAAATACACTCGGGAACAATGAATCCGAGTCACGTGAAGATAGGAATCCGGGTCGCATAAAGATATCTGAAAATCTCGGAAGCTAAGAATGCTAGCTTAGTGAAATAAATTGTATTTAATAGACAATTAAATACTTCTTAAATGTAAGTAATAAAATCAAAAATATCAAACATTCATCCATCCATCCTTACAAACTTTCGTATTTATTATATACTAGCGACCCGCCCCGGCTTCGCACGGGTGCAATGATGATACTAAATATACTACTCAACGCTCAAATCTAAGCCTGCAATATTGAAAGTTTGACCCTGCGATTTATTAATGGTCATTGCAAAAGATATCTTTATCGGCAATTGTCCGGCCCTCTGGCCGGTACCGCCGCTGCAACAGCTATGTCCCTGCATTTTAAATGTGTAATATATTTGAAAATATTCATGGAAATTACATGCTGGAAAAGGCCATTTTGATCTATATTAAATGCACAATGTATTTAAGATACTTAATTGGATAAGGATTAATGCTGTATTGCTTAAAATCGCTTCGTAAACAAGCCATTATTTCTCGTAAAAAGTAAAGGATAAAAAATGGTTATTGTGGGTTATCCCTAAGAGATAGACATATACCATTCCGGACTTTTTTGTAGACCTTTTTAAGGTGTACAATACTGTGGTACATTATTTTGACCTACCATATATTTTGGGTCAGCCAGCGTTTGCAATGTAAACGCAAAAAAAAATGTGTTTATTTATGACATTACATTAGAAACCTCTAAAATTATCAGTGTTTCTGTACTATATTATGCATGTATTATACATATAAACCTTCCTCTTAAATCACTCTATCTATTAAAACTGCATCAAATTTCGTAGTTTTAAAAATCTAAGCATACATAGGGACAGACGGACATTTGTTTTATACTATGTAGTGAAGTAAGATATTTACGCGAAAAAAAGGACAAAATATAAAGCAGCCAACAAAGAAATTCTAACACTGCTTTCTTTCTTATTGCCACGTCTCAGTAAAGTAGGAAGACAGGTTTTATCTTGGTAATATCACCTGGTACCTCCCTAGAGCAACAGCCATGACAGATAGCCAACAGCTGTCTTGGATTTACTTTCCAGCTTTGTACATTCTCGAGAAAATTGTACAGCCAAGATAAATTTCATAAATAATTGTGCTAGTTCCAATAAATAAAGAGAAAAAAAAAATATATATGTGTTAATTATCCTTACTAATTTCATAAATGCGAATGTGAGTTTGTTTTTTCGCGTCTTAACTATTCAACCGACAATGATGACATTTTGGAGACACGTTGTCAGGGATTGCAATCCCGCAAAACGGTTAGTCGCCAAATCTATCGCGTGAATAAAAATTTGTTCACCGAGCTTTCTCTGCCGCAGGGTATATCTGCAGTTCTCTAAGAAGCAGGCTGGGTGATGATACCATCAATACTATTTGTTTCTTAAGAGCTTATTTTCAAAAGATAAGCTCTTAAGAAACAAGTGGTGTATAGATTAATTAAGGTCGTAAATAACATAGATTAGCTATAGTCGTAGCATCTAGTTACGTATCATGACTGTGATTAGCAAATTGTGATTATTGTCAATACTAAGACTGGATCAATATAAATTAACAATTTAAAAAGACGGTTAAAGGCTATTATATATATATAAGAATATAAGTAAAGGTGATGAGGTGATAAAAACCTCCAGTTAAGCAATACACCTGATTTTTGGTACCTAATTTGACAGATTATGTTAAGAAAAATCGTTATTACTTATAAATGTTACACAACAGGATTTATGATTGTTAAAAATATGACATTTTTAATAAAAGTTGATTTTTGGACTACAACGTGTAGTTTTAATAAAAAATTATAAAATGTTTTTAAGAGTGCGGGATCCCGCGGGATCCAGCGCGGCATTGATGGCTATAATTTGATGTAATTCTCAATCGGGAGTAAATGACTAAAAATAATATGTTTTGCTACCGGGAGGCTGCTGCTCCTCAATCCCCCGACGGAACCGCAGCTGACGTTCACGAGGCTTCATGATACAACTTTCTGAAATATTTTACGAATTATCGCCCGAGAGGAAATTACTGACGAAATTCGTACCTGGCTCGTGGACTATAATTGGATCACTTTGTTGTCCGTCTGTCTGTCTGTCTATCTGTCTGCCAAGACCCTTTTTCTGAAGAACCCGTAGACGTATAAAGTTGAAATTAATACCAGATACATATATCTGCGGTCCCTTGAAGCTGTAAAAAAATCAAGCTTCTAAGTCAACGCAATCAAAAGTTACGGCCATTAAGCCTTAGATTTTAACAAATTTGAACATTTCTCTGGTATCACAAAACTCCCTATAGTTTACGGGTTCTTCAGAAAAAGGGTCTTGGCAGACAGATAGACAGACAGACAGACGGACAACAAAGTGATCCAATTATAGTCCACGAGCCAGGTACCTTCCATTGACATAGAATCATAAAATTTGGTAAGAAGCAAGGTCTGACGGCACAAGTAAAAGAAAAAATCCGAACGTCGTTAATTTGTTGTTATGTCCCAAAAAAAATGTTTTTCTGATTACAAACTTATATTTTGGTACGGTTGGATTGTTGACTTTATCGTATTTCGCAACCGCAAAGTTAAGTTTGTCTTTCGAAAAAGACGGACAAAATTCTTTGAGAATTGATCCCCGAGATGGACGTACTATATACATACAAGTTTTATTTGCTTACGGAACCCTCAGTGCGCGAGTCAGATTCGCACTTGTCCGGTTTTTTTGTACTATACAGAGAGAGATTACCTAGAGAAACCCATTAAAGTTTAGTTTCAATATTTCAAGATTTTATATTTTCAGAAATATTAAATCAAAAAATTCCTATTTTTCCAAATAATTATAATCTTGGAACGTTCAAGAATAGGTTCCATTTGAATAGTCGTGTACCATCTTTGTCTTCATCATCACTTTCTATCAGGTGAATTAGAAGACAAACGCCTATACCATTACACAATAACAAAATAAATATGGCTGTTATAGTTACAAGAATTTACTATTCTTAATAATTTATGAGCCACGCATCCAACAAGATCAATCCTTTTAAAATAATTCTTGAGTACGTTTTAAGCAAATGTGGGCTACACAGTTCAAGGTTTGCATACTTAATTAAGAGATACCGTAAAACATAATTATGAATTATGAACAATTTTTAATCTCTCGTGTTTAACATGAAAGCAGCGCTCTCTCGTACTCTGTGAAAATACCTTTTTTGAAAAAGCTCATACTGTCTCAGATGTTCATTCTATAAATAATGTGGTCGACAAGAAATTTATATCAATTATATTTAGTTTGTACAACTTGATCAATTGAAAAACTTTAAAAATAGGTAATTCAAAGTTTTCTCACACTCGATAATCGTGTTTATTATATTTATGCCTTTTTATAACATTTTATAACGATATATGTTTTTCAGATTTTTGAACTAACTTCTGGTACAGTGAGCACTTTTGGTATAGGGAGAAAGCACTGAACTCGTGTGACCGTCACGACCGGATACATATACCTATACAGATGTGTATTTATTATATATATGTAAGTTATGTTTTACTTCTGACATTCAGTCCTACGATTGACAGTTTTTACACACTTTATATTAGCTTCACTTGTATGTTTGTTTGCAACCGACTCCTTAGGGCGCGATTTTGACCCACTTTAAACGTAAAGCACCGTTTCACAGTACGAATTAAAGAATACATTTTTATAGAAATTTGATTAACTTTCTCACGCGATGAATTATTTATAGACGGGCAAAGTTAGTAACTTCATTCAATGTCTGCCGTATTGACAATTGTAGAAGTATGTGCAGTGGTGGCATTCCAATAAAACGCCTAGGGTCACGGGTTCTATCTGCACTCAGTACAATAAATATACATATTTCCACTAAATGACCCGCGCAACTTCGTCCGCGTTTGTAAATTTTCCCCGTTTTTGCAACATGTTTCATTGATGCTGCGCTCCTATCGGTCGTTGCATGATGTTATATAGCCTATAGCCTTCCTCGATAGGCCACTTATATCCAACACTAAAAGATTTTTTTAATTCGAAACAGTAGTTCCTGAGATTAACGTTTTCAACCACCGTGAATATTTCTATGTGAATGTATTAAAAAAAATATATATCTAAGTACTATTATCGGTTTTTTCTAGAATCTATAAAACAAGGTATGCTTAGTTTCGATCTGGAAAGTGCTGTGTAATATGTTAAAAAAATAAAACGTAGGACCCATCCTAGCCAGATGGACTGACGACCTGAAAAAGGTAGCTATGATGTACTGGATCCGAATATGGACAGATATTAATTGATTTGTTAAAGCGGCTGTACACGTTTTGCCTATATATAAGTGTTTTATGTGTACAATTAAGGCAAGATAGTTCAATATGAGCCCTGTTTATAAATGTCTCATTGCTGGGCATAGACTACCTCCTCTCAGATATATCAGTATTACTTTGCGAAACCCCCAGGTCTCATTCCAAAGCAGAAAAAAAACAGTCAGTCGTAGGACTGCACGTCAGAGTGAAAACATAACTTCACAATGTATTTGCATATACATACACACACACACATCTGTATATATATAATTAGGTTAAAAATAAAAAGTAGGTAATAACATATCTAAATGTGATGTAATTTTTAATATAAGAAACTCGGCTCACGAATTTTCGATCAGGGCACGTGTCCTGACGCGAGTTTAACATTTTTTACCCATCCCAAAAAGTGCACAATGCCGGACAAGTGTGAGTTTCACCCGCGCACCCCTCCTAAGAAAAAGGATCCTGACAGACAGACAGACAGACGGACAACAATGTGGTCCTTTAAGGGTTCTATTTTTTTCCTTTTAAGGAATGCAACCCTAAAAAGGGCTTGGTGATTTCTTAAGACCAATCAGTCCTACAACGTTCGTGTCTACTTCAATATCCTGTTTGTAAAACAAATACCTTCGCTTGTAGCAAGCGTCGAGGCAAACCAATTCGTAAAGATTTTCATTCGTTAGCCGTTGCCTCTGAAGCCGTAAATCACTGTCCAGATTATATGTAGTACTGCAGAACTTACGTCACGAACTTCGATCTCTCTAACTCATTTTATTTTTAGCCTAGTTCTCTTATCTACAGCTGACCTGTTTCCGTTTCATGGTTTTAATCATCAGCTCTCCGAAATTTTACATAAGTTACATTACGTTTCTGCATCGAAGAATAAAAACTAAGTTAAAACGTATTTCTTGACGAATTTGGAATGATTCTAAAAAGAAATTCAAAAAGTCCCTACTTTGCCTTCGTCCACAATTTTTACAAGAAAAATCAGAAATCACTTTATAGGTTAAACAAAATATAATTAAATCATAACAACAGAAATACGTACTACGGAGTTTCCTTGTTTCCTTTAAAATTTAAAAGAACAGGAAATGGAATTACAAAAGGGCCATTTTAAAACCAATCTCATCAGCACCGTTCTCACACTGTAGAATGGCTTCAGAATTACATCCACACCATAAAAATTCACGACGGTGACCGACGAAAACAATCCAATGTTACAATAAAAAATAAATGACACAAACATTTTCCCTCATTTCGTTGGGAAACTTTGAAATAAGCCATTAGTTTTGCGAGAGGAAACGTGTCGAGCATAAAAGACCGCTTCACAAACGAACTGTGACCTGAAGATCAAACTTTACATCCGTCTAAAATATTCTTGCAATGAATATGAGGAAGTAACGTAAGTACTTTTTTCTTGGTAAACTCAATTTGTTTTGCTTTGCACCCTGCAGCTGTAAAAGGTAGACAAAGACTTGTCATTTTGACAGCGACATTTACAAGTCGCCCCCGTTCGCAACATTCGTTTGTTATGTTTGAGGGATGTCGTTCCGGAAGCCCAGAATTGGGACATAAAACAACATCTTCTCTTGATCTTATTGGCTATACGAAAAGTGTATTTGAAGGGACATGATAAACTGATTATGTTCTCGGAAACGAAAGTGTATTCTTTACGAGACCGCTTTTTAGGGATAGTGTAAGCTTGCGGCTGTATTTTTTTAATAGGGTTTATTATTGAACCCTGACAATATTATAGCAATAGTATATTTGAGATACATTGTCAGGACACCTGTAAATTTCTACAAATACTTAAAAAAAGTAACATAAAACATTAATATACTAACTTTTAAACTTTCGCGTTCCATGACATAATTATGTATTTGTACGGGAATTAAGGCGATCACGAAAAGGTATTACATACCTACACACCTACCTCACTATACTTACAAACTTTCAATCGGGAAGATGGTTTCAAATTATCAACAGCGTGGAATCCAGTGATAAAAAACATGACACCTCGCTTTTATGCGCAGTCGGGTGAACACCATCACAGAGGCACATCGGTTTGCTTAGAGGGACACTGTTAGTATAGTATGTACGGTACATGGCGAAACAAAAATATCAAAAATATCGAAAATGTGCGGGTGGATGAAGAACCTTCTACATCACGATCTCGACGACGGAGGGCGTGCACCGCTGAGCCAGTCAGCCTGTGACCACGGCCAGTGCAACCTAGTCGAAACGTCAGGCAATTCAGAGGTATGTAATACCTTTTCGTGATCGCCTTAATTCCCGTATAAATACATAACATTAATATACTTAGAAGCTAGAAATGCATCAAAGCTCCAAATCCCTGCTGCATACAAAAAATAAATTAAAAACTGGCCATAAATCAAATGCTGTAAAAGGAAGATTGGTTGACAACAAGACAGGCTTGATCTTGTCGTGACTCGTGAGTCTCGTGACGTAGATTACATGTAGCAAAAATCGCTTTAGAGGTGATTAATCACACTCCATTGTTCACGTGAAAAAATTGTTTTAATGTGAACAAAGACACGATTTATTTGTGAAGCAAATAAAAGATTTTGTGAAAATATTACTAACACTTGGTAACTTCTTTACCATACACCTATTAACAGGTACATTTTAGTATAAATTAACTAATGACGTATTTGAGAATATTACTTAATAATTTTCTTTCTTTTTATATCACTAAGTTTTTGAAACAAGCATTTGAATCCTCTGATGACTCTGATGAGTTAAGGGTTGCCTTAAACACTTGCCACGCTAGTGGTATCACATGTCTGTTCAGTTTTATACACGTAAAAAGTAAGTACAGAAGGAGTTTCTAGAAATTCATCGCAAGGGGGGAGATACTTTGTTGTCAGTACAGTACATCATCTTCTAGAGCGCTGGCAACTCAAACTAATTCATCAGGTTTTATGTCATCAGGTTCTAAAAGTGTAATCGGGTACAATCTTGTAATGATTATAATTGCAGTAGGTGTCACAAACGTTGAATTACGTTTCTGAAATATTGAAATAAGTAGGGTTCTGAAAAGGATCAAAACATTGTTTAACTTACAGAGCTGTCAAGTAAAAAGTGGGGGCAAATCAGTTCGAGTTTCTTAAACGTTGATCAAAAAAAATAATTAAGTAACAACTTTCGAACATTCGAATGTCATTTTACTCAAGATTTTGACGTAAAATTTGACAGCTCAGAATTGAGATGATCAAATTAAAGTACCTATCATGCTCTGATCAGCTCAATATAGTTATACTTGGCAAGAGATTTGACGTACGATTAGTAAATGTTTGCGTTGATCAGCATTTTAGAAATTGGGCGTTAGGGTAGCATATTAAATCAAATACAAATACTTTGAATTTCTTAAACAAAACCTGCAGGTAAGAAAGACTTACAGAAAGCTCTGTGCGCAGGCAGCAGACGCAGGCTTTAAATATTCATAAAAATGTAATCGAAACGTCACCAGATCAATGTTACAATTAATTTCATCGCCTTTACTTTTACTGCGTTCCCTAAAACATAAAATGCTGATATAGCGCCTTAAAGTGATGAAAGATAGGACCTTTAGCACTCAAGCAGTCGCGTGCTCAAACCTGATCGTTATCACCCCGGTTAAAGGTACCATACCTATTATTATGTAATCACTGATTATATAGGCCGATTACAGAGTTTTTCATGTCAAAACTGTCTGACCTTGATGTGATAGCAGCGTGGTAAACTAGCCATGACTTCCTATAAATTTTCCCTGGCAATAAGTACAGGAAATTAGATGCCGCTCTTACAGCTGGTGGAAATTAGACATGAACATTATTTATCTTTATAGCAATTAATCTTTTAATGGGACTCCATTAAAGTACGTATACCGGTAGCGACCTTATGTGAAAAGTCGCTAAGCCATGCTCTTTTATGACAGGATTAGGTGGTACTACTTATAAGTAATAGATACGTATATTCGTAAGATTTTTTTTTGCTTTTCATATTAATAGTAATAGTAATTATGTCATAATTATCACCTCAGTGTCGTACGTACATAGGTAGCCAGACAGAGACATAGGTCTCCAGGTGTCTACGTTTTATTTATTTTACAGCTATACAAGCGTCTTATTTCAAAAGTTATAAAAACCCAGCGTACGGAGGCACCGATTTAATGGAACTGGCGCAACCGTAGCGTTTAGTTTTTGCACATCATGACACGAAGGCATTAATTTATTTTATAAAGTTTAAAATAATGTTTTAAGCTATTTTAACTTTTAGATAGTATATTAAAAATTTAAAAAATTGTGTATTGTATCTGAAAGCCCATCTGTTACCGTAAGCTAAAACTCAATCGCGAACTCCAAATGTTGACGCCTGCTGTCTTTATCTCTATGCTCTAAGTCGTTTTTCTCTCTAAGTTTGAGTAGCTCTTAAGTTTTGTTCTTCAAGCCGCTGTGAATGTTCTGCGTTTTAATACCCAGCGCGTGCTCATGCTCGTACCTGTAAGATCCTAGCATCTTGTTCAGTAAGACGCTGTGAACGTGACGCTTAATGAAATGAAAGCTAGAAAGAAGCACACAAATCCTTCTAACCCACAGCTATCAAGCCACTGCGAACGCTCAGGACTCTCGTGCGCGTGCCAGATATCGTTCTAGCATTTTGTTCACCAAGATGATGTGAAAGTTCGGCGCTCGACTCTCTAGCACGTGTTTGTGTATTTCTAGCCTTTGAAGCTGCTGCGAAAGCTCGGTGCTTGATTCTCTGGCACGCGATTGCAACGCATATTCCCGCTGACTGGGTAGATGATTTTCATATTCTGATGATGATTCTCTTTCACTTGGCTCAATTTGGCTGCCCTCACCTGGGAACTATGCCTAGAGAGATGGGATGGAATAAAATTGAATGAAAAATGAAATGAAAAGAATTTTAATGAAGCTCTTAAAAAAAGTCTATTTAGTGTGTTTGCTAACAGCTGTACAACTTAAGCGTTGGGTTGTTCGCTGATTCGCTCATACCGCAGCATTTTTCTTACTATTAGCATTTTTATAATCGATGTAATTTCTGAATAAAAGGTTCCATTGGAATAATTTCTTATTATTATTTATGTAAAAGTAGTTTAAAAAGGAATGTACATGTAAGAAATCAATCTAAATTATGAAATTATTCAATTGGATAAAGATTAATGAAGAAAAAAGTATCGTGGTACCAATACCATCGATTACGATGCTACTCGTGTTTTGATTGAACAATTTGAACAAAAAGTGCTTATCACGACTTAATTATAATGGTTAGACCTTTAGCCTAGCGCACTTTTTTGTGAGGCAAGATAAGTAGATACTACAAAAATGCACTACATTATTTGAAACTACCAGCGCCCCCGGTTTCACCCGCGTAAGTCCCGATCCCGTGGGAATATCGGGATAAAAAGTAACCTATATGTTAATCCAGGTCTCCAGCTATCTACATACCAAGTTTCACAGCAATCGGTTCAGTAGTTTTGGCGTAAAAGAGTAACAAACATACATACATACATACATCCATACATCCTCACAAACTTTCACGTTTATAATATTAGTAGGATATTATCAATAGTTATCCTAGCTTTTAAACTTTCGCGTTCCAATTCATAGCATTCAAACGTCAGGCAATTCAGAAGTATGTAATACCTATTTCGTGATCGCGTTAATTCCAGTATAAATACATAATTAAGTATATCCATCCATAGTTTTAGGAACGCACGCCAAATAATGACATTTATTGGCAATTTTTTGATGCCTTGAGTTAAATTGTTGCAATTTTCGTACGGGTCCCTAATTGTTTAAAAATAAAATAGTCTATAGCAGTAGGTGATAATGTAGCTTTCTAAATATGAAAAAATTTTATAAGTCAGTACAGTCGTTTTTTAGTTTATCCATTACGAACATACAAAGAAATCTTTCCTCTTTATAATATTTGGGTAGATTGTTTTCATATGACTGTTGGTTTACGCGGCGCTCGCCAGTAAGGTTATTTTTTCACGTTATGAACATCTTCAACATTCGTCTTCATATTTCAGCACATTTATATAAAACTTAAATGAATTATACGCATAAACCTTCCTTATGAATCAGTCTATCTATTGGTGGAAACCGTATCAAAGTCCGTTTGGTATCTTTTGAGTTTATCGCCTTCAGACAAACGGAAAGACAGACGCAAACGCGGCGGGGTGCTTAATTGTATAATATGTAATGATATTTACAATGTTATTATTAGTATTTTGTTGGGTATTTGTTTAGATACTCTTATCTCTCTATTTGTGAAAACTTGCCGAAGGCTCACTGTACGTGAATTGACTAAACGAGAGCTACTTCTTAAGAAGTAGCACAATGTTAAGCTAACTACCGCTAACGATTTTTGGCTCAAACAGAGGTATTATACTTGTCAACTTTACAATATTTGTTTGCCTTTGTGTCAGTACAAAGTAAATGTCTTTTTGTTCTTTCATTCTTTTGCAGTTCTGGTGAGCTCGATCCATCTTACACTACACTTTCATTTAAAACTTATCCAATATATTTCAGGTCAACACAAAATGTTCAAGTTTCTATCCACTTTGTGTTTAAATCTCTGGGTATCATCGATCCAATTTCCGTGGCCCACACCTGCAGTGGACGCAAACTTCAAAGTATTATTTCCTAACTTACCAACTCATTATCCGCTTCAGACACTAACTGTGCTAAACTCACCTAAACTCGACCAACCGCCACAAGATTACTGGAGAAACGCTGTCTGTGCTGTCTGCAACAGACTTTTCACTTAAAATAAATTCACTTCATTCTGATATTTAAAACTCCTTTGTAGAAACCGTAAGAATTTCCAAAAGCTTAAATTTCATTATGAGATAAGATTATAAGAAAAATGATTGAAATCGGTTCACAAATGGCGAATATATCGCTTAACATACACGATATAATGTATTCGCTATTTGTAAAAACGAAAAAAAAACATTCAGTTGATTTCAGAACCTATTTCTTTTTTAACCCCCGACGCAAAAAGATGGGTGTTATAAGTTTGACGTCGATGTCTGTGTGTGTGTATGTCTGTCTGTGGCATCGTAGCTCTCACACGGATGGACCGATTTAAATGCGGTTTTTTTCATTTGAAAGCCAGTTTCCTTGCAGTGGTTCTTAGCTATAATTGGTTAATATCGGTCCAGCAGTGTAAGAGTATCAGCTCTTTTCCAAAATTATGTCAAGCATTTTATAATCGTTGAAGGGATTTTCGAGCCGGGGGTGTTTTAAATTCAAAATCTATGATTATGAAGTTGATTAATAAACGCATCCTTGAACACTAACACCCAAAATAAACCTACAATATCATTTCCAAAGAAATAGGGATCTGGAATTTGTCCCAGAACATTTTTTTTTACATACTTGTATTATGTTCATAATCAGGTAGCTTCAATTTACTAACTTCTCAAAACCAAGACAATATATTAGAACATGCTAACGTATTAATATAATATCATGGTATCTAATACATTAACATCGTTCCGCAAATAACCCCGAACCCAACATAGTAAGTTCAATGGATTCGATATCAATAATAGGGGAGGCTAGAATCGTTATAGCTCTGGCCTCGGGCACCGAGCTGTCTGACACAATGTAAAAACGTGGTATTTTAAAAATTCTGTGGTATTATTCTGTGTTTGTTGTATAATATTATTATGGATCTGAGCAATTCAAATGGAGGTTAAGGAAATTTCTGGATAGAAGCGCATGTCTCATCCAAACAGAAGCTTATTTCTACGTATCGAGTACGAGTTAAATTATTTGAAAGCAGGGGCGTAGCTACCGCCGTATCAGCCGTATCAATGATACGGGGCCCCCGGGCTACAGAGGCCCCTAACGTGTGTTAGCAAAAATTAGTAAAATGTTACCACAATGTCCCTTAATCTCGTGCTTCCCGGGAAAAAAACATATAAAAAAACTGTCATACGTGCCTATAGAGTTTTCACTTCAGAAATGACAAAAGTCAAAAAAAGCAATCACTTTTTTTCCCGGGTTAAGCGTGCGCCCAAAAGTTGGCAACATCCTACATCGGTTATTGTGGGATTCCCCCGTTTAAAGCATTTTTGTTTTTTTTTGTGAGAAATCTCTACCCTTCATTTGTGCCCCCTAACTAATTTTGATACAGGGTCCCTCCAAGGCACTCTACGCCACTGTTTGAGAGTAGCTTTTGGCCGCAACTTTGCTCGTAGCAACGTGTATGTGGTGCGTGCAATTTTACGTGGCGTGAAAGCGTAACAAACGAAGACATTGAGGCTAAACTCATGTTATCTCATTTTCAATAGATCAACTTCAAAAACTTTACAAGTTGTCAAATTGTGCAATTCTAAAAAAAAATATAATGACGTAATAAGGAAATAAATATCCCTACCATCAATAATACTTATTTTCTTTATTGGTAATATAAAAGTAGCAACATATTTGCTTCACTGACTTTTGGTAAAAATGAGATTAAGCACTCAATCTTCTTTATTCCCTCAAAGGGAGATATTTCTGATATAATTATATCTCCCTTGTAATATTACCTACCATGGGATTGCTATTTATATACCTTTATTAGGTTTTTGTATTTAGATAGTGCACTGGGTTGGTTTCGTGGACTCTGAAGTAGTTTGTCTACTTGCATTGTTTCATTATTTAAAAAAACTTGTGCAGTAGGTATGTATTGAAATAACTATAAATTAAAAATTAAAAAACCCCCGACACAAAATAATAAAAATAGTATGAACAGGCATCTTGGATTTGAAATGTATCATATGGTATTCTACTAGTCAAGCCCTTTCATTTGATACCCATATTGAGGGAGTTGTAAAAAAATATGTAATACGCCATTTTTTGCCGTGCGGCCATCTTGGACCGATTTTCATCTAACATAGCTATGAACACTCCCGACTAATTCAACTTTCAAACAAAAAAAAAAACAAAATCAAAATCGGTTCATCCGTTCGGGAGCTACGATGCCACAGACAGATACACACACACAGAGACACATCAAACTTATAACACCCCGTTGTTTTTACGTCGGAGGTTAAAAAGGAAACCGTAAAAGTATGAAGGCAATTAGAAAATTCAAAAAAAAGTGAATTTCAACACTTTGATGCGCCGATACCGCCGCGCGCCGGTAAACTCAATTTAGGTACTAATCTAAGTCTAAGTCTAAGTCATCAAATTCTGTCCCAATTACTTGCTAAGCTTGAAAGCATGTACTTGTACCTACTGTATTATTACATATATATATACATAGACTGGCCTGTTGGTCTAGTGGTTAGTGACCCTGACCGCTATGCTTATAGGTCGTGGGTTCGATTCCCACCTTAGTCTGGGTGTTCTTTGTGTCCGTTGTTTGTATGTTTGTAAAGTCCCCCGCGACACAGGAGTAATTCCTAGTGCGGGAGTTGTCTTTTTAAAAGAAAGAAAGAAAGATATTAGTGCATTCAGAAAACAGAGATCTTTAAAAAAATCAAACTATTCAGCTCTATTGCTCTATTATGAAAGGAGGGCTGTTTTGAGTTTAATGTATCTATCTGTGTTTTTCTGTGACATCATAGCTCTGAAACGGATGGATCGATTTTTATGGTTATATTTATAACTAGCGACCCGCCCCGGCTTCGCACGGGTGCATTGTGGATACTAATGTGGTAAACAATTATCGTCAAATTATATTTTCTTCTCTTTCTTTCTTCTTTCTTATTTCAACAAATTAACACCAAACAATATTAAACTATACGTATAAACCTTCCTCTTGAATCAGTCTATCTATTGATGAAAACAGCATTAAAATCCGTTGCGTAGTTTAAAAGATCTAAGCAACAGAGGGACAAACGGCGGGACGCAACTTGGTAAAACCAAGTTACTTTGATGAAAAGATAAAATAGAGATATGTATGTTCACACATTCCACAGTTCTATTTCGATTATACCCTAGACTGAGAGCACACGGGTAAAAAGGTATACGATATCACGGAAGGTTATATCACGTTACTTAAGTTATTCATAGGCATAATCCAAGTTCTATTGTGGGCCGTTTTGATCCAATCTAACTTTTACTACCCTTCTTAAATATGTATATGATGTTCTATACTACATATACTTCGTGGTTTTTTAAACATCAATTTTGTGAATCGGATATTATAATATTATGGTTATACTAGTTGCGCCCCGCGGTTTCACCCATGTAAGTCCCGATCCCGTGGGAATGTCGGGATAAAAAGTAGCCTATGTGTTCATCCAGGTCTCCAGCTATCTACATAAAAACTTTCATATCAATCAGTTCAGTAGTGTTGGCGTGAAAGAGTAACAAACATCCATACATCCTCACAAACTTTCACGTTTATAATATTAGTAGGATGAATAAATTTTAAATTTAAAACACCTCCGACTCGAAAATTCCTTCAACTATTAGAAAAGAGCTGATGATCTTCGAAAGGCTGAACAAATTTCCTTGAATTATGTCTAAGAACACTCTCAATCAAGTCATCTTGCAAACAAAAAAATAGTCAATTTAATGTCAATATAAATAATACAAATAAAGTTGAAGTGTCTGTTTGTAATGTCAAAATAATAGATTTTTTTAATAATAGATATTTGCACGGCACCTATGCCTAAAAATCAGTTTTTATAATTTTTGTCTGTCGGTCTATCTCTATGTCTTTCTGTTTGTTCCGGCTAATCTCCGAAACGGGTGAACCGATTTCCACGGAACTTTCTCTGGTAGATAGCTGGTGTTATAAGGAGTAACTTAGGCTACTTTTATTTTGGAACAAGACCTAAGGTTCCGCGCAAAATATATAAATATGTAGGTACACGCGAGCGAAGCCGCACGGGAACTGCTAGTATAAAATAAAAACAGTCTCAATTTCATGTCAGATCAGTGAATGATTCAATAAGTATGATCACGGTTTATACGTTATCGCAATTATTGTTGTATTTTTAACCCCCCACTGTTCAGCCGTTCACAATTGTTGAAAGGATTTTGTTAATTCATATAATTACATAGTACTTGATTCAAAATAAAGCACATAAAGACAAATTAACTTTCGTTTTCGTCCCCAAGTTTTAAGTAAGAAAACCTACATAAGAGAAAGTATAATTAACAAAATTAATCGTGGGAGAACCCCTCCCCCTCTTCCACCCTTCCCCTACTCCCACCTTAAAGGCCAGTAACGCACTTGTGACTCTTGACGGCAAACGTTTGCCCCCTATACCATAAAAAAATCATATTTTTCATACTCAAACGAAGCACCTTAATATTTTCACCATGTCCGTCGATTTGTCTGCCTGTCTTACACACTTGACAGTGCCAAAGGGTTCCTATAACACAATTCTTACCAGTGGATGTTTTCGCTAAAAATGTTTAGGTATAGGTCCATAAGTGATTCTGAGTTTTAGATCAAAAACCAAATTTGATTAATGTGGCTAAAGCGTTGCGTTCTTTATTAAGTAACTCATTAGATTTGCCATATCGCATACTTTACGCTACACCACGAATATTTTCATCTGCTAATAACAAACTGACAAAGAGATAAGCCAGAACTATTGCGACGACGACGCGTAAAGGAAGTAATATTGCCTAAAAGCTAATACATTAGCCTAAATGAATACCACAATACATATCTATACATATGTAGACTTCCTCACTATATATATACGTCTCGTCAACATTACAATGTAATAAGAATGAAAGAAAGAGATGCATAGTTGGACGGAAGTGTGATTTTGGGGTCGTTAGTTAATATCGCGGAGAGCGATAGTTTTTATTAAGCCAAAGAAGTGATCATATGTATCCTAGCAATATTTTGACTTCGTCTATTGAAAAAGTAAGATAAAAAGCGGGAAACACTATGGTTTAGATTTTAGGCTCGCGTCAAAACACCCTTTTGAATACGACAAAAATCGAAAACCTTTGTAAATAGAAATATTGAAAACTAAGCGTAAGTATATTCATTTGCCTTAAAAAGTTACAAAATGTGAACAAAACAGAAGAGTAAACAAACCATTGGTTTGAAACTTATTAGCTTCGAAATATATTGTACAATTTAAAATACTAATGTTAATATTATTTTACGGTTTCTCATGCAAAATTGGGAATTCAAAAAAATCTAAATAATTATAGCAGTTTATTATCAATGCAGTTTTGTCAGATACCTTCTAGTTTTTTAAAACACCTACATCTTTCTTTTGGGGCCTAGTTTGAGGCAAGTATAATGACATCACAAATCATTAACGTTATATTTTATTACGAATACGTACATTTTATTATATTATATTATTATCTGACTCGCTATTAGATTTGACATATTATTATATTCTGAACATTTTAGCTTTAAGAGTGTATTTTGAGAAGTCCTCTACGAATATTAGAGCAAACTATTGAACCTATTGAATTTACATAGGTAGCTTTTTATAGGTGTTTAGAATTTAAAATACATGTAGAACCGTAAGACTTTTTAACCGACTTCAAAACAGGAGGAGGTTCTCAATTTGACTGTATGTCTTTTTTTTCATGTTTGTTACCTCAGAACTTTCGACTGGGTGAACCGATTTTGATGATTCTTTTTTTATTTGAAAGCTAGTGCTTCCCGTGTGGTCCCATTTCAATTTGGTCCAGTTCTGACAATGGCATCCATGAGAAAATAAGTCTTTTATCGAAAAGTTTCTTTTTGTTGAAGTCGGTTTTTTTTTAAAGAATTATTCTTAAGTTCGTCTATGCCGCGCTAGCCACAGACTTACTGAATGTCATGAGAAATCTGTTACATTTTTGAAAGAAGATATTAGAGTGGGTGAATTTAATTGCGATTCAATAAATGAGATTTTTCCATACCTGACTGAGACCTGAAATAAAGACTTAAAACGCTTTCTTTTGTTTTTACATGTTAGTCAAACTTCAAATCTTTAAAGTAGTGCAATAGCGAATTGTTAAATGCTGTAAAAAATATTTTTACAAAGAAACACACTTGTATTTTTTACTATTTAAAAAGAGCACCTTTAATATTTTTAAATATCTACATATTTTCATATACATACGAATGAATAAATATAAATTTAAAATTTAAAACACCCCCGTCTCGAAAATCCCTTCAACGATTACAAAATGCCTTACATCATTTTGGAAAAGAGCTGATACTCTTACACTGCTGGACCGATATAAACCAAACATAGCTAAAACCCACCGCAAGGAAACTGGCTTTCAAATGAAAAAAACCGCATCGAAATCGGTCCATCCGTTTGAGAGCTACGATGCCACAGACACAAACACAGACATCGACGTCAAACTTATAACACCCCTCTTTTTGCGTCGGGGGTTAAAAATACCGCAAAACAGTTATCTATTACAAATATTTCATTCAATAATATAAGTATTATATCGTTCAATTTTACCACTTTGCATGGCTTTGGCAATATAAAAACACAACCATGGATTAAATAATAAAAAAGCATCCTAAGATTTTGTCAGCCATGTTATGTTACGAGCGTATCATAAAATGGCGACAATCATTACCGGCCCGACGTAGCCGTATACTATACGAACAGACTGGCACACATGAGATGCTACAAGTACCTACGCTAAATTACCTATTACTTTTAACATGCGAGGAAATGTGCGAGATTCAACGCTGCTCTCAGGATGGGATTAATTCTATCTTTCTACTTGCTCTTAGGTGAGGCATTCGAGTAAAATACTTTTTATACGTCTTGTGAAATCACGGCTATTGAAGAAAGGAATCATTTGCATATTTTTTATCTCATGTTATTTTTGTAATCGTTATTCGTTTCTCTATTTTCTTGATCTGGTAGTATTTGTAGTAATTTAATCATGGCGTACCTTCCACTTGTGTTTGAAAATCAGAGAGCCATCGAGTGAATGTTGTACCTAATTGCTCGTTATATAAGTTCGACAGGTTCGAGTAGACATTCGTCAACTCAAAAGAAACCATATGTCCTTCATAACACGTTTCACAATTCAACAAAATAGCTCGCAGTGTAATAATTCGCTGACGAAAAATATGTAGCACACAACTCAAAATAACAAAGACAATGTTAGCGCAAACCGGGCATTCATCAAAGCTCACATAGAAAAATTGTCAAGCACATGTAGAGCGACGAGCGTCTGGTAACAACTAAATTGAACGTGCGACGAATGTACGCCTCTCGCTCCGGCTGACTGCCTTCACAACCCTGGCTCTTACAGGGAAGGCACTTTTCAAACCAGATTTTATTTTCTCACGTACTTAATAAATTAAAATGATTTTATTACATTTGTAAATAAACATTTTATTAAATATTCAGGTAACGTCTTATATCTTTGGCATCCCTACAGTTCACTCCAAGTGGTCTACAGTTACCAACTAGTACATTTAAATTGCAAGCATCTGCAAAATTCACACTGCATTACTCGAAATTTGCGTCTATTTCCACGGGATATTCCTTTCTGTTGGATGAATTTGGTCGTTAAAGCAAATTACCGTGGATTTCCTCAGGCGGTTTGTGAAAACACTGTCCATTAAAACACTTTCTCGCAATGCTGTCTTGGCATTTATGTCTGAAATATCTAAATAACAGTAGTTCGTATATTTATCTTAAAACTCTTAAGGTGGCTCGTAATGTAGCTACAAAGTTCTTAGCTGTGTACAAAGCGATTTACTATTAAGAGGAATAATAAGACGTAAATATTCTCCAAAAATTCGTAAAACCAAAAATTAATAATATACATCTTTATGACAGACTTCGACCACAAATCAATGACTAATTATAATCGGTTAAATCCAAAGTCCCGTTGGTTAAAGATGGAAAGTTTTGATTAACTTCAACTTAATATTATTGTCATCTAATCTACATATATCTACTAACAAACTTAAGAAACACCGAGACACCTAGAAGGTAGTTCTTATCTTTAGATGTGTTTATCTTTAATTAGGTATTGTACAATGTTGCAGAAGTTCGTGTGATATTGACAAAAGTTTTACAGTTACGGAACGTAACGAATCCAAGTCTAAATTAAATACATAAATAAATAGCCTCTTACACATGAAATATTCAATGTTTTCTAACAATTTAAGCGAAGCTAGAGGTGGAGACAGCTATAACCAGACAACGATAAAGAAATAGAGAGAAAGAGAGAAGTACAAATCCTTTGTAATTTGTTGTTGATATGTTTTTTTTATTGGATAGAGCGCAAACGAGTAGTAGTGTCACATGATGGTAAGTGGCTACCGTTGCCAAATGGCACCTGCAACTTAAGAGTCACAAGTGCGTTGCCGACCTTTAAGGTTGTAGGGGAGGGTGAGGGAGGGAAAGCGGGAACGGGAGAAGAGGAGGGAGAGGGAAAGGTTAGGGCCTCCCGTAACCTCACTCACTCGGCGAAAAACAATGCAATCATTGCTTCACTGCCGGTTTTCTGTGAGGCTGTCGTATCACTCCGGTCGAGCCGGCCCATACGTGCCGAAGCATGGCTCTCCCACGATTTGTATATGCAACTGCACGTACCTAATTACTCATATTAATCTTGTGTGGTTGTATTTTAATGGTCAGGCAAAACCTTTTATCACCAAATATCACTCAGGTTAATCTGACTCTAGTTACGAACATTCGCATAAATAGCTACTTCATTAGCGTTGTGCAAAATATACATATTCTGCAATATTATAAAACACTAGCAGCGCCCCGCGGTCTCACCCGCGTAAGTCCCGATCCCGTGGGAATATTGGGATTAAAAGTAGCCTATGCGTTAATCCAGGTCTCTAACTATCTACACACCAAGTTTCGTCGCAATAGGTTTTGTGGATTTTGCGTGAAAGAGTAACAAACATCCATCCATCCATCCATCCATCTATCCATCCATCCTAACTTTCACATTTATAATATTAGTGGGATGGACTATCAAAATTAAGTAGGTACTAGATTTAAAGTTGTAAACTATATTTGCGCAATATTATTACGTCGCAGGAGCTGTACGTTTTCAATGGATCCCCTAATCCCTTACTTCTTTTTATTACCTGCGAGATAACTGTTTTTTTTTATTCTTATTGTACATACATGTATACATACATACATGCTAGAGTCAGACAGTGATTTAAATAAGTGTTCCTTTTGTCAAATTACAAGCCGTCCCCGCAATTTCACCTGCGTTTATGGTCACTGTTCAGCTCCTATTGGTCGTAGCGTGATGTTACATGGCTTATAACCGTCCCCGATAAATGGGCTATCACAAACCAAAAGAATTTTTCAAATCCAACCAGTAGATCCTGAGATTAGCGCTTTCAACCAAACAAACCAACAAACTCTTCAGTTTCTTAGTATATTATGTAGATTGCACTGTGTACATGTTACTCAGCGCTTTCTAGATCTAAATTAAGCATAACTTGTACTATGAGTTCCAGAACACGGATATGACGTGGCCAGTTGAAATACGAATATTTCATGAAATAGTCGGGCACGTCATCATGTAGTGATCAATTTAAAGATCTGGCCACGATAGATACACATGCAAGTTGATACATTGTTGTTTTTGAATGCACACGTATTATACATAGCACATACATTTGCACTCATGAATCGAAACTAAGATCTCTGTCGTTGCAGTCGAATGCACTATAGTCGCGACACCCTGGTCACAGACAAGATAATAGATAATAGTTACTAACACAGATCGTTAAACTTATAAAACTCCATTCGCGTTGAATGGAGTCACTTTAATTCAAGAGTTGTACAAGGTAGTTGTAGTTGTAGGTAGTTGAAATTGAGAAACAGGTTTGATCTGAAATAGTTTATTTTCTCTCTTGTATAGTAAAATTCTTAGATAAAAATACAGACAAATTAAAATTATGAGTTCCCTACTTGAAATGGAAAACCAACGCATCGGTGTTCAAATGCGAAAGAAAATGTTTAAGGGTATCTTACAAATAAAATAATCTGCACCTACTTCTAATATTTGTAAACTGGCTAAATACGCAGCCGGCACGTTAGACTAAGAGAGAACTGTCTCAATGGCAATTTGCCCGGAAACCTAATTACCATCGACCCATGACATGAACTTTGTACTATTTCAGTACGGCACTTTCACATTAAACGACGACTGACCAAGATACAAGTTAAACAGAACAGAACCAATATGACATTTTACGGCGTACATAAAATATAAACAGTGATCAAAGTCAAAGGCTAAGCTTAGTGTTGGCAGAGATACGTCAAATACAGAGAAATAGGAGAGAAACAGAGAAATATAACTCCACATTATAAAAGACTGCAATTAAACATTTTATTCGTGGAAGAGCCATGCTTCGGTACGTATTGGCCGGCTCGACCGAAGTATGTAATAACAAGGCCTCACAGAAAACCGGCAGTTAAGCAATGTGCAGTGCAGTGAAGCAAAAGCAGTGAAGCATGAGTGAGGTTACCGGAGGCCCGGAGGTAGTCATTTACCATCAGGTGACCGGCTGCTCGTTTGCCCCCTATGTCATAAAAAAAACTGGGATATAAATATAAAAAAGTGTGAGACAAAACGAAAAATTCTTCGGGTTAAAAAGACGTGTAAGTACATATGAAGAGGGAAAATTACCAACCCTGTCTGGGTTGGTTTGTTTTGTTGATAATTGATGATTTTGACAGCTGAATATTAATAAATTAATTCGTTTAGAAATAGTCATAATTTTTCTCTCAAATACGCTAAGAGAATAAGATTTACGTAGCTACCTAACTTTATTTTAAACTAGATAGAAAGAAAGAAAAATGTATTCTCCGTGTGGCTTCGCTCGCGTGCTAATTCTTTTTCCACAAAAAAGGAGCCTAAGTTTCTCTTTATAACATATTACAACAGATATCTGGTATCTGCCCGTGAAAATCCCGTGGAAATCGGTCCACCCGTTTCGGAGATTAGCCGGAACAAACAGACAGACAGACTAAAATTTTGAAAATAGTTTTTTGTACATGTACCTACTGTGTAAACATTCGGATGCATTTCGTAAAATGCTGTTATTATGACAGTACCAACAGGCACTTCTATTTTATTTATTTTTATAGGTAGATAGATACCTAAGTCATTTTCTTTATTGCTTAATAGTACAACTCTCATTTGGTGCTCCAAAAATAGGTTACAAAGAAGAAATTTGGAAAGAGTACGTCATCACAAATCTATAAAATCCCCAATTTTTCAAAACTCCCGGCAAAAATGAAGGGTTACTACAAGATGAAAACAAAATATATCCAGCTATAAATTATATGTTTATTAGTTTGTATTTGTCGAAGTCGGGTTCTTAATTTTTTAATTGATGCTTCTTATAAATTGAGTTCAAAATTTGAGCTATCATAGCTCCGATTCTTAAAAACGAATGGAGATGATTTTACTCTCAAATTAAAGGTATTGCCAGTTCTTTTAATAATTGTTATCAAAATCTGTTGTATGCTGTTAAAGTTATTCCACTTGTTAATAAACAATAAAATATGTAAAAACTTTATACAATTATCAAAACCACAGATAACATAATACTATACTAGTATCAAAACTCTCCTAATGAATTAAAGAATGTAAAATACATACCTACCTAGGTATGTAGGTAAATTAGGACATTCTTGTATATGTCTGCCAATTTTCAAATCCTTAGATGACTTTTAGATTAAATTATAACTTTCACAAAGTAGAATCAACATCCAAATGATATTCCCCTACAGAACCTTTTGGGTCTACTGTGTCTACGTAAAGTAAATTTTTACATTTAGGTAATCTTCTTTCCAACTGAATCAGAGATATTTTGTCACCAAATGTTTGCCATCAAAAGTAACTAAAGTTAATCAATATGCACATCATATTAAAACTCTATTGCCAGTAATTCACCTAGGTCACGGTAATGTTATTAGTATTACCCTGCCCAGCTATACAGTAAGTCGATGACGTCCTCTATCGTAAGCGATCCCTAGACGATCAAGCGGCGTGACATGCTCAATCATCATACTACATGAAGGACCTATTGAGAGTCTATCATGCAGCATAATAATTGGCTTGGTATAATAATTTTATTCAGTCGATATAGATAGTACAGTAAAGAGGTCTTCTGCGCTGGTATGCAAATGTCTTTGTCAAAGGCACGTTTATAATTAAATAAATTTATAAATGTAAAAATAAAAGGAATTGTCAATCAACTCCCAGCACGTAGTTTGCAAGTCATGCACGTAGTTTGCATGTCATTCGCATCAATCAATACACCTAAACGGTCATGCATGCGACAGCACGTAACGCATGTCAGGCCGCATGATTGCCTATGGACCGCTTTATGTGCGGAGAATACATGAAGTGGCCGACCTTAAAAATTCCCCTCAAATTCAAGGCTAAATATCTACATGTGAACAAAGGTTTATTACTATCATAGTGAAATATTAGCATTTAGAGCTCATGTTTTGTTATAAATATCATAATTAACATAAAATTCCTGTACAAAGTTATTGAATCTATTTCTTTATTTATTTTTTCTTGATTTTTGTAAAAAAGTTCAGGGGGCTAACGGCTTTAAGGATTGGCAACACTAAATGCCAAATCAAATCAGATCAGATGTGTAAGTATATTATTGTATATTGTGTTATGTTTTAAAATGCTTATTACTTATTTGTATATTTTGTATTCCTTTGCTATTCTTTAATACAATTTAAAACAAACTGAAACCTATTTCAAATATTAAAAGGTAAGCTTATAGATATTAATGTGTTGTTTTTTATAAGAATAAACAAGCAGTTGTAACTTTCTTAATGAATGGGCCTGAATTAAAGTATTTTTTGTTTTGTGGAGTTTTAGTAATAACCATAGCTTATGTATTTCTGAAATTGTTGGTTATACAGTTGTATATCTGTAATTCCATAGGTACTTTTGTGGTTACAGACCCAAATTTTTATCTACTCAAGAAACTAAAATTAATATTTATTTGTGAGTTATAAGTAAGTATATATTTCCTATTTTAATAAGTTAGTGCTTTACATTCAGTAGGGTTTAGAGCCAGTGTATGCTTCTAATTAACTGGAATAAGTTAAACTAAGTATAATTTTAATTTGTATTAAAATAAAAACCTTTTCATGGCGCAAGCCTTGGTACTAATAAGGTAATTATTTCATTAAACCTGAAGAGATGGTGATGAAGTACCTATTTAAACATAGGTAAATATTATATAATAAATATTTATTTTCAGCCACAATGCTACAATCAAAAATACCTGACAAACAGTATGTTATATCATTAGACACCTTGGATTTAAGTTTTCTAAGCCAATATGTAGAAAAGATCACTGAAGACAGAAAACTTTTGTGGTCAAAGCCATTTATGGATGGTGGTTCACCATATTACCAGGTAGAATTAGTGTCTGAAGAACTTCAAGATGAAGATTATTGCCTCGGTATGTATATATAAATATACTACTATAACCTATTAATGCAGGGCATATTTAATCATACTAATATTATAAAGACAAAAGTTTGGGATGATGGATGGATGGGTGGATGTTTATTTTTATTTATTATTTTATGCAAAAACAGTACTGGATGAAATTTGGCACAGAGATAGATATAATCTATTAGTCTGGGATATTATATTATTTATCCCAGAAAATGTATGGTTCCCGTGAGGTAGATTTTACCAAAATTTCCACACGAAGTTGCAGGCAACAGCTAATATATATATTACATTTTAAATTTAAAAAAATATCTAATACAAAAATAAATCATTTCCTTTAAACTTGCATCAACCATAAATAAAAAAAAACCTTTGAATATTCTGTAACAATATTTTCTTTTCAGAGCTATATGAAACTTACCTCTGCAATTTATGTAACATGGAAGTACCCAAAACATGCTATAGGCAACATATAAAAAGCAAAATGCATCAGTGTTATGAGATATTGACTGAAAAAGTCTTAGAGAATGTAACAAAGCAAATAAAAAAAAGTATTGACTATAATATGAATGACAATGAAAGAGACTCGTACTACTGTGAAATTTGTTCCAAATTAGTATCTGTAAAATATAAAAAAAAACATAATCTATCAAGTTATCATTTGAAGTCTATTGAAAAAGAGAAACTAGCTAACAATTTCTTAGACATGTATTTGCAAACTCAAGCCACAAAATCCGAGAGTAATATTTATTCTGATGAAAATGAAAATCTTTCAGAATATAATAGCATATTAAATACTAACTGCTCCAATGTTGAGAATATGGTACAAAAAAATAATAGTCTAGCAACTGTCATACCAATTAACCACATTGGACCAAAACCAAGAGATATTATACCTTTGCCATATGAATCTGAGGACGAAGAGGATGTATCAGCATCATCAACACCTACTAAAGCATTAATTTTTAATGAGAACAGAATTAATGTAGAATTATATCTAAAAGAAATGATAGCAAAATATAAACTGAATTTCAAGATACCAATGGTAGAAAATAATTATATTGTCATTGTAACACCTAAAGGGTATGAAGAGTCTGTCACTATTGACAATTTTCATGGGTACAAGAAAGTTATGAGCATTGTATATTGCCAGTTATGTGACATATGGGTAGGACAAAATGTAGAACAGCATAGTGCTACTGAACTACACGTGAGGAACATCATACAACCCGTAAATGACAACTTTTTAAGAGAAGTGGTAAGATTTAGACACCTATTAATATGGATTAGTATCTACTTTTCTAAACAATACTGAAACAAAGAGATTTGATTCAATAAATAAAAAATTGTACACTTTGTCATACACAATTTCTACACTATCCCTGTAGTGTACATTTTTTAGGTTTTTTTATGGTGTAGGGGGCAAACGAGCAGACGGGTCACCTGATGGTAAGTGACTACCGTCGCCCATGAGCACCTGCAACTCAAGTCACAAGTGCGTTGCCGGCCTTTAAGGTGGGAGTAGGGTAACGGGAAATGAGGGGCGAGGAAGAGAGAGGGGAAGAGGAAAGGGCCTCCCGTAAACTCACTCACTCGGCGAAAAGCAATGCAAAAATTGCTTCACTGCCAGTTTTCTGTGAGGCCGTGGTATCACTCCTGTCGAGCTGGCCCATACGTGTCGAAGCATGGCTCTCCCACTGTTAAAGGTATTGGAATTCTAGTGCTAGTAAAATTCCTGAGCCTCAAACTTGGGTCATTCAGCAAAACTTTCATTGCAAGAGTAGTAGGTATGTAAATAGGAATGTATGCATACTTTCTCAGGTGTATTAGGGATGAAAGTTGCAACAAATTCATAAAATTCTATTCTATAATATTAATTAAAATGCAAAGTGAGGGGATGTGGGTTCAATGCCTGCTCAATACAAATACTTGAATTTGTTGATTGAGGATAAGAAAGTGTGTTTATCGGTGTTCGAGAATCCATAGTATAAACTTTTTTTATAAAAAATAATAGTACCTACTTCATAATATGCTGCAGATATCATTGGACTTAATAACATTAGGCTTAAGCTGCAATAGACAACTATACATGTATATAGACATATATGTATAACCTAATCACTATACACAGTGATATTATAGTCGTTTTGGAAAAGAAAATTGTATACTCTACTAACAACCCGGCTTCGTACGGGTAGCAGACCATATTATTATATTGACTTTTCCTACATGTTCAACAATCATCGTCATATTTCCCACAAAACCTTAACAAATTATACACCTAAAACTTCCTCATGAATCACTCCATCTATTGGTGAAAACCATCCGTTTAGTAGTTTTTTAGTTTATCGCGAAGAAACAGACAGATGTGGTGGGTGACTTCATTTTATAATATACAGTGATATCAATAATAGAATCGATTAAGTCAATAATAGTTTAGTAATTATTTATTTTTTTGTGAATATCACAATTTGTCATTTGCGACCAATAAATGAGAACTCGTGGCACTCATTGCTCGCACTAAGGTCATTCATTACGTTTCACTACGATCAATTCCATTCAATGTTTTACACATTAAGTAACCAAGCGGCAAAATATTTTGAAATAAAGAATTGCAGGTGCCACTATACTAAACTGCGAAAGTGAATAATCATGTATAATTCCTCTCCTCACTTAAATTTAGACCACGAGGCCACCCTCCACGTTACATGGTCGAAATTTGACCACCAGGCGATCTCTAATTATTAACATTAACTTGTTCTTTGTTTCAGATAACCAGGTACACAATCATACCAAACCATCAGTTTAACCATTGTCTTATATGCAATGAAATTGTTTCCGCTGGTTCCAACCATGCACTTGTCAATCCAAATCATAAAAAATATAATCACAGGAATGTAGTAGAAAACACTGAAATTTTAATGACATCTCGAACTACCTTCTGTGATGTCTGTAGCATAAGTATCTGTACTGCAAATTTTCCAGCTCATACCAAAGGTAAAAAACATAAAACCAAATTAAACACACAAATAAATACGAAGAGTGTATTAAACGAGCAACCTAACGGCGTTACCTCACTTGATTCATCCTCTTGTCCAGAGTCAGTTCTTCATGCGATTTACGAAAAAAATCTTGAACCAAATTCACCAAGCAGAGGGATTCCTGTTAAAATTAATAACAAAACATTTTGTGACATCTGTCATATAGACATATATACTCATAATTTTGCATCGCATATTAGAGGTAAAAAACACGGGAGTAACTTAATGGCAAAAGTTGATACTCCAGTGGCTAAGCTACCCGAAGATCTAGGATCCAAAGATGAGAATGTAACATCAAACAATGTTTGTAACATATGCCAAGTCCTTGTACCACTTGGCGGTATGGGTATTCATATCGCTGGTAAAACACATCGTAAAAATCAGATAAAGAATCATAAAACCCAAGGTAGCCAAATACCAACTGAAAATATAACTAGTACATCAATTTCTGTACTACCATGTACCAAGCGAAAGCGAAAAAGGACTAGACCTAAGAAAAATAAAACACAAACAGTCGAAGGCCCTTAATACAAATGGGTACAGTAGGTGATGATGATGCAATAAATTATCTTTTTTCCTCAAAGCATTTTATCGTATCGCCGACAAAGTACGAAAATATTCACAATACATTTAGAATAACGGTATATTTTTATTAATAATAAAATATTATCTTTCATTTCTTATGGTCTTGATGGTATGATAATCACCATCTGCCTACGCTTGTACCAATTTTATTTGGAGTTGGTGCAATATGTTTTATTCTTTCATTCTACTCCATCGTTCGTCATTTCACTGCTTACTCCATTTCTAGCTATATCTTCTTTCACACAGTCCATCCATCTTTTCTTATATATAACATCAAGATCAATATAGTTATTTATCGAGTAACAAATTGTCAATAATTTTATCTTCCAATAAACTGTAGGTACTAAATAATGTTTTTTTTTGTTTTTTGCTATTAAGCTATGTAGGTACCTTATTTTTATAAAAACCTAGTTCAATGTCTTTTTGTTCTGGGCACAGGTAACCTCTCCGCGCCAAGTGCGTCATGAGCTTGTTTGACCATGTCGTTGCATAAAAAAAAGTTTTTGTACATGTACATTCACGCCTGTATCCCTGAAGGAGAAGGCAGGAGCGTATTAAACACCCACATTTTGCCATAGAAGGCAAGCCTATTTGTATAATTTTTTGTCCAGGAGTAAATGAGCTCTGATATTTTAACCTGATTATCAGAGAAAGGATAAAATATCAGAATCACCTCAAATTTATTCTGTGCCATAACAAGCAAAAGATTAACCATACAACTTTTGCTTCTGCCAGTAGTCACGAAACGTGGTTAATTTTACCAATCCTATATAGGTATCCTACGACATAAAAAACTAAATCGCTGGTTACAGGCTTCCATAAATGAAGCCTTGATTGTTCGCTTGCATCATTTTCCAAAGAATATCATCCGGCGGACAAATTGGTTTGATCCACTACAAAATCTATAATATCTGGCGTTAGAAACAAATCATATTAATGTATTGGCGTAGAATCTGCCAAGATGCCTTGACAAATACCCATTTCTCTCTCAGAAATATTCATTTCTATTGTGCCAGTAAATTGTTCAGCCTGAGGCCCGGGATCGTTTGGTAGGGACCAACTGCATATTGTCGATGAATTGTTAACTATAGCGGTTGGAAAAGAAGTAGGTATTCTGTAAGTTCGGTGAATCAGCACGCTCTGTAGCATTCGTTGCCTCAATTCAGCTAATAGGATTTCTTCATTGCTGCTACTTTCTCCTGTACGGTACCTACCTGATTAGATTATAGTCTGGATCATCAATTGAATCATCAGATATCATGTACGTTACATTTACTTTTACGCTTTCTTTGCTTGTGTTACTAGTTTTGAGTGCTAACTTGAGTGTTTGAGACATTACAACAATAAAAAGAAATCGGAAGGTAAAGGTATAGTAAACTACTTTTTAATTAATTTTAATTAGGTAATTAATTCCTCAATCTTACGTTTCCAAACCTGTGTAAAAAAGTGTAAAAACCTTAAAAAAGGGGGTTAACATAATAAAAAGTTAAAAAAAAACATTTTTTAAGTTGGGAAAATGAAGATATTTTCGACAAATACAATTTGAAAAATAATTTGACTATCATTAGGTAACATTTAAATTCATAATTTTAACATTTAGAGTTTTGGTATTATTATATTATAATTGGTTGTGCAGTTAGATTTAAGACACAAATACTGGTATGATCCTATCTGTATGTATAATATCTGTAACAACTGTTGGTGAACCTTAATTAAATAAATAAAATAAAAATTATCCTTCGGCGCAGCTGATTGCAGAAATGTTGTTTAATTGATTACATTGCGGTTTTTGGCCGTATGGGGTATTTATTAATTTTTTTCCGGTAAAATGTTCTGTTTACTCAGTGTGATATCACTTTTAACCAAAAAGAATAATTTTAAAAAACATGATTAATTTTATGGCAGAAAATTCCAATGATTTTCGACTTAGAATGATGGTCTGAATACACTATTCCAATATTCGGTACGGTGTTACACCTGTATAATATGATATGTAAAAAGGCCGGTTAATTTATTTAGTTAAATACTAAAAGTATTGAAATACTTAAATGAATTTACCGGGCTTCCTATTGGGCAGAGTAAAAAAAAATTGGGTTTTATTAAATTAATTTAATGTTAAAGCGGTTTTTTTTTATTTATAAGCATTAAGTAGCCAAGCAATACTGTATTGCACTTCTATAGTATAGTGTTAAGGTTGTACATTCTTTCAAAATTATTAAATGTTGAAAAAAACGCTCTTTTTTAACTTTGACCTTCATTTGCTGTTACTGTTAACGACATAAGCACTTAGCGACTTTGAACAGGTCTCATTTTGTAGGTAATTTAAAGGAGAACAAAAAAGCTATTGGGCACATATGACGAAAAACCTAATGGAAACGAGATATCACACGAAATGTAAAAAAAAAGATTTTTTTCGTTAAATTGTTAAATAAAAAAATTACGCCCCACTTGCCCAGACTGCGGGTATCGAAATTCTTTATGAGCGTATTTTTCTACTATTTATCAAAAAATAAAAAAGCGTGGTAATCGAAATGTCCATTTTTTATCATAAAACATATGTCATTGCATAAAACAGCTATATACTTAGGTTGACTGCGCTATAGATACAGTGCGATAGTTTTCACTTCTAACGTGCAGTCCAACGACATCGACAATTTGATTTAAACACTGCCTATTTGAACAATATCAATTATTCATTTCAATATCAATTCATTTTGACACGATCCGAATAACAACTGCTTGAACTAGTGGTTATTTTTAGGGCTTAGATTATATATAGGTCCAGATACCGTGACTAGTACAAAAGTCACCGTTTACTTTGAAGCCACTTTTTGGTGCTGTGTGAGTGAACCCCGCCCAACGCGAGTGTCTACGTACAATGTTTATGTTTGTGTTCATTGACGGTTTTACTACCAGTGCATAGAGGTTACCCCAAAATTCGGGACTTTTTTATTAAACATATTTTTTTTTTGATGTCAGTAATATTAAATAAATACATTTTGAATGTATTTAAATCAGTTACAAATATTCGTTTATTTCATTTTTTCGTTTTTTTCATTGAATTCGTTTAGTTAAAAAGACAAATGTAAAATAAAACTACTTAGTAGGAACTATTTATTTATCACAATATTTTTTGGTTTGTTTTCAAGACATTTTTTTTTAGAGTTTCCTCCTTATGAATCGATTTTCATATAAGGCCGTATGAAAAAAATATGAGAATAAGAGTAATTTTTTTTTATGGTAAATGTGACATAAAAGCTCTTTTGAGTAATAAAATTAAATGCAGCTTTATTCACAGGAACAGAGTAACAAAAGGTATTTTGATAAAATAAAGTAAACGTTTTGCCTTGTATTGTAGGACTTGGATATATATATATACATATATTTTTATAAAGTATCAAGAAACTAGCAAAATTTTACAAGTCCTAAGTGCTCTATAGCTGTGTTCGTTAGGAGTAGTAATAATAAGTTATAATACGAGTACACTCCCACAGCTAAAGTTTCGTTTGACGGACACATTGAACTCCGGGTGCTAGAGTTTAGAAATTAAGAATATTTGAAGGATTCCAGTTTCGCGAACATTAACATTAAGCATATTTCTCGTCTTTCTATAAATAACAAGTTTGGTAAAGAAAAATATATATACGCGTTATGGGTAAATGAAATTCACGTCCTGGCAACATCTCTAGTAATGGCGTCGTAATTTTATTAATTTGAAATTTTGTTCTATTGTTTATAAACACATTAGGAAATAGAATACTTACATATGAAATGTGATGTTCGGACACTTAAAAATTTTTTTTGTATAATTTTTACAGAATGTGACAGCACAAGCAGGCATTTTTAAATATTATAAGTAGCGACTCGAGACGTACTTCAGCGGCGAACGTTCGCTCGCGTGTGACGAGTGAGACGCTTATATTTATATTAGACGCTTGTATTTTTTGGCTTCAGTTTTGAGGCACGGATTAGGCATCTGGACCTATATATAATCTAAGTTTTAGGGCTTAAACTTTTAAAGGCTTTTGAGAGTTTTTAAAGCAATGCTTATAGATAGCAGAAACCAAAATATACGACAAAATCTTAGATTATATATAGGTCCAGATACCGTGACGAGTACAAAAGTCACCGTTTACTTTGAAGCCACTTTTTGGTGCTGTGTGAGTGAACCCCGCCCAACGCGAGGGTCTACGTACAATGTTTATGCTTGTGTGCATTGACGGTTTTACTACCAGTGCATAGAGGTTACCCCAAAATTCAGGGACTTTTTTATTAAACATATATTTTTTTTTGATGTAAGTAATATTAAATAAATACATTTTGAATGTATTTAAATCAGTTACAAATATTCGTTTGTTTCAATTTTTCGTTTTTTTCATTTAATTCGTTTAGTTAAAAAGACAAATGTAAAATAAAATTACTTAGTAGGAACTATTTATTTATCACAATATTTTTTGGTTTGTTTTCAAGACATTTTTTTTACAATTTCCTCCTTAAGAATCGATTTTCATATAAGGCCGTATGAAAAAAATATGAGAATAAGAGTAATTATTTTTTAAGATAAATGTAATATAAAAGCTCTTTTGAGTAATAAAATTAAATGCAACTTTATTCACAGGAACAGAGTAATAAAAGGTATTTTGATAAAATAAAGTAAATGTTTTGCCTTGTTTTGTAGGACTTGGATATACATATATATCTATATATATATATATTTATAAAGTATCAAGAAACTAGCAAAATTTTACAAGTCCTAAGTGCTCTATAGCTGTGTTCGTTAGGAGTAGTAATAATAAGTTATAATACGAGTACAATCCCACAGCTAAAGTATCGTTTGGCGGACACATTGAACTACCCGGAGTATAGCCGCTAGAGTTTAGAAATTAAGAATATTTAAAGGATTCCAGTTTCGCGAACATTAACGTTAAGCATATTTCTCGTCTTTCTATAAATAACAAGTTTGGCAAAGAAAAATATATATACTGCTAGAAGGCGTTATGGGTAAATGAAATTAACGTCTTGGCAACATCTGTAGTAAGGGCGTCGTAATTTTATTAATTTGAAATTTTGTTCTATTGTTTATAAACACATTAGGAAATAGAATACTTACATATGAAATGTGATGTTCGGACACTTAAGATTTTTTTTGTATAATTTTTACAGAATGTGACAGCACAAGCAGGCATTTTTAAATATTATAAGTAGCGACTCGAGACGTACTTCAGCGGCGAACGTTCGCTCGCGTGTGACGAGTGAGACGCTTATATTTATATTAGACGCTTATATTTTTTGGCTTCAGTTTTGAGGCACGGATTAGGCATCTGGACCTATATATAATCTAAGGACAAAATAATGTCACGGTTGAACTGAAAAAGAAGCATAATTATTTTTTCTGCCTCACAGACATTCCAAAAATATTGAGTTGTTTGAAAGTTACTCAAATTATTTTCAAATACTTCAAAATTTTGATAAAACCAGCCAGATTGAGAGGTGACAAGTCGCAACAACATAAACTAAAATATTGGGCAACACTGCATGACCAAGTGTGTAGAGAACCAGTTCGTCCAGTTCCTAATCCTAATCTGATAATGTCTTATCTACGATAAATACTTTTGTAATCATAACCAGTAAAGTAAGTACTTTGGCCGTTAGTCCAGTAAGCATCAGATCAAATGTTTTGGTTGTTTTGGCTTCATTAATATTGCGTGATTATTAAATTGCTGTCAAGACTATTCTGGGTATCTTAACAAGAAAGTACTTAGATACCTGTGCTGTGTTGCATTCCTATAATATTGTCACTGACTTATTTACTAATATCTCTGATCATCACCAGCGGTGAGTCCTTTTAATTAATGTAACTATGAGTTTGATATTTAAAATATAATATTTACCTACAATCTCCAACTTCCATACTTTTATTTTCTTATCGTATTTATTTATTAGTTTATTTTTTTAGCAAGACAACTGACTTCCACCTGATTGAATATTTCATAAGTCACTTCACAAACAAAGGGCTACAATAGTGACAATAATTATAAATTTATTTGTTTAAAACTAAAGACGTTTCACAACAAGACATTGGCCATCTGATCTAAAACTAGGCAGAGTGTCTGCTATGATAACCAGACTGCCGATGAACATACTTATATACTTATTACTAAATACATACATATTATAGATAAATTAGACACAAAACAAAGAATCTCACCATGCAATAATTTATCCTGGGTGGGAATTGAACCCACAAACTCTGGCTTAGCAGTCAGGACCACTAACCACTAGACCAACAGGCCCGTCCATACTTGCCATTCTATAGAGCAATGTAGATTTATCTGTTACGATTTAATTTGTGTCTATATAATGATTATATAAACATGGAAATGCAATAAAAAATATATTGTCTGAAGATAACTGTTGCAATATTATGTAAAATAGAAATATTTAAAACAATAAAGTAACAGTGTTAGTAAGAAAGCTAGTAGACATTTCTGGTAGATATTAGAGGTACCATGATAACTTGTACTATACCATCTGTCCGTATCACAGCAACACTACTCCGTAGTAAGCTATGGAACAGACATGGTTGATGGTTTTTGTGGTATATTCATTAATCACCCATGTTTGTTAATTACCTGTGTTAATAAGTTTAAAAAAAAGAGATTTTTGTAAAAATCCTTAACTTATAAAAGGCAAATTTGAACTTTTATTTTTCTACTGACTATGATGTTTTCCTCCACTATAACATAAAGACAGTAAAAAAGTAGAGCAAATATGTACAGGACATACATAATTTGCTCTACTTTTTTTTACTTTTATCAAATTGATTATCAAGTTATAAAATCCTCTTAGTCAAAAACTATAAAGAAATGGTGAGTAGGTACCTGGTCGACTTCATTATTAAAGTCTGGTTTTAAACTATTTTGCATTGATTATGTCTGGTTTAACCAACTGTATTTTTACAGATAGTTTTAAGAACATTTGTATTAAAGTGCAATATAAGGTGGTCTTTGAGATTTTATACATCTGAATATTGTACATGTTATTGAGGTTGTTAGTACTTACCTATAGTATCTAAATCTAATGTAAAGGGTCTATTTTATTATTATTCATACTATTTGCTTTCTTTTACAAAGTACTTTCCACAGTTTCAATAAAAAATACAGCTGAATCTACTATGATCTAACTAGGTACCTATACAATCCTTGTTAGTGTTACACAAATCAATGTCAGTAATAATGTTTTTAGCACTTTTTTTTTCTTGAATGATCAGTTGACTCTATAAAAGTTTATCTAACTACTTTAAATTCTTTTCAGGCAAACATGTTTCAATTTAACATACCCGACAAGCAATATATTTTGTCTCTAGACAGCTTAGATTTATGTTTCTTGAGGCAATATGTAGAAAAAACCAGCAATGAAAAAACAGCATTGTGGTCAAAGTGTGCAGTTAAAGAATCAGCATATTATAAAGTGGAACTAGTTTCTGAAGAGCTTCAGGATGATGATTCTTTTATTGGTATGTCATTGTATTGTGACTTTTTAAGACCAGTGGTTTGAACCACTACGACGATCACTACGCTGTAAGCAAGTATTACGCAATGATTTTGAAATCATTGCGTAATACTTGCTTACAGCTTAGGGATCGTCCATTAATCACGTGAGGCTCGAAAGGGGGAGGTTCGGATATCGGATCGGAATCACGAAATATCACAAGGGGGAAGGAGGGGGGGTGTAGTGAGATATGACGTGTATCTATTTATTCGTTGAAACTCGCTATTATATCTGTATTTAAAGATAATATTCTGAATTTTTATAATATAAGCGAAATTCGCGTATAACGATGAAATAACGAGCCAAATAAATAAAGTGCTTTTAACACCATTGATGCAGGTCTGCTTAGTAATCAGGTCTCCCTTGTAGTGCGTTTTTTTAATCTAATTTTCTAATTTTCCACAACCATACCTTTACTCCTATTACGTTTGTTGGATGTAGGTATCCTATTCAGAGGCGGCTTGATAATGTTAGCTGTCTCTGCATTGGCATCATATCGAAGTTTATATTGAAAAAAATATCTTATTTGTGATGTTCGTCATGTTCAACTCAAATACTGAAGGTAAAAGCGACTGAAAATTTAATTATAGATTGTCTTAATATGCCAGAGCCGCCAGACCTTACTTATTTTCTGACGGATACAATGTACCTATTCAGAAATATTAGTAAAGAGTGTAGTCATGCATACCTGCTAGCTTGGGTTACATAAAATCATTGGTTACATATCTTGAATTCTGAGCGCTGATTTTGATATTATACTGATAATAACTTTTCAATGAGGAAACTGGCAATCAGTATTGCCAGACAGTTTCCATTGGCGGCGTCTGACGTTATTAACGCCTGACGCGTTAAAGTTAAGAAAATAAGGTCTGTTTACTAATGGTCTGTTGTTTAGAAAACTATTTTAGTGCTTACAAAACAGTCAGACAAATGTTGGGGTCAAAACTCCCCCAAAATCCATTTAAAATACTGTGAGTATGAGCGACAAACGAATCTCAATTAATCAAATAGCATTATAATAGTTCTTTGCTTTTACTAATACTGCCCCATATGGCAAATTTCGGTCGTCAAAAATAAGTAAGGTTTGACAGCTCTGGGATCTTAGTCTACAAATGTTTAAATTGAGAATATTAATTTTTGTGCTGGTAGAAAAATTAATACTTACTTCTGTTCTCTCTTCATACCTAGTTCTTAATACTGATAAAACAATAATTTGTTCCAGAACCATATAATAATTACATGTGTTACATTTGTAATATAGATGTCCCCCTAAAACTCTATAAACAACATAACAAAAGCAAAATCCATCAAAATTGCAAAAAGTTAGCCGAAAAATTTATGGAGAATGTAACAAAACAAATGAATGTAGATTTCGATAATATTCCTAACTATGTAGACAATGATACATTCTATTGTGAAACTTGTTGTAAAGTTGTAGCAAGGAAACATAAACGAAAGCACAAGAGTTCAAATTATCATTTAAAATCTATTGAACACGAACAACTTACTTCTAAGTTCTTAGAAATGTATATTAACAACAATGTTGAAAATCATATTAAATTCAAAAATAATTATGAAGTAATGGTAGATTCAGAATCTAGTAGCGTTTCGGATACAGACTGGCCCGAAGCATGTGACGACAATGAACGGACCAACAACTTTACTAGAAATAACTATGTTCTAAATCACCATGTTGATACTAATCACAGTTTCGAGAAGCCAAGGCCGAAAGGGGCTACTGACACGTCACTACCATTTTATGGACGTAACAAAGTTTTAGCTTTTCAACTGGATTTAAAAGAAATAATTAAAAGAAATAAGTTGGAGTGCACGTTGCACACCGTGGAAGACAATTCTATTATTATTGTAGTTCCTAAGGAGAATAAAGATCAAATCGCTGTAGACACTTTTCCTGGTCCAAAGTTGGAACAACAAAACGTAAAAGAACACAGTACTACAGGAGAATATGACAGAATCACCTCACAACCCGTAGAAGTCAAGATTGCTGGAGAAATGGTAAGACTTTAAGAGTTAGGATTTTATAAAGCCGTGTTTCGCTTAAACACGCTAGCCGTAAAACTCACACCCAAACGTAACAAACTTCATCATTTGCCGTACGATTGTTTTTGTTAGTTTTCGGTAGAGTGAGTGACATCACAATCTCAACTGTATGAACCATTCTAATCATTAAAAACAGCTTGCTTTGCCCCGCAGTCGCACCTACTTCAAGACGAGCCTGTGTTTGTTTACACATACGAGTGGTAAACCTTTAAAAAGGTATTTTGATTACTTACCTATGTCCTATAGGTAAGAATTAATAAAAGATTTAATATTCAAATGAGTTTATATAGGAAATTTATTGTTTCAGATTTCTCACCAACAATATAGTTCCTATAACTTAGGTAATAAAAATGGATCAAATCATGCCGATGTTAGTGTCGGTCACGGAAAATATCAGCAGTTGACTGCAGCTACCAGCAAAACACATGGATTTGTCAGCAATTATGAGTCTACATGTTCAGATTTGGAAAATGAATCATCTGGAGATGATGAAACAATAAGTGAAGAAGAATTGTCTAATTCTAGTACGACGAATGATGTAACGAGTGGTTACTCTCAGAATACTCCTGTATCCAACGACTATGTGAAAGAATTGAATAAAAAAATAATTGAGTACGACAAACAATTCTCTACGTTAAATGCAACTCAGCTGATATGTCTTGTTTGTTCTGTGCATGTACCGCGTCATGATAGAAACATTATTGAACATGTCGAAGGTTTTAACCATACGGACACTACGGCCATTTTATTAAAGAATAATTATATAGAGAAGTTATCCTTGACATTTTATTTTTGCTACTTATGTAATGATTATACTAATGATTTCGTTAAACATATTAGTAAAGATATAAAACATCAAACGGAATCGAGCAAAGGGGTAATTAATAAAAGACTTTTAAGAAAATATGTTTACGAGTACCCAAATAGTCAGAATCCTGTTGCGATTCATTGCAGAACGCAGTACTACAATGAGCTCAAGCGGAACAAAATTATTTCTGGAGCACAATCCTCATTTTACTGCACAGTGTGTTTTATTAATTTGTCTCGAGTTAGTGAAATCGACCATATGTTCGGTGAACGGCACAGATGTGTGATGGATGATTAGTTAGTGATATTAGTACTTAATAAGGCCTTATGGCCACAGGCAAGTAGAAGAAGGCATGCGGTCCTTGAAAAGAATGAACTGAATGTAATGGTTAAGGGAGTCGTGATCCCTTGACCGTTGGCTTCGAAATTTTTTATACGTTAGATTTTTAGTTTTCTATTGATTCATTATTTTTGTTATACTTGCCCACAGCTTACAAACGCAAAAGTTGAGTAGTTTAGGCGTGAAACTGTAAACTGTTAACAAACAAACACACTTACTTTCACATTTATAATATTATCATGGTAATGTTATCTATCCAATATAGTGACTTGGCGCTGTCCTTGAAATAAGTACCTACAGCCCCGCGGTACGTAAACACGCGAAAGGGCTGTCAGACTACAGTATTTTAATTTCATCTACAAAATAAAACAAAAAATATATATATTATGTGCATTGTACTATCTACAATCACAAAATTAGAAAGAAACTCAAGGACCTAGTACTCGAGTTCCTTTCTAGTTTTGTGATTATAAATAGTACAAGATAAACTGTATTTAAAAAAAAATTCTTTGTGAATAAAATAGGAAATGTTCAATACAAATATAATATACTATAATTGTTTTTAAACTTTCGCGACTTTGTTACATATTAGGTATATTTCCGAGCACGGAAGGTCTGCTAGCAAATTGTTCTAAACGTTTTGTGTAAAAAACGAAAAACAATCTGCATTAAAGACTTGTTAGTACATTATACAATACATACATTGAACTTAACAAGATAAATCACCCAATAACGTTGCTGTGTTTACCTGTTATTTAGATGCATGCAAGTTCAAAAAATTATAAAGACTACGTTAGTGCCATGTATGTATTTAATTAGTAAGCCTATTAAATAAATAAAAACGTTTGAGTTATCTTTGGGACACCTGGTTGGTACGAAGTTCCTTTCGCTATAGATATTTAAAATATTTTATTGATTGTATAAATTATATCAAAATATGGTAAATCTTGTAAAACCTTGAAATTAAAATTGCGCCATCTGTGAAAGTTACCCGAACTAATATATGCATAACTAGTAGTTCCCGCGCGGCTTCGCTACCGCGTACTTATTTGTATATTTTGCACGGATCCCTAATTCTTTTTCCAAAATAAAAGTAGCCTAAGTAGCTCCTTATAAACCAGCTATCTGCCTGTGAAAGTCCCGTGGAAATCGGTCCACCCGTTCCGGAGATTAGCCGAAACAAACAGACAGAAAAATTGAAAAGACTAATTTTTACTCATAGGTATCGTGCAAATAACTATATGAACTTTCACAGACACTTCAATTTTATTTATTTGTATGGATTAGTATACAATAGTAGTATCGCGCAAAATCCACAGATGGCATAAAGAAAATAAATTAACCTAACCCCGATCCGTTGGGTGTCTGAAGTGTGACGTACAATAAGAAACTTCGTTCCAATAAATACAACTACCTACGTTTAATAATGTAATCTAAAATTACGTATACTAATTAAAATTTTAGTAAGAAATCTAAATATGAAAATTTAAAGATTGTAAGTGACTATAGAAAATAGAAGAATCATATAGGTATACAGTGCTTTAGGTTTTTCATTTATTACAAGCCTTTTGCTGTTGTGGCGACTTCCACGTACAACAAAACCATACCTCAACAACATCTAGCGAAGGCGAGCTAACTACGTAGTAACTACCAACCTTGCACCGCGCTATGAGAGTTCCCGCGCCAATAACTATAATATTATATATATATATACACATACACACACGCGCACACAGTTGAAACTAGGTGTTAATTTTATTATTACAGTAGCATCTTCCCACCGCTCCGCTTTTCGTCTAAAAGTAATCTTTCTATCCCTCAGGCACTGTATTTTTTTGTGGATGATTGATTTAATAGTTAGTCCTTTAATAGGAGATGTCGTGATAGGAAAGGTTCATGCCGTGGCGGATTTACCAGTAGGCTGAGTAGGCTGAAGCCTACGGCGGCAGATTGTAGGGGCGGCAAATTTGGGGGATTTTTATCCGGAAAAATGTGTAATTAGGAGGACGATGGTGCACAAATCATAAACTTAAAAATGCATTGCCAAAAAATTGTTATTAATATGATCGTGAACTGGGAATCGAATCAAAGTAAAGTTCGGTAGGGGCGGCAAAATTTAAATAGCCTACTGCCGGCAAATTTGTAAATCCGCCACCGGGTTCATGCCACAGTGTGAATATAGCTGTCTTTTTCTTTAGATGTTGATAATAGAAACCTCCCTGCATAGGTTCAACAGTTATTATTTCTTTATTTCACTCTGGGCGTGGTGACGTGAGTATGTTGAAATTTAACTACGATATTCCGTAAGCGCGAACCAAATATCACTAACTAAGGTGCATTTGTTTTTTGTTATCTTTAGAGCCTAGATTTAAAGTAGAATTCATGTTAAAAATAGCTTGAAAATAACGTATAAAAAAGCTTATGTTTTAATTACGTAATAATAACTTGATTCTATTGTAACGTTTTTTGTTAATTATTTTATTGATTTCTTTGTACATTCATAAGTTCAATATTTTATTACCAATTTTTTTTTAACCTGGTGTCAGAAAGGAGTCAGATTATAGAATAAGTATGTTCTTAGGAGCAATGGCCAGTGGCCAGACGTCTTTCATTGTGATAAAAGAGCGATTGATTGCTATTTTTATGTCTAGTTAATATAAGTACAAGATCAAAATACCTATTAAAATGTTAATTAAGTCTAGTAAGTTCCTGTAAATATAACTCTTGGTTTTACTGGATATTTTCATTTATTTCTAAATTTAACACCACAATAATTACGAAACGAAACGTAACTTGGCTACGTATAGTAATAATAAAAAATATTTATTGCCAAGTTAACAATATTGTGCATTGCCTATGGCCCCACACTAGGCAAGCCTGTGGGTGACTGATACGCTTACTTGGGATTACAATTTTTACAATTTTCAACATACATTGCTCGGGCGGAAATTTATTTATTATACTTACATATAATTAAATTTGCAAACAAGATGGCAATTTAATCACCAGTGGTTCTACGAAGCTCTAGCGGTCCTGCTTCATAGATTGAAATGCAAAGCCAGTCTTCTGTACTTCAATTTTCGAATTCCAGCTAAAACTGCTCAGGCCAAGAACAATACAACAACAAAAAAAATATTGGCGACTACCTTTACATTGGTGTGTATATTATCTTTGCATATATAGGTATGCTTGGTCAAAAGTTGTTGCTTTTAAAACAACATTTTTTGGACAAGCGAAATGCATAAATTCGTGTAAACGTCGATAACCTACCGAGAATATGGATTATTATGTGTTGTCTACTAATGCATAGGTAAATTGAAAAAACAATACGAAAATGATAAAAGAATGAAAATATTTTTATTGAAATTTTTACGGTGCCTGACTTTATTTCATATGAAGTATCCGTACACTTCTATAAGCCGCTTTAAAATAGATAAGTGTTCATCAACTCAACCACGAAATCTATTATCATAACTGTCTTAACAACAGTGTTGAGTGTTATAGAGTTGATGTTATCAATCGATTTTAATAAAGTAGGTACTTGGTTTTGCCCACAGCTTCACTCACGTTCAATTTATTTATCCATTCCTTGGTAACTTTCTGGATGCAAGTACGTAGTAGTGTTCCCCCCGACAACGTGTCATTGCAAAATTTAATGACGATTGGTTTAGTAATTAAGGCGTGAAAGCGTGCCGAATTTATTTATAAGGATGTATAATAAACGCGTGTTTGAAAAAAAGATATCAAATCAAGCGTTGCTTGCCATTTTAATATGACTGGATTTACTAAAGGGTCAACTATTTGATAGCATATTTAAACTTAACCTCCTAATCACTTCCTCCGGTCTTGCCGTGGTTTTGAGTCTCCTCACTCAAAACGACGGAACAAATGAATTGCTTCGTATGTGGTGGAATCGATCTGCATGTGAAACAAAATATTGTGTTACTTACATTTTTAAGAGTATTGTTATCAGTGGCGGATTTACCAGTAGGCTGAGGCCTAGGGCGGCAGATCTTAGGGGCGGCAAATTTGGGCCTACATTATTGAAGTGAAAACTTCTTTAAAATGTTAAACTCGCGTCAGATTTTAGGCTCACGTGGACCCTGATCGAAAATGTATGGAAAAATGTGTCCGAGTGTAATATATTTAAAAAAAATTGGTTGCCTGTAAAGTCGGTATACGGGCGAAAGTTTTACGTGACAACGACTTTGAGTGGTAAAATAATAACCATGCCCGAGTGGAAGGGACGCGTGCCTCTCACTCGCTCTCATTGTGAGCGCATAACGTGAGCGGAGCGTAACGCAGTTTCTTGAAGTGTCACCCGGCAAACCAATTTATAAGACGTTGTCACGTCAAAAATATACATATATTTTTATGACGAGATCGAAAATTCTTAAGACGGAGGTAAGTTTCTTATATTTACAAGTACAGCGTCAGAGAGACATGGAGAGGGAGGGAGGGAGGTCGGAAGGGGTGGAGGGAGAGTGGGGCGAGTGGGGAGATTAGGTGAATGGGAGAGTAGGGCGAGTGGGAGTAGAGAATCAAGGTAGGGAGAGTGGAAGAGTGGAGAAAGTGGGGCGAGTGGGAGTAGGGAATCTAGGGAGGGAGAGTGGGGATGTGGGGCCAGTGGGGAGGGTAAGTTTCTTATATTTATAAGTACAGCGTCAGAGAGACATGGAGAGGGAGGGAAGGAGGTCGGAAGGAGTGGAGGGAGAGTGGGGTGAGTGAGTGAGTTAAGAGTTCAGTCAGTCAGTCAGAGAGAGAGAAAGAGACGCTAATAATACATATATAGAGGGCGCTAATCTAAACATTAAACCCATCTTTACTAATTTATGTCACCAACCTGTTAATGTGACGTTTTAAGTTCGTCGTATCGTTTAAGTTCACACTTCTGTCGGCAGTCCCATGACTGCCTCTTTTTTTTTATATCTTGTCCCTGGTCGTATCGAGTTAGATAGAGCGACCGGTAGGGGCGGCAACATTTTAATAGCCTACTGGCGGCAAATGTGTAAGTTCGCCGCTGATTGTTATGTATTATTTTAGTAGTTGTAAAGTCTCCAGATGTATAGAAAATATTCCTAGAACAAATGCTATATTTTTTAGAATATAATAAAAACTCAATCATCGTTTGATTATTGACTACTGTAGTCAAAGGAAACGGTTAATTGTAATACCTAATGATTAAGAGTAGAGACATGAGTAATCATGGTTGCCTGTAAGAGATTTCTAGAGTGCGATAAGGCTACCAATTATTGTATAAGCAAACCAACATTGCTGTACTCTTACTTTTTGAAATGTTTTTGGTGTACACACAAAAAGAGGTATATTATTTTTAGTAATAAATTAATTCAATTATTATTAGTAATCTTAACTTACTTTCTACCAGATTATACAATCATCCTGATTACAAAAGTAAGTACCTACCTAGTTGACTACGCCTAACGCTAGTTGTTATTTATTTTAATGGTCTTCAAAAATAATTTCTCCTATATAATTTGCTATCGTCTGAATAGAAATAACAACAAAAAAAAATATGTACCACGTAGTTACACTTTTTTTTGTGTTACGTAAATGAAATTGGTTTTCTGCTTTAAATTAAAATCATTTTAGTAACTGCGACAAACGTAGACTATTTATTATTATATTAAAAATAAATAGGTAATAGTAAAAGTAGAACATAGGTCTTCGGAGAACATAAATATAATTAGGTAGGTACATAAAAAAATCGTACACGTTACTAGTAATTTATTAATAGGAGTTGCACTTCGTGGTTTTCTTCCTTTTCAAATTTGTTGCAGACGTTTCACGGCAAATCTACTGACAAAAATCTGCAAGCAATGCTTCTGACTAATTTTCTACCTAAATAGACTTGATTTTCTGAGTGAAGAAGTTTTCAGTTCATATGTGGTTCGGGGAAGCACACAGATGCCTGAAAGTGTTGCCAGCTAAAATTATTAGTACTGTGAACAATGTTATGCGTCTTGAATGTGCATAAAATTACGCTCATAATTTGAATTTCTTTCGAGGCAATAAAATATATATCCGAAAAAATACCAACTAGCATCAATAATACCTAAAATAATAATACCTATCGATGACAGCCTTTCGAAACGATTGATCTATTGCGCAAGAAATATTGAACAGAAAATTATTTATTTTATTTGTGTTATGCTGGTACTTCACGTCAGACGAGACTACCATCCCGACGCTCGTGTAGTTCAGTCGCCAGTGTTGCCACCAAACCTTCGAGGACGCAGTAAAAAATCTCTCGAAACATACGAATATAACTAAATAAATAATAAATCTAATAAAAACACTGCTTGTACGGCGTACTTTGCATATGTTGAACCAATGCCAAGATATGGACTACTGATCTGGGGAAATGGTACGATTTCAAATAAAGACTTCATAGCTCAAAAAATGTGTGAGCCATTTGTGATATTGACACTGATGTATTATGCCGCTCATATTTTTAAATGTTAAAAATTCTACCTCTGCCGTGCTTACATATATCGGAAATAGGGAAATTTGTTAAACTGCATATGGAATCTTTTAAACAAGTTAAGGACGTAACGCAGAGGAGTAACACTAGATACCCAAACAAACTTGTTATAATCATGATTCCAAGGAGTACGAAACTGCAAAAAAATTGTTATGCCATGTGTGTGTTTTAAAGTGAAAACTTCTTTAGGCACGTTTGTGCACTTTTGCTACGGGGAAAAGCACTGAACTCGTGACCGTCACGCTAATCAAGTAATCATACATATATATGTATTATACATCCACTAGAGGGCGCTAATCTAAACATTGAGTTTTGTCAGCTCCTTATTAATTAATCTTTAAAAAATGTGTTTTCACTTCTAACGTGCAGTCCTACGATTGACAGTTTTTTTTAGGGGTTTTTCAAGTAATTGAAGTTAAAATTAAAGAAATTAAAGGTAAATCGTTTCTGGACGTCTGTAACACTGGTAGGGTTGCCAACCGTACTTTATTATAAAGTATTGTACGTTATTTCGAGTAATTTTACTCTATACTTTATGACAGCAATAAAGTACGCAAAAGTACTTTATTTCGTGTGATTTGATTTCTCTAGGATTTATTTTACATAAAGCATAAAAAAAGATTGGTCGTAAGACGGATTCAAAATTAGTCAATAGATTTTTATTAAAATAGTAATAAATCTGTTGATTAAAATTAGTAAGTAATAAATAAATTAATTATTCATTTATTTTAACTTAAATATAGACTGTAAAGAAAGTGTGTAAATTTTTAGCAGGAATAATTCTTTGCTAAAAGTGACGAAAATATATCCATATATATAAAAATCAATGCCACTTTTCGTTGTAATTTTATAACTCAAGAACGGGCTCACCTATCCAAACCAAATGTTTAGGCTTTGTTCAGACTATTTAGTAGATGGTTTAAGTGAAGTTTGCACAAAAAAGAAAACTAAACGAGGGACTTACGCGGTTGAAACCGCGGGGCGGAGCTAGTTTATAATAAAGTAAAATAAATAGTACTTTATTTTAACACAATGTACTTTTTTTTCTACCTATAATAACCAATGTTCTTTATTTGGACAAAAAACTTGGCAACCCTAAACATTGAGTAGACGAAGTGCTGACAGCCAAAGTTCCAAAATCCTTGCTCTGTTGTACACTGTACAGTACATACAATAATTAGTAAATCATTCACAAAACTAGCATGCCCACCTTCTGTTTCTATCCGTACAATTTAAATTTGTTCCTCTCGATTGTTGGGGGAAGTATCATAAACCACAGGAAGTAAAAAAACGTTCAAATTGAACGAAGTTCATTTACTAGGTTTTTTTTTTCTATTTAAATTGTCCAAGATTACCTAAATAACATAAGTTTTCGTAATATCGAAGTATTCAATATAATAAAGGTGAGAGCGCTCGGTAAGTTTATATTTGTATATTGTGCTTTTAAGACTCAAATGTTGTGGGATTGAATTTTTCTTGTTGTCAGTTAAAGTTTAAACTATTATGTTCTTGGAGTGTTTACTGGCTAATTCATCGTACTTATATATAAATTTAATGCCTGTATTAGAGAGGTTCAAAATAACTTTTACCAATTTAAAACAATAAACATAATCATAATTTTCTTTGCACAAAAAATTTCTTTCAGCGATGACAAATTATTTAACATTTTACTATGCAGATTCTTCTGATATAAGTATAGTGTAAAAGATTTATTAAACTACTTGTGATATTTCATGGTCCTGTCTAGTATTTACCTTATTGGGCTATTTAACATTCATTTAGATGTAAAGAAAGTCTGAGTCTTATTAAGCTGCTTGTGACCTTGGTCCTTCAATAACCTTATTTGGCTATTACGGAGCTATTAATCTCACTTATGATGGCCTGAACAGTCTTGCCTCATTGTTTAATTATATATTTATTTTCAGACCATAATGCTGCAGTTTAAAATTCCTGACAAGCAATATATTTTATCTTTAGACAGTTTAGATTTAAGCTTATTGAGCCAATATGTACATAATCCCAATGATGAAGCGAGAGTATTGTGGTCAAAGTCCAAAGAGGAAGAACCAACTTTTTACCAGTTAGAAATAGTTTCTGAAGAGCAGCAAGATGATGATCCACTCATTGGTATGTACTGGGCTCTACACAAACAGGTCTTGTAGGTATAGTCAGCAATAATGTCAGAAGCATTCAGAAAATAGCTTTGTTAGAAAAATTTGAGTTTAGTTTTCGGCTTCTTTGGTGATAAGTATTTTCCACTAGTACTGTGTTGGTTTTATCACTTGATACTACATACTTGCAATACCAAAATTTGTTTCAGAACCATACAAAAGTTACCTGTGTTACATTTGTAACATAGATGTTCCACAAAAATATTATAAACAACATAACAAAAGTGCAAGACATCAGAATTATAAAGAGTTAGTTGAAAAAGTTCTAGAGAATGTTGCAAAACAAATAAATATTGATGTAGATAATGTTTCTAATAATGAGGAAAATGAGACATTCTATTGTGAACCTTGCTGCAAAGTCGTAGCTTGGAAAAATAAGCGGACTCATAAGAAATCTAATTATCACTTAAAATCTATTCAAGATGAACAACTCACTTTAAAATTTTTAGAAATGTATATTAACAACAAAGACATTCAAAATGATATTAAATCTGAAAATTATTTAGATTCAGAACCTAGTAGTATGTTGGACACAGACTGGTGGTGCCATTCGGATGCCAGTGAAAATGAACATACTAAAAACTATTATAATAACAATATTGTAGACAAAAGGAATGAAAGTGCCAATAGTACGTCATTACCATTTAATGAAGTAGAAGAACTAGAAAATTTTAAACAGTACTTAAAAGAAATGATTGCAAAATTTAAGCTAGATTTCAAGTTACCAACTGTAGAAGATAATTCAGTTATTATTATTACACCTAAAGGCTATAAGGAAGCAATCACGATAGACGCTTTTCATAGTTATAAGAAAATGGATGGCTTTGCATTTTGTCTATTATGTCAAAAGTGGGTACAAGAAAACATAATAGAGCACAGTGCATCTGAAGAACACGTCACAAATATCTTCCAACCAATAAATGATAACTTTGCAAGAGAAGTGGTAAGTTATTTAGTACTTAAGCTAAAGATTAAAATGGCAAAGGTAAGAAGGTCAAATGATTGCTTAATAAGAGTCAGTGTCGTTGAATGTGCCCCCCTTTTAATATTTTTGATTATAAAATAACTGAAAGTTTTCGTACTAATTGGAAAGATTTGTAATTGGTTCATATAAATTGTATCAGGTAAATATTAATTTAATGATGAAAACATTCTTTCAGGTTTATGACAATAAATATAGTCACTGTCTAATATGCAATGAAAGAGTATTAACTGCATCCAATCATGTCAATGTTAAACCAAAACATCAAAAATATTCACAATTGAGTGCGCCTAACAGCAATGAATGTCACAGGAATCCTGAATCATTGTCAGATTTGAAAAACGGTGCAATTTCAAATGAAGAGCCAAGTGAGAGTAATTCATCAAAAACTGCCTTTGATTCTTCCTTATCCCGCATTAATACCGACATAGAAACAGCGGAACAGAAATTGATCGAATATAGAAAACAATTTTCGGTCTTATGTGCAAGTAAGCTAAAATGCTTAGTTTGTCCTAGTTCTAACTTCGTACCCAATGTCGATAATAATATTATTGAACATATAGAGGGTAGACTTCACAGACACGCATTTGACTTTTTATTATTTAAAAATAGTTCAAAGAAGCTATCCTTGACATTGTATTATTGCAATTTATGCAATCAATTTATTAACGACTTTATTAATCATATAAACGTAAAACATAAACCTAAACCAATAAATGGTATAGGTAATAAAAAGGTTTTAAAGAAGTATGTTTATGAGGATCCATTAAATCAAAACCCTATAGCGATTGAGAATAGACAAAAATACAAAGTTTTGCTTCGACAAAACAAAATTATATCTTCCGCATCAGGCAAGTCATTTAACTGTAAAGTATGTAAAATAAAGTTGTCGCGGATTAGTGAAATCGATCATATGTTTGGTGAACGGCACAGACTAGCTTTGTCTTTGGCTTCAAATGGCAGCTAATAATGGTTACACTTGCATCTTTAACTTTCTTTCTGTAAAATTTACAAGATAAAGAAAGCTAAAGATGCGTTTTCACGTCTGCCAAACCCACTGAATCAATTTTGATAGACGGAATCTTGGAGAAAGGCAAGACTACTCTTTGTCACAAAAATAAAACTTGAACAGGGTGAAATAGGGGTTGAAAGTTTGTGTACAAAGAGACATTCTACACAGACGTAGTCTCAGGCATCAGCTAATAGTTTTAAGTTTATAGGACTTGACGGAAATGTTATTTTGAAAATCAGTACCAATTCAATTATCATCAAATCGTGGGTTATAACTATTGATTTTTTCTGTTCTTATTTTTTTATAATAAATTGTTTTTAAATTCCAGTACTTAGTTTTTTATTTATTCTGTTTCTTTATAAATAAAGCATGTTATGGGTGATGGGGTATGGAATTTGATTGCGGGGCAATATTTTTATTAGAGATGCGCCGAATATCCGTTTAGTATTCGGTATTCGGCATCTTTTCCGCTATTTGTATTCGGCTGAACTATTCGGTTTTATTGCCGAATATATTTGGTTCAAGCTTTTCTATTTTCTTGGCTTATGTAGCCAAGGTGTAGGACTAAAAGATAAGACTTATGTAAGAATTATGTTATAAGTCAAAGAAAATATATTTATTTCTTAACCTATAGTTAGTATAGTCAACATTTATTTTAAACCTCAAAACATTTATTTTAAATCTTAAATCAACAATTAATTTAAACCTCAAAACAATATTTATTTTTAAACTTTAAATCAACATTAATACGCGGCAAAACAATGTAATGGTAAACCGAATAATTCGGCCGAATATCCGGTTCGGTAAAGGTTAAACCGAATAATATTAGGTTATTCGGTGAAACCACTATTCGGCGCATCTCTAATTTTTATGTAGGTATCCCACATGGTTTTTAATAATCCTTTGTTTGATAAAACATACCTATTAATTGGCGTCGCAGGTACTTAATTTTATTTTATTAACCATTTATGTGCCCTAAATAGAAATATAAACTTGTATTTCGTATTTTTTTAATAAATATGTAGCGGTTGTACGTGACTGTACCTACAATGTAAAGTGCATACGTAGGGAAATATATCGTAGTCTGTAAGCTAATATGATAAATGGTACTCGATGTTCAGTCTTGTAACACACTCTTTGTACGAATCTGAAGTAATAAACACGTTATTACCGCACTCCATCTTTATATTCATCCGTCGCCCAAGCACCCCCAACAGTGGTGACCCCGACGTGATTTGCAGACATTTTCGGGGGTGCCGACGTGATTTTTTGGCGGCGCGATGTAAAAGTAAGGACGCCCGCCTTGCGACATTTTCGGGGGTGGCGACGCGATTTTTTTACAAGCGTAATGTGACATTCTTGGGGTGACGCAACAGTGACCGTGAAATTTTTTTTTGAATCACTAGTGTTTCGCAAATTACAGTCATGACGACTACCAAAGCAAGTTCTAGTGGACAACAGCCAGCGGTGGAAAGCTTCCCGACTCCTGCAGGTTCGGCAGTGGAGTTAGCAGCCATAACACTGACCTCTAAAATTCCCGAATTTTGGGTCGACTCTCCGCGAGTGTGGTTTATTCGAACAGAGGCTATGCTGGCACCACAAAAGCTTTCAGACGAATCGAGGTACGATATTGTGGTTTCAAAATTGTCTAAAGAGGCTATTCAACAGGTGACAGACCTCTTAATGGATCCCCCAGCTGCAAAAAAGTTTGATACGTTGAAACAGCGCCTTCTCACGATTTACGAGGAATCAGAAAATCGCCAGCTGCAGAAACTCATCAGTGAAATGGATTTGGGTGACCAGAAGCCTTCCCAGCTCTTGCGCCGCATGAGGGAGCTGGCCAAGGACAAGATCCCCAATGACACACTCAAGCTTCTCTGGCAAGGTCATCTGCCTTCTCCGGTGCGTGCAGTTCTTGCTGTGTCGGATAGCAAGGAGCTAGATAATTTGGCGGCAATAGCAGACAAGGTGTTTGAGACAACGCGTACTGGACATGTGAACGAGGTATGTCAGCAACACAACTCTTCGAAGGATACCGAACTGATAATGGCTGAAATAGCAAAGTTGAGTGCCAAACTTCAGTGCCTGGAAAGGTCAAGGTCGACGTCTCGTCCAACTAATGGGAATCGGAACAACCATTCACGCTCCGTATCTAGGAACCGAAGCCGAGACTCCTCGACTCCCCGGAGGACTCCTGAAAGCCCGGATTGGCTTTGTTTCTTTCATTACCGTTTTCGCGCGAGGGCAAAGAAATGTACAGAACCTTGTGCTTGGAAGGCACCCCAGGACAAGTGACTAGCGAGTTCGTTGCAGCCAGATGTTTGCGCTATCCCACCAAACATCAGCCCGTGTCATCGATTACGCGTAGTAGACCGTAACAGTGGACTTCGTTTTCTTATAGATACTGGTGCGAATATTTCGGTACTTCCGGTAGATAAAGTGCTAAAAAACTATCGTAATTCAGAGTGCAATGATTATTCGTTATACGCGGCGAACGGAACCAAAATAAAAACTTACGGAACTAAAACTTTAGTGTTAGACTTAGGATTACGTCGTGAGTTACGGTGGACCTTTGTGATAGCTGAAGTGCGACAACCTATTTTAGGCGCAGATTTTTTAGCGAACTTTAAGCTACTCGTAGATATAAGTGCTCATAGATTAATTGATGAGATAACCAGGTTAAAAGTATCGGCGTCTATTGCAAATAACAGTGATTCGTCAATCAAAACAATAGATATCAATTGTCCTTTTTATAGCATTTTAGCCCAGTTTCCGGATATCACCAAGCCGGTTTCCTTTAAGGAGCCGCCCAAACATGATGTGTACCACTATATAGAGACCAGCGGCCCGCCAGTGTATGCCCGAGCCAGACCGCTACCGCCACATCGTTACGCTAAGGTAAAAGATGAATTTAAACTTATGATGGAAATGGGGATTTGTAGAGCGTCAAACAGTGCGTGGGCAAGTCCTCTACATATCGTTATGAAAAAGAATGGGCAAATGCGACCATGTGGGGATTACAGAGCGCTTAACGCAATTACAAAAGCAGACCGTTATCCTATTCCTAGATTGCATGATTTTACTTATCTTTTAGCCGGTAAAAAAATTTTTTCGCGATTAGATATATGTAGGGCATACCACGTCATTCCAGTGAATCCTGCCGATGTGGAGAAGACTGCCATAATAACACCGTTTGGATTGTTCGATTTCCCGCGTATGTCTTTCGGGTTACGCGGAGCAGCCCAAACCTTTCAAAGGTTCATGAACCATACTGTTTTGGCAGGGTTAGACTATATATACTGTTATATAGATGATATTTTAATATTTAGTGATGAAAACGAGCATGAACAGCATTTACGGGAAGTGTTCAGTCGTTTAAACAAATTCGGTATAACTATAAATTTAGATAAATGTGTTTTTGGGCAATCTAAAATAGATTTTTTGGGATTCGAAGTTTCTACACAAGGTATTCGACCTTTACAAGAAAAAGTGTACGCAATAACCAGTTTTCCGAAACCGGAAACTGTCGAACAGCTTAGACGTTTTTTGGGAATGGTAAATTTTTACCGCTTGCATTTACCTCATGCTGTACAGGATCAGGCATTGTTAAATCAGTACTTACAAAATTCTAAAAAACGTGATAAAACTAAAATAGAGTGGACGGAAAAAGCCACTGAGGCTTTCTCACGGTGTAAAGCAAGCTTGCAAAACGCAGCGACTTTATCGTACCCTAAACCCGATACTTCGTTTGCGCTTATGACTGATGCATCGGACACCTGTGTGGGAGCGGTTTTGCAACAATACGTTGATAGCAAATGGATACCATTAGCGTATTTTTCGAAGAAAATGTCGCAATCACAGACTAAGTACAGTACCTATGATAGAGAACTTTTAGGAATATACTTGGCTGTAAAATACTTTAGGAATATGATAGAAGGACGACATCTCATTATTTTTACTGACCACAAGCCCTTGACATCTGCGTTCAAAAAAGTTAGCAGCGATAACGAGTTACCACGACGCGTTAGGCAACTACTTTATATTAGTGAATTTTCAACGGAAATTCATCATATTGATGGTGCCGCAAACGTGGTAGCCGACGCTTTATCTCGCGTGCACGTGGCAACAGTAAGCTGTCCCACGGCTCTAGATTACGCGGCAATTGCGCAAGCACAAAGAACCGATGAAGAGCTCGCACAATTACGTAACCGAACTGGTGATAGCAAATTAATTTTTAAGGATTTAGTGCTTCCTGGAAGTGACTTAGCGGTTGTATGCGAAACCTCAACTGATAGAGCTAGGCCGTACTTACCACAACAATTTAGACGTCAAGCATTCGAGTCCGTGCATAGTTTAAGCCACCCAGGAATTCGTACCTCGCGAAAGCTAATTAGGGAAAGATTTTTCTGGGGTAATATGAATTGTGACGTTGGTAAATGGGCTAAAGAGTGCGTAAACTGTCAGCGCGTAAAGGTGTCTAGGCATAATAAGTCGGAGCTAGGCGTTTTTCCAGTAACTGAACGTTTTGCACACATTCACGTGGATATCGTAGGTCCACTCGGTATTTCGGTAAATGACTACAGATATCTCGTCACAATCATAGATAGGCAAACCGGCTGGCCCGAGGCGTATCCAGTCAAAGATATTACAGCAGAGACAATAGCTAAAGTCGTCGTTGAAGGTTGGATTTCGCGTTTTGGCTGCCCTGCTAAGCTGACAAGCGACCAGGGCAGGCAATTTGAAAGTTCTTTGTTTCAGGAACTTATGAAACTATTAGGTATTTTTAAAATACGCACAACCCCTTTCCACGCATCTTCGAATGGTATGGTCGAGAGAATGCATCGTTCGCTGAAAGCTTCGCTTATGGCCCGTTTAGACTCCTCCACGTGGGTAGAAGAGCTACCTATAGTTTTGTTAGGCCTACGTACGGCTACTAGAAGCGATACGGGTGTGAGCGCGGCGCAAATGACATACGGGACGTCATTACGTTTGCCAGGTGATTTTTATACCGATTCTAGTTGTAAGGTTTTAGATCACAGTCAATATGTAGAAAGATTACGAGATTTTATTAGCAAGTTGAAACCTAAGCCTACAAAACTTAGGGACGCGCGCACAGTATTCGTACACCCAGATCTCGCGAAAGTAGATTATGTTTTTGTTCGCGATGACACTGTACGAAAACCCTTGAAGCCGCCTTACGACGGTCCATACCGCGTATTGAAACGAGGACCCAAGTTCTACGTCATTCAGCTTCCTAACAGAAAAGCTACCATATCCGTAGATCGGCTGAAACCAGCGTACGTAGTTAGTGTAGCAGACCCTAGCGATTGTATTCCTATACGTCAACCGGCAACCGAACCCCCAACCGCAGTTAGCAGTCACACAACGCGCTCCGGTCGTATAGTAAAACTACCAGTGAGGTTCGCGTAAGGTATGGGTATAGCCAAAGCTACGCGATGTTGTAATGTAGTATGTAGTTTGATAAGCTATAAAATTAGGTAGCATAGTCTCGCATCGCAGACACTATGACATTGACCTTAGTTGTAAGCTAAGTAAGTCAGCATTTTTTCATGGGTACATTATTTAAATACGATATTTTAGTGAATTTCTATCATTTCAGTACAAACATACTTACAACTACAACTTTTATTTTGTTAATTTTTTGTTCAAATATTAATATGGGCACATCGTACAGTAAGCCGGAGGAGATAGTAATTGCACAAAATGGCGCAAACGACGCCAGCCACTCATCATTAGAAAGCAAAGTGGAAATGTATGGTTTGGCCATAGCTAGCATCCTGATATTGGCGTTAGTATTTTTCGTTTGGGTGTTGTATAAAAAATGCAACAACAGCGTAAAAAAATGGGCCAGGAAGGAGATGGTTGCCGCTGTGTCAACCATTCAAATGGACAAGGTTGGTCAACAACCAATAGCAAATTTTAATGTGTAATTTGTGTAAATGTGTTTTGTTTTAAGTGTTCAGGTATTGTTTAAAAATGATTTTTTTTCCAATGTGTAATTTTCGTTAAATTTTAAACTTGTTTTGGTAACTAATTTTGTTTTACATGTACGTAATTATGGCATCAGGTTGCGTATGTACTTACTACCTATGATGAAATTGTCAGGTGCTCGTAACACGATACGATTGTTATTGTCACTCAACTATCAAGTATCTGCACCTGGTTTAACGCTGACTTGTAAATTAATCAATGTGAACTTTTATGTTTTGATGTACGAAATGTTGTATTTTTTTATAATTTTTGGGAAATATAAAAAAAGGGGGGGAGTGATTGTAGCGGTTGTACGTGACTGTACCTACAATGTAAAGTGCATACGTAGGGAAATATATCGTAGTCTGTAAGCTAATATGATAAATGGTACTCGATGTTCAGTCTTGTAACACACTCTTTGTACGAATCTGAAGTAATAAACACGTTATTACCGCACTCCATCTTTATATTCATCCGTCGCCCAAGCACCCCCAACAAATAGAAATAAATAAAAAAATAAACAGAAAACGGAATAACCGTAAATATATAATTTTCTTTTCTTTATGATCTCTACCGAAATATTAAAAAAAAAACTAACGAACGAACAAAAAGAGCGAATTAGTTCGCCATAGGACTGCGAACTAAATTGTAATCCTAATCAAAGAGTATACAAACATTATGCTCCCAATGACAACCGACTTCGCCCAAGATAAGTCCGCTCCATTCACACTTTTCATTTCGACGGTTTTGCGTAAGTGTGTCATGTGGTATATTTATATACGTTGTTTCAAAATAATGTTAAGCATAAAAAGTCAACTATCAGGACCCCATAAACCTGATATTGAGAAACAGTAGGAAAAGGTTTGACCTGACATATTGATGTCACGTTTGTTGCACTGAGTAGACTTGTGTAGAAGCAATTTCGCAGTGGAAAGATTATGGATTTCGTTGACGATATTTAAGTATGTCGGACTTAAGAAGTTCTAAAAAATCTTTTGAATAGTGCTTCGAGTATTCTAAATAGTCGAAGATTCAAGATCTTATCTAATTCCTAATTTCGAAACGAAAATTCCGATTCAATTATTAAATGAATTACTTGAAGAGATAGAATTGAGAAATTGCTCCCGAGGAAAATAGTTGGCTAACAACGAAGTATTTATTTAAAAAAAAGTTCCTTTGTTAAAATTAACGTTAATCTTCATTTATTCTCAATTTATCACGTAGGTAATCACGTAGTTGATAAAATGTTAACCTGTGGTTTTTGAGAAGGAATAAAAGTGCAGTTTACTTTTTGCATCTCATCATTTTTAACTATTGATAGAAGTTTCAATCAAAAGTTAAATATGATGAGCGTGAATTTAGCAGACTCGTTAAAATAAAAAAAAATTAAGAACTAATTTAAAAAAAGAAACAAAATGCACATACCACTTTTTTTAATAAAATCGGCATTCCTTGTTTTAGAAAAATCAACGTTTCATTTGTTTAATTCAAAAAGTTTTAAGTTAACAAATGTCGGCTAAATTTACACTCCTTTAATATGTCTTATTTTTGGTTTTACAACATTTTAAATATTTGATAAATGTACGAGGTTTGTTGTATCGGTACGAGAAAAAAAAGTTCTAATGTTGGCAACCCTGCTCTTGATTGTCGGGGCCAGTCGGAGAAAGTATCATTTCATAAACAAGAGGAAAATAAAAAAATGCTCAAGTTGAACGAAGTTCATTTATTTGCTAGATTGGCCAAGATTACATACTTAACATAAGTTTTCGTAATATAAAATCAAAGTATTCAATTTAATAAAGGTGAGTGCACTCGGTAAGTTTATACTTGTATATTGTGTTTTTAAGAGTCAATTGACTCTTGTGGGATTGAATTTTTCACGTTGTCAGTTAAAGTTAACATAAATTAAAACTATTGTGTTCTTGGAGTATTTACTGGCTAATTCATCGTCCTTACAGATAAATTCAATGCATTATAGAAGTTCACAATGACTTTTACCAATTTAAAACACAATGAACATAAAGTTAAAGCTCGATGAATTCCATTCATACATAATTATGGAAAATTAGCTTTAATCTCCTTTGCACAAAAAAGTTTTTTCAGCAATGACAAATTATTTAACATTTTACTTTGCAGATACTTCTGACATAAGTGTGTAAGATTTATTAAACTACTTGTGATATTTTATGGTCCTGTCTAGTATTTACCTTATTGGGCTATTTAACATTCATTTAGATGTAAAGAGAGTTTGAAAGCCTTATTAAGCTGCTTGTGACCTTGGTCCTTCAATAATCTTATTTGGCTATTATGGAGCTATTAATCTCACTTATGATGGCCTGAACAATCTTGCCTCATTGTTTAATTATACTTGCATTCTATTATCACTTTTGAGTTTTTAATGTAGGTACAATATTTATTTTCAGACCATAATGTTGCAGTTTAAAATTCCTGACAAGCAATATATTTTGTCTTTAGACAGTTTAGATTTAAGCTTATTGAGCCAATATGTACATAATCCTAATGATGAAGCGAGAGTATTGTGGTCAAAATCCAAAGAGGATGAACCAGCTTTTTACCAGGTAGAAATAGTTTCTGAAGAACAGCAAGATGATGATCCACTCATTGGTATGTACTGGGCTCTATACAAACAGGTCTTTTAGGTATAGTCAGGAATAATGTCAGAATAATTCAGAAAATAATTTTGTTAAGAAATTCAGAGTTTAGTTTTGGGCTACTTTGTTGAACTGTTAAATTGACACAATTACTTAAAAAAATTATAGTAATGTTAGGTATTTTCCACTAGTACTGTGTTGGTTTCATCAGTTGATACTTCATACTTGTAATACCAAAATTTGTTCCAGAACCATACAAAAGTTACCTGTGTTACATTTGTAACATAGATGTTCCACAAAAATATTATAAACAACATAACAAAAGTGCAAGACATCAGAATTATAAAGAGTTAGTTGAAAAAGTTCTAGAGAATGTTGCAAAACAAATAAATATTGATGTAGATAATGTTTCTAACAATGAGGAAAATGAGACATTCTATTGTGAACCTTGCTGCAAAGTCGTAGCTATGAAAAATAAGCGGACTCATAAGAAATCTAATTGTCACTTAAAATCTATTGAAGATGGACAACTCACTTCAAAACTTTTAGAAATGTATATTAACAACAAAGACATTCCAAATGATATTAAATCTGAAAATTATTTAGATTCAGAGTCTAGTAGTATGTTGGACACAGACTGGTGGTGCCATTCGGATGCCAGTGAAAACGAGCATACTAAAAACTATAATAATAACAATGTTGCATACAAAAGGAACGAAAGCGCTAATAGTATGTCATTACCATTTAATGAAGTTGAAGAACTAGAAAATTTTCCACAATACTTAAAAGAAATGATTGCAAAATTTAAGCTAGATTTCAAGTTACCAACTGTAGAAGATAATTCAGTTATTATTGTTACATCTAAAGGCTATAAGGAACCAATCACGATAGATGCTTTTCATAGTTATAAGGAAATGGATGGCTTTGCATTTTGTCTATTATGTCAAGAGTGGGTACAAGAAAACACAATAGAGCACAGTGCATCTGAAGAACATGTCACAAATATCTTCCAACCAATAAATGACAACTTTGCAAGAGAAGTGGTAAGTTATTTAGTACTTAACGCTGATCAAATAAGACGACTGCGAGAAAAAGACGGGGCAAACTCCGAGCGAAAGTCCTGTTTCATCAGGACAACGCACCTGCACACAAAGCCGAAGTTGCGACGGCTGCCATTCGAGAAGCAGGCTTCGAACTGGTCGAACACCCACCCTATTCTTCAGATTTAGCCCCCAGCGACTTTTATTTGTTTCCTCGGCTCAAGGAACACCTCAGGGGCAAGAAATTTGAGGATGATAGCGAGGTTATGGCTGCTGTAGAGGCATTTTGGGAGAGCCAAGATAAAGATTTTTTTATAAAGGGTATTTTAGGCTTAGAGAAACGTTGGACTAAATGTAATGAAAAATAAATTAAATTTAAACTAGAATCGTTGTTTTATTATACTCATTATGATTACTTTTTGATCGCCCCTCGTATTGATGTCACGTTTGTTGCACTAAGTAGACTTGTGTAGAAGCAATTTCGCAGTGGAAAGATTATGGATTTCGTTGACGATATTTCATAGTTATAAGGAAATGGATGGCTTTGCATTTTGTCTATTATGTCAAGAGTGGGTACAAGAAAACACAATAGAGCACAGTGCATCTGAAGAACATGTCACAAATATCTTCCAACCAATAAATGACAACTTTGCAAGAGAAGTGGTAAGTTATTTAGTACTTAAGCTAAAGATTAGAATGGCGAAGGTCAGAAGGTCATTTAGAAAACTTACTTTTACATCTTTTATTATTAAATGATTGCTCAATGAGAGTAACTGAAAGTTTTCGTACTAATTGGAAAAAATTGTAATTGTTTCATATAAATTATATCAGGTAAACATTAATTCAATGATGAAAACATTCTTTCAGGTTTATGACAATAAATATAGTCACTGTCTAATATGCAATGAAAGAGTATTAACTGCATCCAATCATGTCAATGTTAAACCAAAACATCAAAAATATTCACAATTGAGTGCGCCTAACAGCAATGAATGTGACAGGAATCCTGAATCATTGTCAGATCTGAAAAACGGTGCAATTTCAAATGAAGAGCCAAGTGAGAGTAATTCATCAAAAACTGCCTTTGATTCTTCCTTATCCCGCATTAATACCGACATAGAAACAGCGGAACAGAAATTGATCGAATATAGAAAACAATTTTCGGTCTTAGGTGCAAGTAAGCTAAAATGCTTAGTTTGTCCTAGTTCTAACTTCGTACCCAATGTTGATAATAATATTATTGAACATATAGAGGGTAGACTTCACAGACACGCATTTGACATTTTATTATTTAAAAATGGTTCTAAGAAGATATCCTTGACATTGTATTATTGCAATTTATGCAATCAATTTATTAACGACTTTATTAATCATATCAATTCACAACATAAACCTAAACCAATAAAATGTATACTAGATAATAAAAAGCTTTTAAAAAATTTTGCTTGTGATCCATTGCCATATACAGCGCGATATAAAGCGATTGATTATAATTTTGCTTGTGATCCATTGCCATATACAGCGCGATATAAAGCGATTGATTATAATTATGCTTATGATCCATTGCCATATACAGCGCGATATAAAGCGATTGATTATAGACAAAAATACCTTTCAAAAAACTATGCTTATGATTATGCTTATGAATCTTATGATCCATTGCGATATATAGCGCGTTATAAAGCGATTGATTATAGACAAAAATACAATTTCGCTTCAACAAAACAAAATTATAACTTTCGCAGCAGGCAAGTCATTTAACTGTAAAGTATGTTTGATAAAGTTGTCGCGGATTAATGAAATCGATCATATGTTTGGTGAACGGCACAGACTAGCTTTGTCTTTGGCTTCAAATTCCAGCTAATAATGGTTACACTAGGGATGGCGATTCTGTCCGAAAAAGATCGATTTTTAAACCGATTCGAATCGTATGCTGATGTATCGATTCAGAAAAAAATCAAGGCCTAATAGATCGATTTTTAAAAAATCGATTTTTTTTCAAGTTTGTATTTATAATGTAAATATAAATTCATTTTATGAAAAACAATAAAGATACCAATAAATAATCTCTAATCAGTAACATCAGTTTTTTTTAGTTCAGGGAATTCGATATTAACAATTATTTTTATTACCATATCAAAGTCAGATCAGGTATTAAAAAAGACATTTATTTTCAAAATATATTTATTACATGAAAAAAGTTCCCAATGCTTCATATGTAAACTTTTTAAAAACAAGTCTGTCAAGTCTACAGGGATCCAAGTGGTTCCGCTCATCACTTGCGATGTTGCCGGCAATTGAAAAAAGGCGCTCATAAGGAACAGATGATCCCACGATACTCATAAATATCATAGCTATTGGATATCATAGAAAATGGAGTTTTTACTTTTTTTTTTCATTAAATGGAGGCGAAGGAAACTTTCATCCATCTTGCGAATTTTTGAGTAATGAACCCTTTAACTGGCAACACCGTAATATTACGGATACATTCAACTATATAATTGTAAATAATTTTATGGTTTTTACCAAAACAAAAAAAAATCGAAGTGCGATTATCAAGGGTGCAATATCGATTCACTGGATCGATTCAGTACTGTACATCGATTTAAAAAATCGATCTTTTGCGTCTGAAACATCGATTCTTCGATTAATCAATTTCAGATCGCCATCCCTAGGTTACACTTGCATCTTTAGCTTTCTTTATTATTTAAAGCATTCGTCATTCATGTTATTTCCTCTTTGAATACTGTTTATTATGACATTACATACAGATTCTTCAACAGTCTGTTACGTTTTCATGTCTAGTCACTACTCTTTGTCACAAAAATAAAACTTGAACGGTTCAACCCCTATTCCACCCCATTCAAAGTTTGTGTGCAAAGAGACATTCTACACAGACGAAGTCTCAGACAGTTAGTATTTTTAAGTTTATACTATAGATTTGACGGAAATGTTATTTTGAAAATAAGTACTTTTCTGTTCTTATTTTTTAACCCCCGACACAAAACGACGGGGTGTTATAAGTTTGACGTGTCTGTGTGTGTGTGTGTGTTGTGTGTGTCTGAGTGTGTGTGTCGTGTGTGTGTGTTGTGTGTGTCTGAGTGTGTGTTGTGTGTGTCTGAGTGTGTGTCTGTGTGTGTGTCTGTGTCTGTTTGTTTATCTATCTATATGTCTGTGGCATCGTAGCTCCCGAACGGGTGAACCGATTTTGATTTTGTTTTTTTTTGTTTGAAAGGTGAATTACACTTATTAGAGTGTTCTTAGATATAATTCAAGAAAATCTGTTCAGCCGTTCGAAGATCATCAGCTCTTATTTAATCGTTGAAGGGATTTTCGAGTCGGGGGTATTTTAAATTGTAAATTTATAGTTATAATAAAATGTTTTTTCTTCTATTACTTAGTTTTTACAAGCTTTTAGGTATTTACTTTTACTTGTCCTGTTGTCTGTCTGTAATCAAATCTTGCAAGTTAAATTTGACACATTTCCCGGTTTCCGATTGAGCTGAAATTTTGCATGCATACATAGGCATGTAAAATATCGTGTGACAATGCAATATTATGATGACATGGAGCTGAGCGGTGGAGCTGGAAGGTGGCCATAGGAACTCCGATATAAAACGACATAATACCATCGAGTTTGGGCTCGTATGATTCGTCTTGACGAGTACTTTGTCTCTAGATGGTATCCAGGGTCTAATGATGGAGTTGGAAGGTGGCCATAGGAAGTCCGCAATAAAACGACACAATCCCATCGAATTTGGGCTCGTTTGATTCGTCTTGACAAGTACGCCGTAGTAAATCCCGAATCATAAATACTAAAAAGTTAAAAATAAAAATAAAGATTAAAAAAAAACGGTCTTTTGTTACTTGTTCTAAAAAGTAAAAATAATTTAACTCTGATAAGAAATATAACGAGTAATAAAAGCTTGTTTAAGTTATATATACATAAATATATTTTTAAGTAGTGGTATTCAATATTTTTAAGTAGGTATCCCACATAGTCTTAAATTTTCTTTTGATTAATATAAAATACCTATTAATTGTACCTAACTTTATTTTATTAACATATATTCACAGAATCATTCGGTGTATGGTCTGGTTTATCATTACGATGGCGTTTATCGTTTAAAATACCTATAATGGGTTTAATTGAAATAAATGATTTTGATTTGATTTGATTTGATGCACTTAATGGAACTATTTGACGCGATTTTTGTATCTGATCTAAGTATACGAGATATCATAATAAACTTTATAATTTACAGTCTATGATTATAATTTATAGTACGTAGGGTTTTATAGAAATTATATTATAATATACTTAAATAATTTTATTTTTTTATTATTAATTCTATACTTAAGTGATTTATGTACCCTAAATAGAAATGTAACTTATATTTCGTATTTTTTAAATAAAATAAGCAGAATTCGCAATAACCGTAAATATATAATTTTCTTTTATTGATGATCTCTAGTCTCTACCGAAATATTAAAAAAAAACTAACGAACGAACTAGTTCGCTATAGGACTGCGAACTAAATTGAGCGCTCCCAATCAAAGAGTATATAAACACTATGCTCCCAATGACAACCGACTTCGCCCAAGACTAGACTAGAACTAGACTAGTCCGCTCCATACACACTTTATTATTTCGACGGTTTTACTAAGTGTGTCATGTGGTATTTTTATTCAAATTACTTAATTGCGAAAATGGGTAGGTACAATGATTGTTGTGATATAATAATATGGCATAGCTTCTCCATTATCGGCCTCTCGGCATATATGTTTTTTCAAAATAATGTTAAGGATAAAAAGTTGTCTAACTGTCAGGACCCCACAAATCTGATATAGAGAGAAAGGTTTGGCCAGACATTGATGTCACGTTTATTGCACTAAGTAGACTAAGTGTAGAAGCAATTTCGCAGTGGAAAGATTATGGATTTCTTTGACAATATCTAAGTATGGTGGACTTGGAAGTTCTAAAAAATCTTTGAAGAGTGCTTCGAGTATTCTAAATAGTCGAAGATTGAAGATCTTATCTAATTCCGAACACTAGCGGACTAAATGAAACGGGTAAGTACAAAAAATTGCGATTGACGTATTGCAGTGCTTCAATTATTAACTGAATCACTTTAAGAGACAGAATCCTGGCGGTCTTGACTTCACGGTGAAAACACAGTGGAAACACTGTGTAACCATGATTGATTTCACTGTGTATTTGTTCCATTGGTACAGTGTTTCCGCAGAATTATCATAGTACACGCTGAAACCAAGGTATTTCTCAGGTGTACTCGCAGTGGTCACACCGTCAATCTATAGTGTATTCACGGTGTATTTACCCCAAATTAATTGTAAATTTATGATTTTTCCACTACAACAATTAACTTACTCCGCAACTTATAAAATAACCACAGATCACTCATGTAAAAAAAAAACAATGCTAGTTAAAAACAAAACAAGTCACCAGCTGCAATTTAAAAAAGATAACATGTGACGACATCGAAATAAAACAATAACTTCAGTTAGATAGAGATTTCCTCCTGGCGTAATAAAACACTTACCTAAATATAAAAACGTCTTGTCGTAAGTTTCATGAAACACGCTAAGTTGTTAACAAACACTCAAACGGAGCTCCGTCAGTATTACTATTTAGGTGGAGAGATTATCACAGTAACTTGTCAATCGACACATAAACAGTAGTGGCCGCTGACTCGTCTGTCATCTGGTTTAACAGTTGCGTGAGACGGAACACAGCAATAAATATTATATGATACTAGCAGCGCCCCGCGGTATCGCCCGCTTAAGTCCCGATCCCGTGGGAATATCGGGATAAGAAGTAGCCCATGTGTTAATCCAGGTCTCCAGCTATCTACACACCAAGTTTCATCGCAATCGGTTCAGTGGTTTTTGCGTGAAAGAGTCACAAACATCCATCCATCCATCCATCCAAATTTTCACATTTATAATATTAGTGGGATTTATGATATTAGTGGGACTCGTACAAATGAAGAGAACGAAACGTCAATATTATGACTTTATACGGAAATAATGCGTAGCAATTATTAATTTACTGTTTTTATTTAAATCATAATTCCGGATGCTAAAATAAAATTCCTGAAGTGAAAAGGTTGTAAAAAATAAGAAAATATTTTTTTATATTATTTTGATTTTGCAACATGAAACATTGCTTGACCACTTTTGGTCAAGATCCTTTATGCCTCGAGTGGGAATCGTACCCACATCACACGGCGCGGCTTAGTGACAAGGCGACCACTGTAACCATTACGCCATGCATGCAGTCGCCAACATGTCTAGAAACACTGGCAACACGACTGATATTTGTGCGTTGCCAACCCTATCACATCGCCATCCTAGTACACTAGTGCCTTTTTTCCTGCTAGGCACTAGCCTAGCAGGAAAAAAGACGTATATCGTTCCTCTGTAGTATAATAGACCAGTTGGGCGACACTAATTCCTACTTCCTTATTGTTTTTTTATGGGATAGGTGGCAAACGAGCAGACGGGTCATCTGATGGTAAGTGACTACTGCCGCCCATGGGCACCTGCAACTCAAGTCTCAAGCGCGTTGCCGATCTTTAAGGTGGAAGTAGGCGGAGAGAGAGAAGGGTTAGGGCCTCCGGTAACCTCACTCACTCGGCGAAACCGTGGCAACCAAGGCCGTGGTATCACTCCGGTCGAGCCGGCCCGTTCGTGCCGAAGCATGGCTCTCCCACTGTGTCAAATTATTGTGTCAAAAATACACAGAATCAATTGAAAATTTAAATTAATTAATTATCAATAAATAGATTTACTAAGAGTCTTGGCTGCCCTTCTCCCTAGTAACCTAGTAATGGTTATCTAATTCAGGCAGTCTGAGTACAGACGTACGATAACATTATATGTAATCGTCCACTGTATGTAAAACAAAGTTTGTCGGTCTGGTGGAGTTGGAACGAGCATTCATGGACTACATAGATAGCACCAAGTTTCTTACACATTATGTACCTAGTTCTTGAACGGTAAAACTTACTTTAACACAAGCACCTTGGAGAAATAGATTAAACATAAATAGAAGAGTACCTAACAAGATATACAATACACAGATTTAAAATAATAAAAGATATAAAGGTAGCTTACTCATTAGTTATTCGCTAGAAATTGCAAAACCATAAGCTGGCAACTCTTATATTATTATATCGGTCTAAACATTCATTCGCTATTTTGTGTTTTCTTTTTCAGCCATTGGGCGTCTTAACTTCGATAATGAGTAAGTATCTATGTAGGTAGGTGTATACATAGGTACTCTTTTTAGGGTTCCGTAGCCAAAGGGTAAAAACGGGATCCTAAGCTAGACAGTTGAAATTTTCACAATTGATGTATTTCTGTTGCCGCTATAGAAACAAATACTAAAAACAGGATAAAATAAATATTTGAGTGGGGCTCCCATACAACAAACGTGTTTTTTTGCCGTTTTTTGCTCGGTATTAATAACGGCAACAGGTAGACGATTAAAATATTTAGTTGTTATTTACTTTAAAAATATGTAATTAAATTAAAATAAATTATTAAGTTAATAGATGCTCCCATACAATAATAAAGGTTATAATATAGTGTTTAATGTTGTGTAGATAATGGTACGGAACCCTTTGTGCGCGAGTCCGACTCGCACTTGGCCGGGTTTTTTTTGCAGAAATATGAACAAAGTAATATTTATTTTTAAACCAATACCGACACTTTACTTGTGTCAGTATTGGTTTTAAGGTAGCTATAAGTTTTCAAACATTGAAACGACTAACAGTTTATGACCACTCAATGCTAAATTATATTTATTGTTTTATATTTAAAACTAAAAGGTGTAAGTAAAACGAGTCTTACTTACTTCTATCTCATTTCTGTCACGCAGTCGTAGATCATTATACTTATATGATCTGTTATATATCGGTAATAGTTATCAAGAACTAATATCATACAATTGTATTTATTGTTTGCAGGACGTTTGGATATTTTATTTTTTTGGTTAGTTTAAAATCCAAACGGATGAGAATACCTAGAAGAAATTCTAAAAAAAGGACGACCTGAAAATAAAATATCGAACAAAGCAAGATAAATAAAATAACGCTACGTTCTTTGATCCAGTTTATATGTACATTCATTGTAGAGTGAATCAGCCAGAATAAGACTAAAAGAAATAAATATAGTTGCGAAAGATACGAAAGGATATTCCTTCAATCTTTTATATGCCGTATGCTTTGCATAATATCCTAGTTCGATCAAGAGGCACACATGAAAATAGGGCGAGCAGATTTCTACGTCATAATTTCGTCCATAATTTTAAATTTATTGCAAACTTTATGAGAAGTCTGCATATCATTGTTTTCGAAGTAACTATTATCTTATCTGTGGCATTGTTCTTAATATATCTCGAGGGTTCTGTGGTAATAGGTACATTCTATATTATCCTTTATGAAAAGAATAAACAAATTCACTACTAAACATGACGTTCGTACTTTGTTAGCAAATTTATGTTTGATCGGCAGACATTTTTCATGAATTTTTAAAGCTTTTTTATACGTGTAAGTACGATGACGTGGCCGTTTCTCTTCCAAGGTTTGCAGAAAGCACCTTTTGGTGATAAAGATGGCAAAATGAACTGAGGAAATATGGAGTGGAATGATATCTCTGTGCCAAATTTCATCCACATCCGTTCAGCCTTATTTGCGTGAAAGAGTTACAAACATCCATACATTCTCACAATTTTTCGCCTTTATAATATTAGTAAGATGATATTTGTTAATTCTTGAAAGATATAATTGATGACATCTTAGACTCAAATCAATACAAATCAGACAAACATACACGTACATATTCGCACGTACAAACTTAATACCAATTTTCTGAAGAACCGTACCACACACGACTTTTTTATTATAATACACCACAGTCTTACATTAAAAAATTCGTGTGTTTTATTTATTTTACTTAATTAAAAAAATACGGTTTTACCCACGTGTATATATCGGGGATGCGAGTTACACCGACGGGCTGGATGCTCCACCCCTGGTTAAAGGAAGGGTCCTTCGGGCCATCGGGCTCGAAGCTTGTCAGGCATCAGCGGAATACAGACTACAGAATATCAGATGTGTGGCGAACCGTACTATTCCGTATTCGTCGTATATTGGACCCGAGTTTCATTGAACATAGTGGACATAATCTTATTTAGCCTTTGACCTGATATTTTATACTACCAGTAGGTGGACAAATATCCATAGGTACCATAGAAGCGACACTGTTACAAATTTTACTTTCTACAATAAAAGTAATTTTTGAAGTTCTAGCTGAAATCGGGGTAATTTCTTGGGATATTAACAAATTAATCGTTGAACCAAATCCTGTCGTTTTATACATTATATACTTACTCAAGATTAGTCGCGGTCTACGTCACTTTTAAAACAGTACCTAATTTCAAGTTTGGAATATAAGCGAAGTTTTTTTTACTCGATTAATAGCACTTGTAGAAAAGTAGCAAAGTTATAAAGGGCGTTATTTAGAATTAATGTGGTTACGTAGCTTATTGCGTATTCTTTGAAGTTATCAAAACTTTATCATGCTATTTCTGTCATATTTGAGTGTCAAGTGAATATTAATAAAAAAGGGTCGATCTAGGTCAATCGATATGATTTATGGGAGTTTAGAGGTCGAGGAACGAAACAGTCATTTAAGTAGGTAATCGATTCAAACGACCATTTTGCCGTGGTTCGATTAAATTGTAATAGTGGATGTCTCTAGAAAAATTAAAAGGAAATGTGTGTACATAAATATAATGAAACATTATTAATACGATGATGATCGTTTTTTTAATACATTTGTGTTAACTTGCTCTTGTCATATTATACAGTACCTACCTAATGGCTGTGTCATGTGAGCAGCTTTCTTCATGAATTCGCTTCACTTATTAACTATACTAATAATACAACGGTTAAGTTCACAATTGACAAATTAATATCGAGGATATTTTCAAACAGAAACGAAAAGCATCGTAAATAAACTTTGGGTTGTAAGTAAAATAGAGAAAGTGGTTGTAAATACCGTGAATGGAGCGATCCGCGCCGATTTCCGTTTATTTTGTAGAAAACCTTCGTTTCTTTATTACATTCCATCAAAATTCCTTAGCGATTTTACTGCGACGAAAACTGTCGAGGACTACGTATCGAAATGTTTTGTTTCAGTTTTAGCGGTTGCCTTTAGGTTTCAGTAACGATTTTGTTGCTCTCAAGCACCTACTATATCATTAAATTCAAAAATATAACTTTAAAACGTCAGTGGAAGTGCTTGTTTGTACTATGTACCATTGGTTGATTTTTAAAGGTCGAAGAGTTTTTTTACTTGAAAAAAGAGCCATAGTTTCAACATTTGAAAGTCTTTCTTAATACATCAGTTACCAATAAATTGATTGTTATAATGTTCATCTATTGATGGTAACTAAATATACCTTATTTAATTTTTATAGATTTTGTATGCAGATAGAACAAAAATGCATTTTGCATGCAAAATTACGAATGTGGAGTTAGGACACTACCTCATTAGCGACAGCACAAAGTGACATGGCGTCGTTTGCTGTGATTGGTCGTTGAGTGGATCTAGAACACTCAAGCATTCAATACCTCTTACGATGTAGGATATAGAACAAAAACTGGACATAGAACCAATGAGCAAATTTTCATTACAGTATCGTGATTAAAATTCAAATGTTTTTTTTTGTTGTTTTAAAAGTAAAAAGTTTTAAAGCCTCCTTAACCAACATGTGTGAAATTTAAGTCTTAACAATATTGCATTCAAAGTCAATTTTCGATCAATTTGGTCGATAGGACAAATAAGCACTAAGGCGACGAAATGTGAAAAAAAAACAGATTTTTTTTGTTTTCTCATTTGATAACATATACGGCAACCCTGGCATATTTTGTTTAATTCTACATTATATTGTATAAAATATTCATTTTATTAAGAAACTTTACAAATGGAAGGCCATTCGCTGTCCTATCTTGTACCTACTATATTAAAAAATTAACTCCTGTCTATAACCTTTACCCCAACTTCAAAAACAAAATACCCATACATAGGAGTTGTAAATATCTGCACAGACTGTGCACTTATTTTAATCGTATCGTGAATAAATCAGAAGCTCTCGGAGAAACCTATTTGCGACGCAAACATCTCTGCTGCAGACTGTCGTGGCTGTCGTGACAAATTTTCAAACAACTCGTATATGTTCATCATGTTCATGTCATGTTGTTAGTATACCTACAGGATGTTACAGAAAGGTGTGGTCAAATTTTGGAGCCTTGTGTGTAGCCGAAACAAAGTGGTGTTAGAAAATTATTTTTTTGGAAAATTTAATTTCTTCAGAAAAAGCTTTATCTTGTGTAAGTGTACATTTCTAAACAACATATTATGATGTTTTATGTAAATTGTATAAAAAAATAAAATCTTTAAATTAATTTTTTTTATGCCGACTTTTTCAGAAAAATCTTTTTAGTTAGTTTAGTTTATATCAGCCCTCGCTAATGAAATATTATCTTCATCAGAAACTTCATCAAACTTTCACGTTTATAATATTAGTAGGATAGGTACCTATTTATTTATTATATTTAACCGTTTTACGTTTGGTACAATTGCTAATATAAAACATATTATGTACATCTATTGAGTGAACGTGTCGGTGTAACCCACACCAATATCCGCGTAAATTATATGATAATTAGTATAAATCGTGCGCACTTTACATTGAGTGTTTTAAATAGTTTTATAAATTAAGAAAATAAATAGTGACATTAGAATTGTTGCGGCTTGGGAACAGTCCTTATTAATTTCCTATCCAAATATCAATACCTAAATCCCCACTTCCCTTATCCTTATGCACATGAAGCGAATTCCAATCAGCGCCATCTAGTGCGCTGACACTCAATAACAATCCCTCTAATGGCCGCGTTGCGCGCTCACGTTGTCGCTCGTGAAAAATATTAAAAATCATTGGAAATAGACTGATCTGTAGTGAAAAACCGTGCACATTTGGTGTGGAGTGTGATCCCCTGTCTGTGCTGTGTGGGACTCTTGTCTGGACCTGCCAAACTAGCTCTGATGAACCGGGTTCGTGGAAGTGCTTCCAACTGGTGAGTTCTCCCAACCTTTTCCCGTTTCTGAAGCTGTTCGTTTGTTCCTGCTTGATATCACTGGGTTTAGACATACGCTAGATGGTGCCCTAGGTTACCTTCCGCTGTGAACCAACCAGCAATAGCTTATGCACCAACATATATTAAAGTGGTCCAATCGAGCCGCGATTGTTGCGATTGGTTAAAATAAGTTACTAAATACAGTCCGCTTACTAGTTTTTGTCTATTATTAATAATTATCATCATAAATAGTGTAACACAATTAGTTAATCATACTTATTTCATTGCATTTCAAAGTAACTCATTTATTTTAAATGTAGTTCGACTAAATTCTAAAGTTGTTGATTGGTTCATATTGCTCAGACAGTGTTACCTATCTTATTTGTTCGGATTATACTTCGGATGGAATGTGCATTGAGCGTTTGAACTTAGTTAATTTTATAATTTGGTTACTTGGGGGTAGAAATTAAAACTTAATTTCTGTTAAGAATCTTATTAAATTTTTAAAAATATCTGAAAGTTATTCAACTAAATTGAAATTAGGTAAATACTTACGTTGGCTAGATATTGTATTAGTTTTGATTTAAAGAACAAAACTTGTCCTTATCTGACATTGTCCCGCTACCTACCTGTTTGTGAACAGGTACTTATTAAAATTATTAGTTCACGATTGGTAAGAGATATTAACTTGAAGTTTATCTTATTTTATTGCTGACAATGTCTGTTAAAGAGGAAAATGCAATTAAACTTTATACGTCACAACGCGAATATGTTTTTCGCTCGTTACAGATTATGCTAGATTTATCAAATTTATTACGCGAGAAACGAGATGCGTCTAAAGTTAAAGAGTTTCGTGCTAGATATTCGAAATTAGAGAGTGTACGCGAAGAATATATTCTATTAACTGAGAAAATAAACAGTTTAAAATTAACTTTAAAACCTACGGAGTCCGTCAATATGCAAGCGATGACCGCGTTCGATGACATGTACTACGAAGTACTGAGTACCGCGGCCGAGTTTATCGCGTCCGAATCGGCGCCGCCTGAGTCGCCTGCCGGCAGAGCGCCCGACTCGGTACCTACTTCCGACACGAGCCGCGAGACACATGCTAGGTTGCCGCGAATTGACCTCCCGAAGTTTGATGGTAAAATAGAAAATTGGCAAACCTTTTATGATACATTTGTAAGTTTAATTCATAATAATTCATCGATTGTTCCGATTACTAAATTTCATTATTTAATTTCTTGTTTATCGGGATCCGCCCTTGGGATCGCTAAACAGGTCAAGCTTACATCGGACAATTATGAAATAGTTTTTAACGAATTAGTGAAGCGTTATCACAATAAAAGAATTTTAGCAGTGACGTATTTAGATCAAATAAATAAATATCCTTGTTTAAAAAATCCTAATTTCAGTGAACTACAGTCGTATACTAATGTACTTTGTGAGTCGGTCAATGCCCTCAAGGCCTTAAAGCTAGATGATCTTAGTGATTTTATTTTGTTTAACTCCGCGTTTCGTGCGCTTGATAACAATACGCGACAGCGCTTCGAGTGTCAAAATAAATCGGAGATTCCTAGTTTTCACGAGCTTATGGAGTTTCTTCAAGGCTATGTTAGAGTTTTAGAAACTACTTACCATACGACAAGCGTGATTGAGCCTGCTAGTATCACTACGCGGTCCGCGCCACCTTATGGAGGAAACGGGAAACAGATCAAAAATGTTTCACCGCGGGTGCAGAAACGATCCGCGCTCACTACTCAATCTGGGCATTCTAGAAGCTTGATATCATTAGAATGTTATCACTGTGGTGCAGCGCACAGTATCTACAAGTGCCCCACATTTCAATCGTTAGGTTCACAAGCTAGGTTGAACCTTATACAACAAAAGAACTTATGTGTTAATTGTTTGCGTAAGCATCCTGTCGATAAGTGTGTATCTAAGATGAGCTGTTTTATCTGTGGTCGTAATCATCACACGTTAGTCCACGTTGACAACCCGCCTTCATTAGCGACCGCGGCAGCCACCGGTCCGAGCACACACGCCAATTGTAGTGCGTTCCAGGGACGGGCTCGCGACTCGTGCGTGGTACTGCTCGGTACGTGCATGGTGCGCGTGCTAGACGCTTTTGGCACGTTGCAACCGATTCGAGCGCTCATCGATAGTGGCGCTCAGGACTGCTTCCTGACTGTGAAGTGTGCAAGGAAGCTAGGTTTTCAGTTGAGTCGTTGTAATATTAATGTAGCTGGACTAGGACAACATGCTGTGTGTCAAGTGCGCGGTATGACTCAATGCTCCATTCGCCCGTCTGATTCTAGTGATCCGCAGTTTCATATCTCTACTATTGTTATCGACAGCATCACATCGGCAATGCCGACCTCGGTTATTCCCGAAGCGGTTCGTAATAAATATAAACATTTAATTTTAGCTGATCGTGACTTCGACAAACCTGCTGATGTCGACCTGTTGCTCGGCGCTGAGTGGTTCCATCACATCTATGACGGACAGGTTTTGAAGCCGGAACCAGGCTATCCTGCTGCTTTGCATAGTGTGTTTGGATGGGTCCTCTCTGGTCCAACAAGTGTTGCCAGTCCACCGACCTCGGGTGTCACTTCTTTGATAGCTTCCACTTGTAAACTTGATGAGATGGTCAAGCGATTCTGGGAAGTGGAGGAACCTCCCCATAAACCTATTTCCGTTCCAGAAGATGATGAAGTTGAACGCCTGTATTCCAGTCTTACTTATAGAGAATACGACGGCCGTTATGTAGTACCTATTTTATTAAAAACTCCTGACTCTAATGTAGGAGATTCTTATTTTAGTTCATTGTCGCAGTTTATTAACCTGGAGAAGCGTCTTAGTCGGCAAGACCTACTGAACTCGGACTATTGTGAATTTATGCGGGAATATGAACAATTGGGTCATATGCAAGCAACAGCGACCAGCATCCCCAGCGGTCGCTACTTTATACCGCACCATTGCGTGATTCGTCCGGAGAGTTCAACGACGAAACTTCGCGTTGTCTTTAATGCTAGTCATAAGACGACTAATGGCTTATCTTTAAATGACATTGTTTACACTGGACCTAAACTGCAATCGGATATTGTGGACATCATTACTGGTTTTCGAGTTCATAATGTCGTGTTCACTTGTGACATCTCTAAAATGTATAGGCAAATCTTGATTAGGCCTGAGGATCGAGTGTGGCAACACGTACTTTGGCGTGATTCACCGTCCTCACCTGTTCAAGAGTTTGAATTACGTACCTTAACGTATGGTGTTAAGAGCTCACCTTACCTTGCCATTCGCACTCTGCATCAACTGGCTGCAGACCATGGCGATCAATATCCTCACGCTGCTGATGCTCTCCGGAATCATACGTACATGGATGACGTCACTACCGGCGCGTTTTCTATCGAGGCAGCTTGTCAAATCAAGGAGGAGCTGATCAACCTCCTTAGTTGTGCTAAGTTGGAGTTACGGAAATGGAGCAGCAATAGTCCTACGTTCTTGAATGGACTACCAGTGGAACATTGTCAAATTCCAAAGTCATTTAGCGATGATGGGTCGATGACCCTAAAGGTTTTAGGAGTCCAGTGGGACCCAACTGGTGATTATTTTACATACTCCGTCACACCTGTGGATGTTGTATTTACCAAGCGTTCTATCTTATCGAACGTCGCTCGAATTTATGATCCTTTGGGTTGGCTTGCACCTTATATTTTACAAGCAAAATTGCTCCTTCAAAGCCTATGGCGTCTTCACTTATCTTGGGATGATCTTATTCCCGAAGAACTGTCTTCTGAATGGGCTAAGTTTGTTTCTGGATTATCTAATTTGAAGTTTGTTAAAATCCCTCGCAAAATTGTTAGTCATTTGGAAGCCAATCATCAACTTGTAGGGTTTTGCGATGGTTCATCTAAAGGTTACGGATGTTGTATTTATCTTCGGTCAGTTTTTGGTAATCGTGTTGAAGTCTTCTTACTTATTGCTAAGTCTAAAGTAGCCCCGATTAAACCTCTTACGGTTAATCGATTAGAGTTGTGCGGCGCCACCTTGTTATCGCGCACTCTTCAGCACATTCAATCCTTGCTTTGTTCTAAAATTAAATTATCTCAAATTTTTGCATTTACGGACAGCTCAACTGTGTTAGCTTGGCTCCACACAGAACCTCATAGATTAAAACCTTTTGTCGCACATCGGGTGGTTCAGATTACTGATACTTTTGAACCCTCCATCTGGCGTCATGTGTCTACTCATGACAACCCTGCTGACTACTCCAGCAGAGGCCTCTCTTGCGAAGAGCTAGTGAAATGCAATAAATGGTGGTCGGGACCAGAGTGGCTGCTCAGAGGTCTCAATTCCTGGCCAGCTTCATTTCGTTCTGAACATCTGGGGGAAGTGCCTGAAATGAAATCTTGTTCTCATGTAGTCCAAACCCAAGAGCCTATTGATGACGTCTTGCCAGAGCTATTAGAACGTTCTTCTTCGCTCACTCATTTACAGCGAATCGTAGCTTGGATCTTTCGCTTCATTTCAAACTTACGGCAAAAGTCTAGCGAACGCCATCATCGTGCTCTCACTTCTGATGAGTTAGAGCAGTCGTTACTTGCACTTATAAAATCTGTTCAACAGTCCCATTTTAGTGATGAAATTTCTAAACTTATTTCTAAAATATGTCTACCAAAACATTTGCAAAAATTGTCTCCTTTTCTTGACTGCTCGGGTCTAGTCCGAGTGGGGGGACGTCTTCAAAACTTCAACTTGCCTGACCAGTCTATACATCCATACCTAATCCCAAAAAATTCTGTTTTGGCTTCTCTCATAATTACTTATTATCATAAATTTTATTTGCATTGTGGACCTCGCACTTTGCAGTCGCTAATTCAAAGAAAATTCTGGATTCTTGGAATAAGAAATCTGATTCGCTCACACTTATCTAAATGTGTAACATGTTTTAAAGTCAAACCGATCCCTTATCAACCTGTGATGGGAAGTTTGCCACCTTGCCGATCCCAAAAGGGTTTTTGCTTTCAAAATGTAGGTATTGACTTTGGTGGACCTTTTTTGGTTAAAGAGAGTCGGAGACGTAATGCTCGTGTCAATAAAGCTTACGTGTGTTTGATTGTCTGCCTCTCTGTCAAGGCAGTTCATCTCGAGCTAGTTTCGGAACTGTCTACAGAAGCGTTTCTAGCGGCGCTAGATAGATTTGTGTCGAGACGAGGAATATGTCGCAGTATTGTGACGGATTGCGGCACAAACTTTGTGGGGGCTAAACGCTATCTCGAAGATATGTACAAAGTCATGCTAGATAATAAAGAGGAGGTATCATCTCAATTAGGGTCTCGTGGAATTTCTTGGAAATTGAATCCTCCTTCCGCGCCCCACTTTGGTGGCATTTTCGAGAGTGGTATTAAGTCCACCAAATACCATCTCAAAAGAGTCATTGGTTCTCAAGTTTTAACTTTCGAAGAACTAGCCACGGTTTTAACAAAAGTCGAGGCCATGCTCAATTCTAGACCATTGTGTCAATTATCTTCTGATCCTAGTGAAGTAGATGTACTCACTGCTGGACACTTTATTATTGGACGCCCTTTGGTTACCCTTCCGGAACCGCGTTCAGAAGAAATCCATCCTCGAACTCGTTGGCAACTTCTTCAGAAACTTACGCAAAGTTTCTGGCGTGTTTGGCAGAACGACTATCTGCATACCCTGCAACAAAGGGTCAAATGGTTTAAGGATGACCATCGTCGTCCTGCGATTGGACAACTTGTTTCAATCCAGGAACCTAACTTACCTCCAAATGAGTGGCGATTAGGACGTATCGTTGACGTTCATCCCGGAATTGATAATGTTATTCGTGTTGTGACGGTAAAAACCCAAAAGGGTTTACTTAAACGACCAGTGGTCAAGATTTGTCCTTTACCGATAGCTAATTAACTTTTATTTTAATTTTAATTTGTAGTAAGCCTAGTTTTTTAGTTATTTACGAATATTATGTTTTAAGTTAAGCAAACTTGTCTTAATTTACCTAGTTCTCATTTGGATGCACATTCCAAACACTACTATTTTTTTTGGTTTCTTTTATATTTTTATCTTATTACTGTCTGAGCAACGGAGTTCCTAGAGGTTGTCGGACAGTGTTGTCTTATGAAATCCTTGGGTGATTTCAAGTGGGGGGAGATGTTGCGGCTTGGGAACAGTCCTTATTAATTTCCTATCCAAATATCAATACCTAAATCCCCACTTCCCTTATCCTTATGCACATGAAGCGAATTCCAATCAGCGCCATCTAGTGCGCTGACACTCAATAACAATCCCTCTAATGGCCGCGTTGCGCGCTCACGTTGTCGCTCGTGAAAAATATTAAAAATCATTGGAAATAGACTGATCTGTAGTGAAAAACCGTGCACATTTGGTGTGGAGTGTGATCCCCTGTCTGTGCTGTGTGGGACTCTTGTCTGGACCTGCCAAACTAGCTCTGATGAACCGGGTTCGTGGAAGTGCTTCCAACTGGTGAGTTCTCCCAACCTTTTCCCGTTTCTGAAGCTGTTCGTTTGTTCCTGCTTGATATCACTGGGTTTAGACATACGCTAGATGGTGCCCTAGGTTACCTTCCGCTGTGAACCAACCAGCAATAGCTTATGCACCAACAAGAATAATAAGACAAAAATTTTAAGGTTTGAATTACTGCAGTTTTGAATTTCGAGTGTGATTGGGCAAAAGTGTCAATATCCGTGAGGTGTGTGTTGTATGTTTGCAAGATATGGCATAGAGGAGCCCCTACCCCGGCATTCGTACTACACTTAGCAGTGGAGCACAGCCGCAGCATGCGCACTCCGAGCTGCAATACAGTTCTAGGTAACACATAACACAACTGATTAGTAATGCCGCTACAATTAAACTTGTTAATGCACTTACCATGCAACGTCATAGACATAAGTACATAGTTTGCGTCTGGACTGAGTTATACTCTTTAAGTAGGCATTGGTATGGACACTTCAAATGGTGAAATTTGTAGTGGATGGTTATTATAAACTTTATTGTACTGTCTCAAGTCTCTTTTCCTACTTATCATGAATAGGATCCCAAATAGGGACTGCGAAATCTAATTGAAATCTAATAAGCGGTTTGTATAAGAGTAACAGGGTAGACGGGCACTTAAAGGCCTTGGGAGAAGCCGTACATTGGTATGCTTTGCTTACAATGTTGTCAATATATAGGTAATATAGGTCGAAAAGAAATTTTTAGTCGATGGTGTGACGCCTACACGGACGTTAGGTATTAAACTTTTGTAAACAAGTGTAATTGTAATGTCATTTAACTGTGGGAGAGCCATGCTTCGGCATGTATGGGCCGGCTCGACCGGAGTGATACCACGGCCTCACAGAAAACCGGCAGTGAAGCAATGCTTGCATTGCTTATCGCCGAGTGAGTGAGGTTACCGGAGGCCCTAACCCTTCCTTCTCTTCCTCTTCCCGTCTTCCCCCCCTTCCTCTACTCCCAGCTTAAAGGCCGACAACGCACTTGTGACTCTTGAGTTGCAGGTGCCCATGGGCAGCGGTAGTCACTTACCATAAAGTGACGCGTCTGTCGTTTGTCGTAAAAAAATTATGTGTTATAATTTTTTTATGCTAAAGTGTAGTTTGTTTTGGTGTTATATAGTTATATTGTATATAGAAATATATATATACATGGGTATATTTTATTTTACTTTGGTATAGTCTTAGTAACCCACTTGACCGGTTGGTCAATTCGGTTATTCAAACAGTTTTCTTTTCCTACCTATATAGGTAATGTAAAAATCTAACCGTTTCACTGAGGCTTGTCAATAGCTAATACATAAACAAGCATAAATTAAAATATTGAAATACCCCCGACTCAAAAGTCCCTTCAACTATTAGAAAAGAACTGATGATCTTCGAACGGCTGAACAGATTTTGAATTAAATTATAGCTAAGAACGAAAATGTTCTTCAATCAAGTCACCTTTCAAACAAAAAAGATACTAAATCGAAATCGTATTTAAGTTAGCTTTGTCGGGAAATTTTCAAGACCATATTCAGTTTCACAGCTTGTGACTCACAACATCTACTAAATCACACTAAAATATAACCATTTATATCTCTGTGTAACACTATCAGCATTGCAACAAGCCCGTATCCATTAATAACCGTGCTTGCTACCTATGAACACGATACTTGCAACTGTGCTTGCATTTCAGAACTGATTTCTTTTTTTAAATCTAAAACTTCCCGCGCTTTATGTTATTAATTTTTTTTTCTCATATGGCTCACGGTATGTTATTCATAATGACACTTAAATTCTTAATTTTTTTTTATTCAGTAATTATTGACGAGCCTAAGTAATATCAATAAAAGAAATGGAAATGCTTTTTGTTTCACTATCGTTGAATTTCGAACTCTGGGCTACCACTTGCAAATTTATACTACAAATAACCGTGTTATCGAAAAACATCGTTTTTGTGATAAAACCGCAAAAACGATTGAAAAAATTTCTTTCCAGAATTTATTTCGAAATTTTTTCAATCGAAATTATTTATTAAAATAAAAGTTAATAGTACTTTATAAATATTTTGTACCCGTCAGGGTTCAAAATTGAGACTATCATTATATGGTAAGTTTAACACATATGTAAACATTTTGGAATGCAATAAAGAAGCTTATAATCTTGTTTTTAATTAATTTAAATATATGTTTTCTTTTAAATATAATAACAATTCCCGATAGTCCCACTAGTGGGAGCGCGCAGTGGGACTAACGAGAATACAGGCAGCAAGTGATATATTATGCAAGTGATTAAATGGATGTGGGATATACACCGTCCAATGCGTTTTCTGCAATTACAGCCAGCATTTTGATATAACAAAGCACTCGTTAGCTGGTATTTAACTCTAAATAAATAATATATTGTAAGAGTCCTAATTATTAGGTGTTATTTATCTATAATATGTATGTATTTAGAAATATATAAGTATGTTTATCAGCAGTCTGGTTACCATAGTACAGGCTCTGCTTAGTTTGGGATTAGACGGCCGTGTGTGAGATGTGTGAAGTTATTATTATTATACATACATACGGACGTATGTGACTTAGAGATCAAATACAGAACCTCCTTTTTTGAAGTCGGCTTATACATAGATATTCGGCTGTTAATACCACACTATCTTCTTCGCAAATAGAGCCTTTCAAAGGATAAATGCCAATAAAAAAACTACTGATAATGAAATCCTTTGTGCAAGGTTTCCCCTGACAGGGATTTGGAGCAGGATAGCTGAAGATAACGAAAGCTTAGTTTATAAGCCCGTCGGGGCCGAAACTACTGGCCCATGGAACTAACTGCCGCTATTTCACGCCGCTCTCGCCTACTAAAGTAATCAAGCCCCGTACACTTTTACCAGCGAAAAATATTACCAACTCATTCACAAAATATAGGCCCTAAAAAAAGAAGTACATAAATAATATATAATATACCTACCTATATTACCTTCGCGCGCTAAAACTCTTTCGGGTTACGAAATACAATGTAAATTTTCCTCCTTTTTACATCGTAAAAATGAACTGGAATTTTGTTCACGGTATTGTGTTCGGGTGCCATATTAAATCAATTAAAATGACTTTAGCTTTCATGTGCGTGTGAGTATAAGTCTTAGCGTGTTCTTTTTTAATTAGGGTTCCGTTCCTCAAAACTAAAAAAGGAACCCATAAAGGACAACTTGCTTGCCTGTCCGTCAAGACTCTTTTTCTCAAGAATCCGTGGAGGTATCAAGTTGAAATTAACATCAAATATGTATGTCTGCGGTCCCTTGAAGCTGTAAAAAATCAAGCTTCTAAATTAACGCAACCAAAGGGTGCGGTCATTTAATTACGGCCTTAGATTTTAACAAATTTGACATTTCGCAGATAAATCAAAACATTTAAGGTACTTCCCATTAACCTAGAATCATGAAATTTGGTAAGAAGCAAGGTTACACAGCATAAGTAAATGAAATAAAATTGTTGTGATTACAAACTTATATTTTACGGTTTTAAAGTTTACTTTGTCGTAAATCGACGTATTGGAGAGTATTTTTGATAACTGCAAAGTTAAGTTTGTCCTTCGGAAAAAAGCGGCCAAATTTTCGAGAATCGTAGGTCTAGTACCTACGATTCTCGAAAATTTGGCCGCTTTTTTCTACATACAATTGAAATAAAACTATTTTTAACGGATTCTATCGCGATTTATTTGGTGTTATTTTAATGTTTACACTGATCCCGACGTTTCAGTTGCTTTTCAGCAGCCATGGTCACGGGTAGACTCAACAATATCATCTACATACAAGTTTGTTTGCTTACGGAACCCTTGGTGTACGAGTCTGACTCGCACTTACTTACATATATCTCACGATTGCATAAAAAGTTTTTATGATATGCGATAAGCTCTATTATATAATGTTATTAGGTAAAACACAGTATGTAAATATTTACCCTTTTGTCTAGTTCTGTTATGTGTTCGTCGAGCTCTCTAACCGCGTTTGTACATGACTCATTAAACACAAAATAAGATGAGAATCATTGAGTAGATAATTTATTACTTGCAATACTGTACAGTAATTATTAAACTGTACGGTACATAATAGCAATTACTTAATAGAGATTAATATAATCCCCCTTTCGCGTTAAATACCCTTTGTTTTATCTATCTTTTCCGTACGTTAACTCAATTACAAATAAAATACTTAAGAAAACATCTTTGCTGGTTATTAAAAATAAATTCTGTAGTATACGTTCCATTAATTTGGCGTTTAAATACCGAGCCCATTATATTCAATCTATTTGGCGGTTAACTTTGCCAGTCGTGGCACACTCATGTCTACACGCCTCACATTTTAAATGACTTGAATCAGGGAATTGTTGCACTCTCCCTGGATTATGATGGTAATTCCACTAACAACAACTACAAAACAAAAGAAATTCTCATGTATGGACATTTGACACAGCGTACGTGAGGTATGCAAATGTTTTTTAACATGAAATTTTATTTAAGTATCTTTGATAAGTGATCTTTCTGTACTTTGGTAATGTATGTATTCTGTGATAATACCTACATACATACTTATAGATATATATGTATATCCGATACCTCGCTTGAGCATGTTGCAACAATGACAATGAAATCAGTAAATCGACGTCCCAGAGGGCGCAACTACGAAGTTTCAACCAAACTTTTTATCTAACTCTGTAACAAGTGAGTGTGCAATGGAGTTCGGTCCCTGGCAGAACGCGCGATAACAAGTTTTCTCCAAGTTACTCGTGAAACCCCTTATGGACCATGAGTGAGTGTTCATCATCCATGAAAGGTTATTAGGATTCGTAAGAGATTTTATCTTTCACAAAGTTTTGAGTTAAGGAGCTTAATGGTACAATATAAAGGATCAAGAGGGAATGTAACGATATTATGACCTGCTTGTAGAGGAACTTTAACTAAAGTCTTATAAGTTGCTTAAAGAAGGTCGAGTAAAACAGGGTACCTACATTCGAGGTATGGAGTGAAATTACGAGATTACTATTGACTGACTGGCCTTAAAGAGGTCTTGTTACTACTTCTTAATAAAGGCCTAAAGAAGGTCGAGTAAAACAGAGTACATTCGAGGTATGGAATGAAATAACGAGATTACTATTGACTGATTGGGCTTAAACAGGTCTTGTTACAACTTTTTTTAAAAAAGCGTAAAGAAGATCTAGTAAAACAGAGTACATTCGAGGTATGGAATGAAATAACGAGATTACTATTGACTGATTGGGCTTAAACAGGTCTTGTTACAACTTTTTTTAAAAAAGCTTAAAGAAGATCTAGTAAAACAGAGTACATTCGAGGTATGGAATGAAATAACGAGATTACTATTGACTGATTGGGCTTAAACAGGTCTTGTTACAACTTTTTTTAAAAAAGCTTAAAGAAGATCTAGTAAAACAGAGTACATTCGAGGTATGGAATGAAATAACGAGATTACTATTGACTGACTGGCCTTAAAGAGGTCTTGTTACCACTTTTTAATAAAGGCTTAAAGAAGGTCGAGTAAAACTGAGTACATTCGAGGTATGGAGTGAAATAACGAGATTACTATTGACTGATTGGGCTTAAAGAGGTCTTGCTACAACTTTTTTAAAAAAGACTTAAAGGAGGTCTAATAAAACAGAGTACATTCGAGGTATGGAGTGAAATTACGAGATCGCTATTGACTGATATGCCTAAAGAGCTCTTGTAACCAGTTTTTTAACAAAGGTTTCGGACGAAGAGGAGAGATCAAGGCAAAATGTTGTTCACACGCAGTTCGACTGGTGAAAGTAACGTAAACCTACTCAACGTTTACCTAACCTTTTTTTTTGTAAGTTTCTACTCATTCACCTCTGACACCATCTCTGAGATATTTAATGCAGTAATTTTCTGGTGTTGCAAGAGCACCTGGCACTAAAATGATATACATAAAATTGAAGTATCTGTTTGTAATGTCAAAATAAGAGCTTTTTTATGCTCATACAGTTAAATGCCTAAAAATCAGTTTTTAATTTATTTGTCAGTCTGTCTGTTTATTCCGGCTAATCTCCGGAACGGATTTACCGATTTCCATGGGACTTTCACTGGCTGATAGCTGGTGTTATAAGGAGTAACTTATTCTACAACTATTTAAACTAAACATATAAATATGTACACGCGAGCGAAGCCGCGCGGGAACTGCTAGTATTATAAATACGAATGTGAGTTTGTTTGTTTGTTTGTTACGCTTATTAATGCGAGTGGAGCAGCAGGCAGAATAATTACCTATGTATAAATAAATCTATAAAGCGTACAAACGTACAAAAATCTCTCCAATGTTTTTTTAAAAACATTAGAAAGATTTTTGACGAAGGCTTTAATATAACGACTGATAGAGATGGAGCAGAAGCAATATATTTTTTATGCCAGTGTAACTGTGAAGTACAGCACGCGTATCACTAAAATTTATTTAGTGATGTGACATTTAAACAGTCTATTGTTGTGTAAAACTATATTTAACATAAAAAAAAAGTATTTAATCAACTTCAATGCGCTTAAATCATAATGAATTGTAATAAGCTTTATTCTTCAAATTTAAATTGGACCAACGTTGGGCACAATTAATTTAATTTAAAAAAAATTATCGAAATCGGTTCACAAATAATGGCGAATATAACACGTAACATACGCACAAGGTCCTCCTTTTTCAAGTCGTTCTAAACCACAGATAGAGGATCTAGTAAACATTTGTTCCTCAGGTTTACAACGAAAATCGCATCATACAATATAATTAGGTATGTATGTACGAGTATAAGTTACGTTCCGATCGATCAAGTTAATGTCAATATATATCACCAAGTAGTTAATCAACAATGTCATGTTATGATTTTGTTTAACGGCTTTTGTTTAATATTTCGATCAATCACTCAATGTTACGATGACAAAATAAATCTCTTTATATTACCCATTTTTCAAACTTCCAATAAAATAATATCTCTTTCGATATAACCTTGTTTAAAGCACAAATAATGACAAGTTGAGGCACGAAGTAGAGAGACAGGGAGTTTATGCTTGAATTGAAGAGACCCGGCCATCCACTCGACTGCGGAAACAATAACACCCTCGAGGAAACTCTGGTTAAACAGCATAATTAACGAGCTACGTGAGCAATGTCATCAGATTGTGATGGGGTGGGAATAAGAATAATAAGATATTGTAATTGTTTCTTTAAATTAATATAATTTCTATGGTGTTAAAGAATGATGTGGTCAAATTTAAAGAGTGTTATGTGTAGCCGACAAACAGTTAATTTAACGTGAAAAAAAATGAATTTTGATAGAAAAGAAAATAGTTATTATCCTCGGAAAATGTTTTTCCTCATGTAGGTGCACATTTCTAAATAACATGTTATAATAATAATAATAATCAATTTCTTTATTTGGAACTGATTACAGATTACAATTATTTCATGTGTTCGATAATGACCGAATTAGTGAAACACTGTGTCGCGGTCACTAACGCCCACCTCCGGATGGGGCGTATATGTTGCATTACATTTTTATCTAATTATATAATAATATATTTATAATAATAGTTTTATATAACTTTAATTGAAGCTAATTGTGTAGAGTAGAAACCTGAGGAGTTGAAAGTGATTTTTGCGTGTGTGAGGGAGTGTATGTGTGTGTGTGTGTATGTGTGTTATGAATTTTCGTTTTCAGAAAATAATTTGGACATTCCATCAACATCCTTGTTATTAAATACTTATAGTTTTATTGATATCACCCCTCTCTCATACAAAATATTAACTTTGTCGGTAAATTTTCAAGTTCAATTTGTCCGTTCAAAATAAGATTTCTGTATCAATAATCGAATTTTACTAAAATTGTTAGCGCTTTACATAATTTACAGGATCTGCTACCACCCTTAAATATCACCACACCTTTTTGTAACAACCTGTATAATATCTTCAAATAAATAAATTTGGTATTTGATATAAAATAGCAGTTATGCTGACTTCGTAAGAGGAGGTAGGGCACCTTAGATTTATGCCTGAAACACTTTCATTTTACGTTACAATATTGCTTTAAATTAGCACTACTATCCTATTCTTGTGTTTCTGGTTATACAAGGATCTAGGCTGGATAGGGTTGCCAGCTTGCGAGATATCACTATTGTTGCATATGTTTCCAGACTCAGGTAATCGATTTCTATCTAGTGCATGGCAAGGTCTGATTTGCCAACTCAATTGTAACCAAACAACAAACTGATTAATTATATTATCTAAATTTTTTATGTACGTGAGGTATACCCTATCTAACAAAAAAAGAATCATCAAAATCGGTTCATAAATAATGGAGTGAGGGCTGAAGAAACAAAAAAAAAATCATATATACATATATACAGTCGAAATGAGAACCTCCTTTTGTGGTCGGTTAATAAAAAAAGAAGCAATTAAATGCCAGACCTATCTTTGAGACTTAAATAATTGTTGGCCAGACCTCAGTAGCCGTTTCGACTTAATTTATTTTTCTGTTTCCCACAGACGCTTGTTTAAATTCTTATTTAAGTCTCGCTGAATCTCTGCTTTCTGTCTCATCTTATTGTTTTCAATGAATAACAGAGTATTACGGTTATTCTCTATTTTGCATAAAGAAATAAATTTTGTGAGAAATAATCAGTTTTTTTTTCAAAGTGGTTTTGGAATGAAAATGAGATGATGGAAATACATTGAATTAGCATGAAATTGTTCTATTTTTTACACCAATAAACTCGCAAATAATAACGTGTAACTCTGCAGGAAATGAAACCGTATCCGAAAATCACAAAGCATGTATAAAAACACTTCATATTATTTAGCATATACTTTTATAGGTATATAAAATATATTTATATAATATTCATGCAATAAATATGCCTACGGGCAGAGAGAATAAAATCCCGTTTGATTTCAAGCGCCCCGAAATTTATAGGTGTGTCGCTTAGGTCAGAAAGAATAATTTATTCAACGCTTGATTAAGCTAGATACCTGAATATCTAATTTTCTGTTACTAATAGACAAAACTGGCTGGAATACCTAATCGAGATAAAGCCTCCTAATTTACTGAACTAATTCGTATAAATGAAGCTATTTTATTCTTTTTTCGCTCTGTTCAGGTTTGTTTCAAACTCGGTCACTTGTTTTATTGATTGGTTTGATATGGTTCGTATTTTGAGGCGGACAAACGAAGCTGTTTTTTGTTTTGGAATAAGCTGGCTTAGCCCAGTAGCTGTACGCCTACTCGTCTAGAAACTATATTTTTCCTTGCTAATGTAGCCGACATTTGAATAAGTGATTTGTGTTTGTACTGACACACTTAATGTTGCCAGATTCTAAAGACCATGGTGACCGCTTACCGGAGGATCGTATGATTATTTACTTTTGGGGGTTGCGGGTTGGGCTGACCGTTACCCCAGCAGAAGCAGGCCTGAGGCGGTGGCGCGACGGGTTCCGCGCGCGCCTCTCTTATCTGGAGGGGGGGTAGGGCGCCCCCTATTGCACGGTGTGGTCGCCTGGTGATCAGGAGGCCAATGGGAATTTCGGAAATTCTACATTTCCTTTTTTGTTGTTTGGCTCTGACAGTGCTAATAAATTGATGACTGACTAAACCGATTGAGGGCAAAACATTTTAATAAAATATTTTTTAATACGAGTAATTATTACAGTGTGAGAAAAATAAACTAGATACCAAACCTACCTACCTATAAGACAAATAATTCGAATTAAAATAACTTCTGGTACTAAAACCGCTAACCATTTCGTACAGAACAGAGCAACTGCAAGCTTTTTATTGCACATATTCCGGCCTTAAAAACGTAATCTAACAAAGATCCGCTGCAGAGAAATATACGTGATCCAATGAAAATTCTACAACGCCATCACGAGCTTTACATCAACGAGACAGAGCAATCGTTTTTGTTAAAAAATTGTCTTTTTATGTGCGAACGTGCTACGCGATGCTGAACGAATACTCTAATGGTCGAGGAAATTACCTGTTTCATGCTCAAACGAAATACGTATTAGTACTCACATTTGACCTTTGACCACCTGGTTTAATTATTAGGTAACGGCTACCCACCCCTAGTACCTAAACCCACCGAAAGTTAAAGAAAATTGCTTGGTATTATGTTTCCTCCAAAAAGTTTTAACTCTGATAGCCATTTTATTAGTAATTGACCTTAGCCTAATCAAATATTTTATTATCTAGAGGGAAAATATATTTGCGTAAAGTGTTTGAAATGGTCCTTTCAAATATTAAGTAGAAGTTGTGTACCTGAGTTAAAACTTTCGTGAGCGGTATTCCTATTAATTAAGGATACTTATACGGCTTTACTCACGCGTATATTTCGGGGATGCCCGATTAGTTTCGGACCCGATGGGGCCCTTTTTCAAGAGGTAAGGCGTCCGTCGTTTGCATGTGCCAGACTCATCGTCGGGAATGGCATCTCAAAAATATACACGTAAGTAAAGCCATATATCTTTAATTAAAACAATGTATAGTCAAAACTATCATACAGAGGTGAGTTATAATTACTGTTAGAATAGAGCTTTTATAAATAATGTAACAACTTATGTTGAATGTAGAATATGATGTAAAATGAAATTATAATGAGTAGTTGTTCAAGCCATTCTCATTATTTCTTTAATAAGTTGGGCGCTAGACAGCACAGCGTCGTCTTACTTGGCCACACATTCATGCTATTGCTATTATGTTTTAGCAATGCCCCGCTTGTTCACCCGCAAAATTTCCTGATCCCGTTAGAATATCGGGATGAAAAGCCTATGTGTTAATCTAGGTTTCCAGATATCTACATACCAAGTTTCATCGCAATCGGTTCAGTAGTTTTTGCGTGAAAGAGTAACAAACATCCATACATCCTCACAAACTTTCACGTTCATAATATTAGTAGGATAATATTCTACGAGTGTTTTAAGGACTTCACTTACACGTACTTAATATTTTCTGTTTTGGCATCACCTAAATCAACTAACAGATAAAGCTTTTGTCATTAAAACGCCAATATTTTACCTATTTCTCGATATAGAGAGTCAACCAGACATTTTCCGAAAAGTTATCGAACATTTTAGCTGAAGCTTGCGGGGGTCAATTCGAAATAGCCAGCAGTCAAATGAATTAAACACCTTTTGAATAAAAATATGTAGTAGAATGTGAACCATGAATATATATTACTAGTCGTCCCCGCAGTATCGCCTGTTTATGGTCACAGCTACGGCTATCTAACATTAAAATATTTTTTCAATTCGAACCAGTAGTTCCTGAGATTAGCGCGTTCAACCAAACAAACAAACAAACTCTACAGTTTTATAATATTAATATAGATGTGGACGAGACACTCTGAAACGTAGGGGTTAAGTAAAAAAAAGGGTCTGTTATTTTTGAAAAAAGGTTCTGTATAAATCGGGACTGACCGCGGACCGCGGACGTGACCGCGATCGTTGCGATTCCGTCAAAACGGGTATCCAAAAAGGTATTGTACCTTATAAATATTATGCGATTAAGTTCCGACCTCGTAACATTGTTAGTGTTTTACATCATTCACTACTTCGATACGACCCGAAAATATGACCGCACGTTGTAAAACACGCGGTAATAAAGTTTTTATTGTAAGACACAATAACGCTATTGTAGTAATCCGTTAGTTACCTTTAAACAGGAAAATAAGAGAGAAACCTTTAAAAAACGAGGGTTCATTAATCGAGATCTAACAAAATCTTCTTCAATGGGATATTTTTCTACCATTCTCGGAAAAAATATCTAATGCTAGAGAAGCTGTGTGGTTTTATATGTTGAATATCGGCATAATCACTTCGTTGTGCTTTCATTGATAAAAGGTATAAATTTGTAAGTGAATTTAAACACATTGTTATTAACAAATATTGTATTTGTCACTAGCTGTAATCGCAGCTTTTCTCGCCTTTATCTTTACTGTACTGTATGTATGTATGTAACTTCTCGATGAAGTAGGTTTTTAATCGTGAAAGAATGATTAAAAATGGTTTAGTAGTTTCAGGGTATATAGACTACAATAAACGAAATACTAAACGAAATAAGATAGAATAGACTTACCTATTTATATTATTCGTATAGAAGTAGTAATTGCTCTTCTGTAAATAATGAGTAATTACTGTCGCAGATGAATGAAAACAAGGGGGAGAGCCATGCTTCGGCATGTATGGGCTGGCTCGACCGGAGTGATACCACGGCCTCACAGAAAACCGGCAGTGACGCAATGCTTGCATTGTTTTCGCCGAGTGAGTGAGATTACCGGAGGCCCTAACCCTACTCTCTCCCACCGTCTCGCCCTCTTCCCCTACTCTCACCTTAAAAACCGGCAACGCACTTGTGACTCTTGAGTTGTAGGTGCCCATGGGCGGCGGTAGTCATTTACCATCAGGTGACCCGTCTGCTCGTTTGCCCCCTATCCCATAAAAAAAATCCATCCTAACTAACTTTCGCGTTTATAATATTAGTAAGATTTCTTAATTATGAAATACAAACAAACCAACCCGCTTTGAATACGAATTAAACTGAATCGTACTATTACTAAAAATGTAATTAAGAATATTAGATTAATTAAACAGAATGAGTTTTCTCGAAAATACCTAATGAATGCTACCTTTCCACCGACACTCTGTTGAATACCAAAAAGGTAGACCTAATTGATAACCAGGTATTCATCATACAAGAGGTCATTAGACCGAATGTTTGTTCAATTGATCGTAAATATTTTGCGGGTCTCCTCCACCGATGGGGAAAATAAACGCGCATCCCCCTCGCGCCAGATTAGGGATGTGACGTACCCCCAGAATAAATTATCCCTTTCACAAGCGCAGTTTCTTTGTTCGCCGGTATATTTGACCTGATATGTGCGTGGCATTACAAACTTCTAACGAGATTCGTACAGATCCAGGGTTATCTAAGAGTTTAATGCGATTGTCAGTGTTTCAGCAGATATAACTAAGTTTTATTAAATAATTTATTTTACACAATTATTAGAATATTTTTTTTTATAATAACTTGGGACACACTGCCGTCTAATCCTAAACTAGGCAGACCCTGTTCTATGATAACAAGACTGTTGATAAACATACTTGTATATTACTAAATACATTAATATTATAGATAATTTACACTCAGACACAGAACAAGTCATCCTGCACATCACACAATTATTTGTCCTGGGTGGGAATTCCAAAAACAACCTCTGGCTCAGCAGTTAGGATCACTAACCACTTTCAAAGTTGTATTTGTAGATTAAATAAAGTTGCTACACTGTACTTTGTGTAACATTTTAAGACTGCTAAGGTATAAACTTCCACCATAAACTGAAACTGGCGTAGCCAGTCCATCCGTGACGTGGATGAACTGGCTACTCCATATAAAACATCAAGTAATAGTAATTTGTATTTTTAGTTATAGTAATTTGTATTTGTATTTTTTTCTATAGTAATTTGTATTTGTATTCTTAGTTACAGGAATTTATTTCAGAAAGTGCTGCTATCCAACCTCCTCTAAAACCGCGTTTATTCTCTGACATCGGATTCCTTGCTCAAGATAATATATTATACTAGCTTCTTCCCGTGGCTTCGCTCGCGTTAAAGTTATTTTTCTATACCTCAGGACCAGGAGATACTTTTTTTATCTAAGAAAAAGAAAAAAATCTTTTTCTTATCTTTTTACCCCTTTGTACCCTATGTCCTTTTCTGACAACGTGAATGCAAAATTTCATGCTAATCAGTTGAGTATTGAAGGCGGGAAAGCGTAACAAACAGACAAACTCTCTTTCGCATTTATACGTTAGGATTACATTTTCTAAATATTTACATAAATACTTAAGGAGGTCAATGTAAATCAGACCGTACCGTTTTACTCAAGAGCTTAGAGTCAACAAAGGCCATCAATCATTTCATTTCAGTTATTTGTTGATTAATCGCATCTCAAACCACAAAACGTAGACACCATTTAAATTAAATCACAAATCACTCCTCATAAAATGACATACAGTATGCATCCATAGATTTTCGCAAACAAAATACTATCGCACAATCTGTTAAAGCAAATTAATGCTTTCGAAATGCAATGAAACCAAATACCTACTTTATTATTGGGTATTGGACTTTACAAAACGTTATGAGAAAATAGGCTGGTGTAATTTCTTTGATGGTCCAATATGCCACACTCTCCCCTTTATTGTTTTCAGTGTTCTGTGATCAATGTGACGTGCAACTACATATCTACCTACATTACATCGATTACAGAACACAAGAAACAGCAGGAGGCATATAATGTGCCCTACGTATACCGAGTACTTGTATTTCATTAATATAAAATAGGGGCTCAGACTGGGCAGGGACCCTGACGGACCGCAATATTGCGTTTCTTCGATGATAGTTTTAGTCGGATCGATTCCGACATACTCACTTCGCCGAGTATTAACTTGGTGCGGCTTCCACAAAAAAAAAACGAATGGTATTTTAGGCCAAATATTTATAATAGAAATATGTAATCAAAATAAGTAAGGTTACTTTGCACTATTTATTTATTTTTATTTCCATGGATCAGTACTGATATGTGTCTCTAATATCTGTATAACAAATGACATATTCTGTAATATTTATTTATTTATTTATCTCTTTATTGTACACCAAGTGAGATACAATTCAAACAATGTAAACCTTTAGGTATATCAATCGGCAATATTATTACAAAATAATTATGATGAATGAATGAATGATTATTTCAAAATATTTTTCAGTCCTACGCGTACATCTGCTAAGAACTTTTATATTTATTTTTGAATGAAAAATAAGAATATATAACGACTATTAACTTGCAAAGAATAAATTAAATTCATAAAAGAATACTCTAAGCATATCGTTAAGTGTGTTATTTATAAAAAAATAACTTTACTTGTAACTGTATTGTCGTATTGCAAGAATATTAAAACAAGCTTTTTCATACCAAGAGTTCTTTCTATGGCGCTGCAATTCGACCTAAATAGTAAACTGCTAATGTGCGTTTACATTCGAATTAAGAACGAAGAAATACAATTCTACCATTTAAAACGATAATTTTTAAAATATTAAAAGAAAAAAAACACGAGATAAGTATTTCTTAAGCGAGTTCATTTCTCGTAGGCATTAGTTTTATATGCATATAGTAGATTTAAGTTGTAATAAATATTTTATGTCTTTTATTAAAACACCTTTCATTCACAATGGCAGTTTGTATTTTATTCTATAAAATTGGACATCACTACGATGGTAGTTTTTGGTGAATTTGGACATTACATTATGTTGTGTATTGCTAATTTGTGCATAAAAACGGTCAGATATAATTATTAATACCTACATGTAATGTTTAAAAACAACTTTGAATTTTGTGACTAATATATATATCAATAAAATACATATAAAACACAAGATAAAGCTCAAAAATGAAGTAAACCCAAATCCCCAACCGCAATTAATAATTTCATGTACAGTTCTTATAAAACCAGCGTCAATTCATAGAGAGACAAAATGGTTGTACATTTTGTATGATATTCGACTAAAGCCCAGGACGCTAACATGTCACAGCGACCGGCTCCCGGAAACCAGACTTGAAACTTTAACACAGACTGACTTCCTGCCACAACTATTATTTACTGTTCATTCGGCAAATTGCGGTCTATTCTGGTATCCGGCCCGTGAATACAAAATAACACAATTAAAGATGTCCATAATGAAGGTAATAATGGCGCGTTAAATCTTCTCTCCTAAAATCAATACAAGGTAATTAAGTATTCAGTAACATCACTGATTTTTTTTTCATGTACCTAGGTATTCCTTTTAAAAAAAACAATGGTCAAATTAAAAAAATATTTGCACCTGAATATAATTTCGTGTTCAATAAAGATAGTTAAACCTTTTATATATGTAACAAAGGGTATTTTCTACAGATTTGGCTGGTTTCAGAAACTGATTAAAAGCACTTCTAATAAAGCTTTACAGTAAAAACCAAACAACCAAAAACCAATAATATCTTAACTCTAAAACTCAAATAGTTTGCACTATCAATAAACGACACTCCACATACAATGATTCCAATACCTCAATTTTTAATCTAAAAATATTTCATAGGTACATTCAAAAACAAAATATAAAAGAACATGTTTAGGCTTTAAAAATATTTTTCTTGATTCTTTTTTATTAATTTCCCAACTTTAACAACAAAAGAAATTATACTCACGTAAATTCAATCAGCAGTCCAAAAAAGCTTGAGTTTTCTGTTGGTACTGATTCGAGATGGCATGCAACAGGCGTTATCAGCCACAGAACTATTCAACAAGCATTTTTTCACACAAGATATTCACTATACTGTTTTGTGTTTAGACTACGCGGCTTGCGGAGGCTAACGCGGCGTTCGCCCGCCGCTATCGCGCGCTCGAGTCTGCCCAATGCTGCAGTGTTGCCAGATTTTACTCACAAATATGACACAGATTTGTACCTTTTGATTTATTATTGGTGAAATATGTTTTGTTGTTTTACATCTAACGCATATCTAAAGTAAAATGTACCGTGTTTTAAGTCACTGCTTGAAAACATCGTTTATAATAATGCAACAGCAAATAGGACAAAAAAAAATAGCCATGATACGTCATCACATTCTCAGAACTGGCAGTAATATAATGAAATGTCATTTACGCCGTGGTGTTTTTTGCTGGCTACTGTCTTCAAACAAACATAATTTTTTTCATCAGGAATCTTATCAGATTATGTATATTTACAGTTTTAAGTTTCGTTTACAAAAGAGATAAAGATGTAGTTAGGTTAGTAATTTTTTTTGGTAGGATATTTGAGTTACCTTGGCACAGGTTGCAGTATTTGAGGGTATGTGCTGAGGCATGACCAGCCACGCTGATGATTTGTCCATATGTAGATAAGGCATAAAACAACACCTACTGTTTCAGTTATTGGTATGATAGACAGTTATATAACAACCTAATATACATTTGATACAAAATATATACATATTATACCAATAAAAAATACATAGCTCTCAATTTCAAATGGTTCATTTTTATTTTAACAATTTTCACTATTCCCAATGTAATAATAACTAAGTAACATTTCGATTGAGATAACGTTCTATCTTCTATTTGGAGATTGAAAAATAACGTTAACTGCCGTTAAAATTGTAATTTTAGCCACAGAAGACCATAAAGATTTATTTATATCTTATAAATGAGTAGCGTTTGATTATTCGGCAATGAAAACTTTCATTTTTAACTCAGCTTTATTAAACTAACTTCGAATTTAGGAAATTTAAAATAAAAAAATATTGTGCAAGAAGTCCAATTCTTTAATGTAATAAAATAACAAATCATAATAAATCCTTAGCGCTGGTATCACCGTAGGGTGGTACGCACTGCCCGCGCCCCGCTCTGTCCCCGCTCGCCCCACGCTCGCCGAAGCCGTGAAGCCTCCATTCGTTTAGTATTCGCGCCCTTTGTGACACTTAAAACCATTGTTCTCAAACGAACCTTTTCAAAGTTGAACTATAGCACTTACACTAAAACGATATCGGAGAACACCTATTGAGATCGAATTACCTAAATGTTTTGTCTCAAAATACAACATGTGCTTCAGGATTAAATACGTAATTGGAAAGTGGATTGAGAAAATCACCTCACTTTGTTTATCGTAGAAGGCTGTGTATCCTTTGCAGGCTCCGGGTTTTAATGACATTATTTTTCACACCTACTTGGAGGTGATTCAACAGTGTTACGTAATAAAATCGATGTTGAGAATTGCCTTTATTCAAATTTTTTCATTCGTAAATATCTATAGACAACGTTTTGTGAAGCTTTTACATAAAAGGAATATAAATGGCTCGGCAAAGGTTCATGAATGAAAGGAATCCTTTAAGTTTCGTAGAATTATAGCTTAGAAAGTACATAAATTTAATTTTGACCTACTAATTAGACCCAACAAGATTTTAAATTCAAATATTAATGAATATTTGAAAATCCTGTTGGAAAAAATGGAGGAAATTGAAATAAAGATTTAAAATATTTTCTATTTTTATGTTTACAAGGTTATGACTACAGTATATACATTTCCATATACAGTTTTACAATAAATACTATTTGACATACTTACATATGATTGAGAGAGACTAGTCTCTGATGAAAGCGAAAAAACTTTATAACCCATCACCAGGGCCCTCTTTGGCCCTTAGATGCACGAAATCCAGTTACACCGCATCATTTTTGTTTTCGAAAATAATTTGTTAAGTATATAGTTTGTAACTGATGTTATAATTTTTTCCGAAAATATTTTAATTCTCAAGTACTACTTAGTAGCAATCAATCAATTAAGGTTCTCCATTTCATCTGGGTATTTTTACATCTAACCCAGATTTCTTTTAAAACTGTTTCCTATTTTCAGCTTGTAGTGTTTTGAAGTGAAAACTGGCACGTTGGGCACTTTCGGGATAGGGAAAAAGCACTGAACTCGCGTCACTGTCACGCTCAGATACATATTTTTTAATGATAACAAGTTTTTTCTTTTGACGTGCAGTCCTACGACTTACAGTTTTTTCTTGTCGCAAGCATTAAGGCGTTTGTAAAAAACCGGTCAAGTGCGAGTCGGATTCGCGCATGAAGGGTTCCGTACCATCATACAATATTTAATACTATAAACCAAAAAAAATACGTTTCTAGTAGGGGAGCCCCTTTTAATTTTTCATTTATTTTTATTTTTATTATTTGTTCTTATAGCGGCAACACAAATACATCATCTGTGAAAATTTCAACTGTATAGCTATCACGGTTCATGAGATACAGCCTGGTGACAGACAGACAGACGGACAGTAGAGTCTTAGTAAGAAGGTCCCGTTTTTACCCTTTGGGTACGAAACGAGAACGAAAGAAGTGTTTTTTGTTTGACTTTTGAACACCAGTCACCCACCAGAAGTAAAAAAATGGAAAATACTAATTGGCAAGAGACTTAACATATTTTATGTTTATACATTCTGTTATGCTTTCGATTTTACCAACGATTCCAACTGTTGATATTGTGCTTTTAACCGTTTTGGATCTAAAACACTTGGCACCCTTCCCCCTAAAATAAGTAATAACCTCACCTCTTTTCCTAATTAAAAATTCATAAAATGTAGGGTTGGCCTACCTGATCAACTTTCGAGTGCTGAAATGAATTTTGATATTCCTGTTGTAATCTCTACGTAGCGTTGCCTTGGTTACGGCGTGGCCTTATAGAAATCGAAATAATATTCTATCGGGTCAACAGTAATGTAGGTTATCTTATAAAATGAACCTGGCCTTACATGAAATCCCACTGCAAAGTAATATTTAAGGAGGGAAACCAATGATTAGTTAGGAGACTTTCGCTTGTTTGAAGGTTACCTGCCATTCCTAGTCGGCTAACTACTAATAAAAATTAAGCGAGTCTTATTAGCTCGACTAGTGATTACTTTCTTAGTTTATGTATCTACACAAATAAATAATATTGAAGTTTCTGTTTGTAATATCATAATAACAGCTTTTTACTAATGCATCTGAATGTTTACACGGTACTTACTCGTATACCAAAAAACCAATTTCAATAATTTTTATCTGTCTGTCTGGTTGTTCCGGATAACCTCGATCGGTCCACCGATTTCCATCGGACTTTCTCTGGCAGGTAGCTGATGTTATGTAATAGTGCAAACTGAAGAGTAACATTGGCTACTTTTATTGTAGAATAATTATTAGGGATCCTCGCAAAAAACGTGAATGTACACTGTGAGCGAAGCTCCGGGCGGTACAGTTAGTTAAATATATTATTTCTAGAAGGTTCTCAATTCGACTGTATTTTATTATCAATTAGTAGAACCAACATACGTAAAGAAAGGAAAGGCCCCATCTGTAACATTAAGTTTGTTTAAGGTTAGGTCTACAAATTTTCCCGCGAATCCGTAGACCTAAGCAATTCGTTTCGTATCCTTTCGCACTCACCAGTATTTTCTTTTTAATTTCGTTTATATACCATCACTCACTCACTCAATATACATCCTTTTTATGTTTATATTATTTGTAATAATGAAAAATAATCCAGTTTTTATCGTAGTCTAAATAGTATAAATGCATGCTTCATGTACATCATCATTCATCCCTCGTGCCTTTTCCCAACTAAGTTCGGGTCGGCTTTCAGTCAACTACGATACGGTCAAACTTCGATATTATACGTGAAGCGACTGCCATCAGACCTCCACAACCCAAGTACTAGGGTGACATCGAAGTTCTGTAGTTAGACTAGGTTGTGACCACTGAGACAATTGAGAGATTTTAAGTTTTACCCACTTTTGCGGGCAGGCGCTAGGGGGGTCCGGATGTCTTAATAAAAGCTGTTCCCGGATCCCTCCTACTTAAGGCGCAGTACGGCACACCGTGTGGTTTTAGTCGGTTCGATTCCGACACACCGCCCCACCGAAAACCCCGGTGGGGTGACGGTCCGAGGGGATTTCCACACGCACAAAAAAAAAGAAAAAGGTTGTGACCACTAAGGGAGGATCCTCCGACCAGGTGAGGGGATCACGCCTGGTGGGTCGCGGCCCAACGTTTAATGTTGGGAAGTTGTATATATACTAATCAGCGCCGGAACTCTCATAGCGCGATAGTTCAGTAGTTCAGCTCGTCTTCACTTGTCGATACCTTAATGAGTCAGCTGTCTATGCTCTATTAAGGAGCTTGCCAGTGCCGGTAGTAAGTAGTTCCGGTGTGTCAGAACTGAGTGCCGCAAGTTCCAGTGAGTTGGATCTGTATTTCGTTTCCAGTGAGTCGGAACTGAAATGCCGTTAGTTCCAGTGAGTCAGATCTGTATTTCGCTTGTCCGGAGTCGGGGCTGCGTGCGGTGCTGCGTTGAAGCCCCCAGTGAGTCGGGTCGGTTGCTGCGTAGAGGCTGGCTGCTGTGAAGACCGGAGATAGATGCTCTCTGACGCACGAAGGGGTCTCAATGTGTTAAGGTCACCCATGTCACGACTGACCTAGCTTGTATTACTTAACTTTGCAAATGTGCTATGCCCTCATGCGTGTTTCATAAACATCATTAGATTTTATATTTATGAAACACACTCTAAACTATCTTACAACCTTAAATAATCACTATTGTCTTCCTTAGTTAAATATTACTTAGTAGTAACATAAGCTCACTCCCGTCACTGGCAATCTAAAAGCTATTTACAAGATTTAATTAGCGGTAAAGTACTTGTCTGTTAAATGGCACAATATTGCGGTTTTACGACTTATCAAGTTATAAGGGTAGCCTCATTGAACATTAATAGTTAAAGCTTGTAACCTCGTTTTATGTTAATGGAATTATTTATTAGTATTAATGTCTTTTTTGCAATCCTATCACTACATCACTACATATTATAAAACAAATTCCCCACCGCATCTGTCTGTCTGTCTGTTCGCGATAAACTGAAAAACTACTGAACGGATTTTCATGCGGGTTTCACTAATAGACAGAGTAATTCATGAGGAAGGTTTAGGTGTATAATTTGTTAAGATTTTGTGTAAATTGAAATATGCTGATGGTTTCAGGTAATCTCAGGACCTACTATTTCGAATTGAAAAATTATTTTAGTGTTGTATAGGCCATTTATCGAGGAAGGCTATAAGCTACACAACATTACGCTATAACCAATAGGAGCGGAGCATCAATGAAAAATATTAAAAAAAGGGGAAAATTTACAAACGCGAACGAAGTTGCCCGGGCTAGCTAGTATAACAAAAAATACATACAGCCGAACACAGAACCTCCTTTTTATGAAGTCGGTTAAAAAGAAGTTTCTGTAACACCCTATTTAAGAAGCCAAATGATGACTCGGTTAGTCCCCTTCACCACGTCACCGTTTGTATAGTAAATCAAGATTTATGAATTTACGCAACAGTCTGTAATCGTGAATCGTAGCAGAGCTATGGTTACGGTACTCCTACGGCGTAGGCAGTTGTATATTAAGTGTTATGAACGGACTTTAGCAGAAGTTAGAGACTTACTTACAATTTATCGGAATTGAAATAGATACCTGGAACCGGTCCTGAAATAGAAATACATTAGAAAATGACATATTGCTATATTTAGATATTAAACTTGCATGTGTAAACTAATGGTACGACTCTCTTTGAACGTTGCAACCGAGACACATCACTGATGTTTGTTTTAATGCGTCTAATCTCACACACATTCCCACTGCTGTGACCCAGAATATTACCTTACCCCCTATTAGGCGAGTGGAACCAATTTATAGTTGGAAAAATGTGGGTGTATAAAACCGTCTGCCTACCCCTTCGGGGCGTAGGCGTGAGTGTATGTATGTACATTAATGGTATTCTGCTATTTTCGAGTAGGTATCATTGGCATGTGTACAAAATTTCAACAGGAAGCTATAATTATTTTCAAGTTATAATTTCATGTATTTGATTAATTAATGTATTACACATTCGTACTTTGTCACGGTTTCAATTAAGTCCATTATCAGGACCTTTAACAAAGGAATTATTTACTTAATATAAATATCATAACTAAATAAATGTCAGAATATATAACTGGCTATTTATTGCCCGCGATTTCGTTCGTGTGGAAATTTTAGTGAAATTTAGCCCACGGCTACCGTACATGTTTCCGGGATAAAAAGTAGCCTATGTGCCATTCCGAACTATAATCAGATCCGTTCTCCTGTTTTTGCGTGAAAGAGTACACAAACATCCATTAATCCTCACAAACTTTCGCTTTTATAATATTAGTAAGATTTTATTTTATCTTCATTTACCTAATAAAATAAATGTGAAATTTTGTTTGGATGTTTGTTAGTCAATCATTCAAAACGGTTGAACGGATTTAGATGAAATTTGGCATACAGACAGTTTATTATTTGGAATGAAACAAATGATATTTTTATCCCGAGAGCATTAGGTTACTGTAAGATTTCTAAAAAGCAAATTACAGGACATATCCACTTGAAATTTGGTACAGATGAATCTTATTAAACATTATTCCGGTATAAAAAGTATACTTTAACTTAATCTAGGGAAAGGCAACGCGGATGAAGTCGCGGGCAGAAGCTAGTAATTTATAAGGTAAAATGAACGAACCTTCTGATTATTAAGAAAACACTGAATTTTAGGGTCACAATCAAAACAATACCCTCACCGTGAATTTCTATCTGGAAAAGGTCAATAATAAAACAACAGTAGGTATATATTAAATGTTTCTTAAAAAAATCGGGAGCATATGGATTACTGTTTTCTTCTCTATGCAGGAGCACCCCAGTACCAGCTTCTCCCTCTGGACCGCATTCAACGGAGAGTGACTTGAAACATCGATTGCTAGGATATTTCAAATCGGCTTGACCTCTTGGCGTTGCGTAGAGATGTTCAGCTCAGCTTAGCTTCACTCTGCATTCTCTATCGCCTGTATCATGGGGAGTGCTCCAAAGAATTGTTCGGACTTATACCGGCCGCAGCGTTTCGCCATCGTTCAACGCGTCAAAATTATCATCCCCATCACTTGGATAATTGGCAATCTACCACTATGCGGTTCTCCAGAAACTTTTTGCCTCCCGTAACCAATCTGTGGAACAAATTGTCGCCTGCGGTATTTCCGGACCGACACGACCTTCAAACCTTCAAGAAAGAGCATACTCCCATCTCAAAGGCCGGCAACGCACTTGTGACTCTTAAGTTGCAGGTGTCCATGGGCGACTTACCATTAGGTGACCCGCCTGATGGTTTGCTCTCTATAACATAAAAAGAAAAAACGATTAAGTTAAACCACCAAAGATATACCTAAAAAGGAATCAGTGACATTGCTTCCAAATTCAAACAAACTTAAACAAAATAATCATCTATGCGAAATGATTTATCCATTACAGTTGTACAATCTTTAAGTGGCGGTTGCGTAATGGCTGAGCAGTCAGATTTGATCAAAAAGAGGTTGCAGATGTTCCAAAAATTAAAATGTTCTTTTGCTGAATTAAACATATTAATCTGTACATACTGTTCGATTTCATGGTTATAGAAAGAACAGAAAACAATAAACAATCCAATTTCTGTAACTTAATATTCTACTTGTAGCCACTTCAACATACAGCAAAAACATATCTCAACATTACCTAGCGAAGACGAGACGAACTACGGAGTAATTACTAATCCTGCTGCGCTATGAAAGTTCTCGCGCCGATTAGTATATTTACAACATCCCCACATTAACCGTTGGGCCGCGGTCCGCCAGGCATGATCAACTGGCCTGGTCAGAGGATCCTCCCTTTGTGTTGGAGGGACATAACACCTGTTCCTCTACATAATAAGACTATAAAAACGAAAGTTTGTGAGGATGGATGAATGAATGGATGGATGAATGTTTGTTACTCTTTCACGCAAAAACAGCTTAATGGATCTGAATGAAATTTGGCACAGAAATAGGTTATACCCTGGAATAGCACAAAGGCTTTAAAAAACCCGATAAAGTTGGATAAATTAAAGTAACAGCTGGTAATTATCATTATTTTATTTTTTACTTTAATTTTATTTTATATATCCCAACGAGTGCGTATCTTAAATATTAAGACTGGGTTCACAAAAACAAAATTTTACACATTTCAAGAACTATAATTGTAGATCTAGATAGTATCTATCATCTACAACAAAAGAAAGAGCGGCGTAAATTACGAAATTCCAATCTTCAACTCATCCTTCCATAGTTATTATCTTTTTCTTTCTTAACCAATAATCACACTATCGTAAGCCTCCTCATACCTTAGCAATATAGTGTCACACATTTTGTCTACTATTAAAGGACTTACAAAGTCCGTTAATAGAAGAATAGAGACAGTAAATGAGAGAGAAGCCGTGAGTTTGAAAGAGAAAAAGTACGCTCAAAGCCGATTGAATCAACGTACACTTGATATGATGATGTAAGCGACATTCCGTATATTTTATTTTAAGAATAGAATAGAATATTCTTTATTGTCCAATAAAGATAACAATGGATCTTAAATTTATTACTAAAGTTAAGTTTAAGTGCCCATACTTTGAAATATTGGATAATGTAATTTTCATTACAGATTGCTATAAATTATGATAAAGCCTTTAGTCGCCATTAAGTTATTTATTAATGGATTCATAAAAAACTATTGTTAAAGAAGAAGCAATCTAAGTAGGTACCTACATTATTATACATTTGTTTGTATCATATTAATGTTTTAATATTACGTGGGGTACACTGAAAGTTCTGCGCTCCTGGCCGCTCATAAATGTTTGAATTTCGAATGTTATTTGAATTATAAGAAAGATTTCAGTTTTTCAATTATAAGAATCTCAATCATTGATTAAAAAAAATAGGCGGGAAATCGCGTGTCAATTGTTTTTATCACACGTTGAAGTTCGTCGTCCTTTGCAAAACTGGAATTAACACGGAAAGATTTTCGAATAATGATTTTTTATGTTTTTAAAAGTTCAGTAATACCATTGCGTTGTATGTAGAGTTTTGAACATTATTTAAAGATTAATTTTTGCACGGAATTTTTAAATAGTAAAAGCAATTGGAATATACGTATACGCACACGTACGTACGTTTTAAATACCAAAACAAAAAATATTTTCAACAATTTGGAAATACGATATTGATTCGTTGCAATTCGGGCTTAATTCGGAGAATTTCGCTATAAGTTGGGAAACGAGAGACAAATGGTGAATCATTTTTATTACGAAATTCAACTTTGGCATTCTGAATGCGAACAATTTTTTATTATGTATTCGTAAAAGAAATTACATATTTTTATTTTAAGTTCAGTTTTTTAACAAACTCCAATAACTTTGTTCTGTATGTCGTTGGTCGTTTTAGGAGAATTTATGTTTGTAAAACACTTATTATGAGTTAAAGGAACGAATGAATTAACCACTTCGAGATAATTGACGCTTTTTGACTCAATATAATAAATTACAGTTACTTCCAAAGAAATACGCTTTTTTTTTACTTTCAACAAATTTTAATGTGTGAACCTTGAAGAGCGGGGGTTTATGAACTTGTCCCGAAGCTGGGAGCAATAATTTTATTAAAGACACTATATCTAGATGCTCTAAAATATGTGACATTTCAAAATATTAATATAAGAGAGAAACCAGCTATTCACTTACGGTTTGTCCATATAATACCCATACATTAATAGTAGATATACCGCAACGCGTAAATTCATTTTAGTTGAACGATTTGACACTTGAATTTAACAGGAACAGTAACCCTTTACACGGGTTTACATTAGTACGTAATTTGATTTAGGTCCTTAACTACGTCATTGCCAATTTTTAATACTGGCAAGTGTGAAAACCGATATTTATCTTTTATTCTATTTATTTTTATAAAATGGTAATAATACTACTTTAAGAAATCAGTTGTTACCTCAGAGCAAAATGGTTGTTACTTTGTTTTCCCGCCGTTCTATTATTCGAAAATTAAAAATTGTAGATGTTGTTTGAAACATACTTTTTATTTTTAACTACGCACCTCACACAGCCGTCTGATCCTCAACAGAGAGCCTAGGTATACTATGGTAACCAGACTACTGATAAACGTAGGTACAAGGTAGGTACTTATATATTATTAAATACATACATATTATAGATGAATTACTCCCAGACACAGAACAAATTATCGTGCTCATCGCACGATTTGTCCTGGGTGTGAATCGAATCCACGACCTCTGGCTCGGCAGTCAGGGTGACTAACCATTAGACCAACAGGCCCATCAACTGTAACGTATTAAACTGTTTTTGTACAGAATACAAACAACTTTACATCATTTGCTAGTACTAAAACCTGTACTCACTAAGATGACGTATTTAAACATATAACAAGACCTAAGATTACATAGCAAACGAAGTTAATTTAGTTATCATCTTACAATATACTATTAAACATAGTTGAGCTTCGGGATTATAGACTTACAATGGGCTTTATCGATAACACGTTTACGTACTAAACTATTACGGGTATCTAAATACAAAGTTGTGGCGCCTTTAGTATTTACTTGACGAAATTTATGAATGTAAAGTGATCCGCTCACCAAATTGGGGTTGTTTCTAATTTGTATTGGCAGGGTCGTTGGTTGAAAGCGGCGCGTGACCGCTCGTTGTGGCAATCTGAAGTCTACTATGTTCAGCAGATCAGAGAGTTATGACAAAACGGGATATCAAACTCATAAAGGTACAGAGCTGTAAACTGGGGAAGTACCAGTAAACAATAATAACTTTTAAACATTCGCGTCACGTAGTATAATCATCGCTTTTAATAACGTTAATGTAATCGTAGGTATAACATCACTCTTGAAGGTGTTTGACAAAGTAAACTTGAGCAGTGGCCTGTTCTTCAGAACTCTTAAAACGCTTTATAATAATGAGAACAAATCTGAACAATCGGTACGATGAGGGCTGGCAGTAATGTTTATTGTGTTCACTATAGTTTCAGGGGCACGTTTTATTTTGCAGTCACTGCCAATGAACTGCCGACTCGTCTTGTAGTCTTTTCCAACCCCGACGCAGAAAGGAGGGTTGTTATAAGTTTACCGGGTTTATATCTGTTGTCTGCCTGTGGCATTATAGCTCCTAAACGGAACTGATTTTGATTTAGTTTTTTTACTGTACTGTAAAAAAACAATAATAGTAATAATTCAGGATCGACCGCGACGTGAGTATCTCAAGTTACGCGTGTAAAGTTAGTGCTGCGCGTTTCTTAACTTCTATGGCCATGTCATTCTTGAAAAAAACTGTCATCGTTTTCTTTGTAAGCCTACAACATCTACATGTAGATATTAATGTACGTTTGCCCCATGTTGGTAAGCAGTTTACGTATATCGCTCTCAAAGTCAAAATGCATTCATATCTAGAGTGCGCAGCGCTTCAGTTACTGCCCCCAAGCTGTCTGCAACTGTCCTGAGCTACCGACTACTGAGAGCTATGAAGTGAGTTGTCGCGTTAAGGCCAATTTTTTTAAACGGTAGACTGTATATATTATAATACAAAAATAAAAGGAAATAATTTTTAATAAGGTGGAAGAAAAACCTGTTAGAAAATAAAGAAAAATGTAAGTAATAAAGAGCCGTAACCTCTTTGCCGCTTGTTCACTCGCCTCCGGCTCCGGTATTATCTTCGTAGGCATTACAAAAGGCAACGAGACAACATAAACACTCTTTTTTATACCACAAGCCAGACAAGGTGGCTATTTCAACGCTGGTGTATTAAGAAATTACTAAAAGAAAAATCTTAATCCGGATTTACCGCCTACTTTTTTATCTGACAGGAATTACGTTCCTCATTCGCTTACAAGCAAAAAAACGATGCTAGTGGCACCGCTTTTCAGCTTGTGAGCTTGTACTTGTGGAGCTTTCAGAGCACTAATAGTTCGCTAAAATTAATGGACCCTCGGTACCGCGGCTTACGATATAAACGGGACATCCAACGCGTGCCCAGAAGTCGTGTTGTCACCGTTCACAGTGGATGGTTCATACCGTCCGACACATAGATATGTTAACGTTACTTCGTTCTTCTACTTATCCATACATAGTCCATCTGGTACATATCCAGGTATACCTCTGAGGTCCACATTCTGACTAATCCACTTCAACCTATTCTCGGCCAAGGAGCTGATTGATCAATCCCGGTATTGAGAGACCCTCTTCAACTAATCGACGCTGAAATTGCAGTGACGGCAGGGGGATTAATACCCTTTCAACGACCTTTTCCTGGTTCAGGAAGTGTGGGTACTTCCTTACCATGTCGTGGCAGAAGTTTTGTCAGAAACTATCATACAGATTATTAAGTGCGTGATCAAAAAAGTCACTCTGCTCTATGTCTCTTATAATATGTATTTCTGTCCACCCTGTCATGTATTTGATACGTGGAGAACGTTCTCTCAAATATTGCCGCATTATTCCTGATAGCTTCGAATTCATGACATTTGAGTTTGATTTGAATTATTGCCTCTTTTAGGTAAGAGCACCAATTATCTAGGTGATTACTTTTATTTGATTATCTGTATACTAGCGAGGAGCTACTGCTACCCATAGGAGCATATTAACTAATTGATGATGAAATTTGCAGACAAACATAATAATGGAGGACCTTACTTATCCAATGGCTGTAAATTTGTTATAATCACTAAAATACACACGGAGTCGGAGTTTGGTCATGCGTTTAGAGATGACACTGATCTCCATATCAGTTCCTAAATAAATTAATATTTGCTATTGGTTCTTGGTATTTTTAAAATGTCTGTTTTCATCTTCACCCACGTTAGAGGTTAGTGACAAAACAAATTGTGTTCATTTCTTCTATGAATCTTAAAATACGGGTCGTTAGTCACCTCGTCCCAAAACAAACTCGGCCCATTGGGACGAGTTGACGAATTTCAAAATTAATATTATTGTCATTCGTTATCTCGTCCCATTCTTGGTTTAGTTAAGTTTTAATAGGAACTAAAGATAAAGAATTCTTGTCTTGTATTTTAATACCTTGAAAAGTTTTCTTCTAACTACAGTTAACTAAAATTTTAAAGAATATAAAAAATGGGACGAAATGTTTAAAAAAATAAAAATATTTTGAAATTCGTCAACACGTCCCAATAGGCCGGGTTTGTTTTGGGACGGAATGACGAACGACCCTAAAATACATTGAAATGCTAATTTATTATCACTGTACCCTCTGATAATAAATTCACATGGCACAACATAAAAATGGAATTTAAAAAAAACATCTTAAATCCACTAGAAAGTCATATAAACAAATGATACAAGCATGTTTTTTTAAGCGGATGGGCGTAGGAATGAGCTCAAGAATAAATGTTTATGGAATTCGATTAACAAAATACGATATTTTTATACCTATTATGTAGTAACGGATACGTTTTTGTGAACTGGAACACGACAAAGAATGTTCTGTTTTAATAAATTTAAAACACTACATAAGTAGGTATAATTCCATAAAATAATATTCAAAAGGGAAAAAAAAACAAACATCGGTAAAACACAATAGGATAGGATATAGAATAGGATAGAAACAAATACAATTGTATAAATAAGCTAACAATAAAAATATGTGGTACCTACAAAAGTTGTTTTTAATCCGTAATTTATTGTACAGGACAAAAGTAAATAAATAAACGTACAAGAAGCAGTACACAGAAGACGGTAGAAAATACGTTGTAAATATTTCAGTTACCCGTAGACACTGCAGTTTTGCAAACAAATACGGAATTGTTTTCTATTTCGAGACAGGTAGAAGAGTTAGAGTGTCTCATTTTCGACTACATCCGACATCCAACTTACCAGGTATACCTATAGATAGGTAGATCCACAGAAACGATATTTCTATTTCTGATCCCGATGTTGCCATTTTATTGCGAAATCCCAAATAAATTCAATTGTAGGAAATATATTCTGTTCTTATTCTGTTACTGTCAATTCAACTGATATAATTTAATATCGGTGCGTCAATGTAGGGCTGGGTCTATAGAAGAAAGGATTTATTCAGCATCCTATCGCTTGACTGCTATAAATTTATCTTATTCTGTTTAAGATGTAAACTGAAAAATATGCTTAGTGCCATAAAAGGTTCGTTCAAACTTTACGCATTAAATGTAAGATTACTTAGTCATATAAAGTTTTTACATTTGTAAGTAAGTATTCTAAGAACTTTCATATCTTCTCTCTTTCTTTTAAATCATATCCGCCGCTTAAGGGAATATTCTGGTATTATGACAAGGATCCATAAATATTATAGGTATCGCGAGTGATAGTCGAATTTCGAAGTTTAACTTGCAACATTTACCTTACCTAAAAACCTTACCTAAAAATAAATTTAATTTGACCTGACAGTTACCTGTCAAATTATTTTTTTTTTTATACAAATGGATAGCCTTGTTAATAAACTGCCCCAATGCTAGACATATTCTTCGACATTCTTCTTAGCCAGTTCTTATCAACAGTAATACAAGAGTATTATATTTACAACTTAGGTAGATGTCAAATCCGGTTGTTTAAATTGCATGTATCTGCTATGTTTCTTGCCGTTCTAGAACAATTTATCTAAATAAAAAAGAAGTAATGTACATAACATATAAAAAAAATGGCTAATGATAGAATTAAGCAATATGTATTTATAGCCAGCAACACCAATTAGTAGTATCAAAATATAGAAACTAAAAAATAACAAAGGATATCTGATGTTTTCCCGTTGTTAAGTGGGGTCGTTAGAGCTAGTCTCAGCGCACATTAGAAAGGTGTGTCCGACTGTTTACAGACACATTTGTAACTATTTACCATTATGGGGACGGCGTACTTGTTTCTCACAGTACTGGGTTTCTATAAAATATATATACATAGATTATCTTGATACGTGAATACAACTACATACTTTGTACCCCTTTTTAAGCAGATTTGGCGGACCGAGAAATGTGAAATTTAGAATCGTTAAAGTTTATATGTCGAAGAAGTGCAGAGAGCTAAAATTTTTATCAACATGTGTTACTGCAACCTCTGTCTGTATACCGATTTTTTTTTGTTTAGCAACTATTATTACTGTTATCAATAGAATGAAGTTTTACAACTGAGCCCTGGTTTTCAGAATATCCGTGCTTTAAGGTTAGCAGAAGGCTGGTTGGTATATGCTATGGTATGCTTATTCGTTAGTTTATAGTTTGAGAAACAGTTTCATTTTATTTAATGTAATATATAAAATCCCGGCAGCATTGCAAGTGTTATTCCGTTATGACGAACAAAAACTGTTGTCTAAACTCGCTATAAACCGTGTTTTGTCCTCGCTTCAGCTGCGGCTTCCAATTCAAAAACTTTATGATGCCATTGTTTATGTGATAACTGGCTTTCCCGTAGCTACGGCCATTTATATTCATATTTATCTATATGTAAAGGTTACATAAAAATAACGTTTTACGTTATGTTATGTTTTACGTTGTGGAATATTGACTGCCACGTCAAAGGTCTCGAGTTCGGTTCCCGCTCAGTACATATATTTGTATGCATGAATATGTCTATTTTGCATTGGTTTGGGTGTTTTGCACAAAAAACGTGTATATACAAATAAGTATGTTTATTCGTGTTCTGCAACGATTCGTGTTCGTGTTATAGCAAGTTATTATGTGATCATAAAACTTGTAAGGCATATACCTAATAACTATAATAATGCTAGAATTAGCCAACGTAAACTATTGATTTCTAGAAACAAATTTTTTACTGACTTAGAGAGTTGTAACTTCTCACGAAAGCTTCAAACTGTCGTTGAGATCTCCAATCTGAACTTGCAATTGGTATTAATGACTCAATAGTGTGTCGTGTTCCTCGATCTTTCACGCTAACTTCGTATTAACTTACTTATTCCATTACTTGTAACTATTCGGTTCAAAATCATTAGGAATCACAATTGAAGACTATACTGGTTTTCTGTGATTATTATGATTGTGTAATTACTTACATGATATTTTTATTGTATGAGTATAGATTCTCGATTATAACCACTAAGTCCATTATTTAAACAAGCTATGTGAGAGAAAATGTTATGTTGTCCTTTAGATGTAATCGTTTGCCTGTAAAAAAGCCACCTAACATTTTTAGAAACAAACAAAAAATCGTTTTAGTTTAAACCCACACACTGTATACTGCGCTTGAATAGGATGTGATCCTAAGGAATGGAGCTCATACCAAAATGAATGCTTACATTCATAATACCTGGGCGACCGAGGTTCAGTCGGAGGTTTTTTAAAGACCCTATCCAAAGCTGTAAACCGTGAGGAGGGCAGGGAGGCCTTTGGCCTGCAGTGGGACGACCATGGCTGATAATATGAAGAATATCTAAATATAAAATTTTATTTAAACCGTAAGTGCTGTTTGTACTATAGAGTACAGAACAAGCCAGGAGCGGATCCAGATGGTAAACTCAAAAAATAATTGAAAAATAATTAAAAAATAATTTATTAATTAGTAAATTATTTTCCGTATGTTTGTTACCTATCTCCAGGATATGGAATAAATATAATAAAGGTTTATGTCACAAGATTGTTGGGTTATAAAATTCTTAGGTTTAACTTTTTGGATTTTTACTTTGTGAGGGGCGATCGCCCCTATCGCCCCCCCTTGGATCCGCGCCTGACACAAGCACTGCCAGAATCGAACATCTCTCTGAAATGGCTTAAATTGACCTTGAACTTTTGCAAGTGGAGAGGCAGATATCGAGAATTGCCTTGTCGTTGAATTCAGGAAATCAGAGAGCTGAAGTATATCCATCAATCAATATATTGCCAAACCTTCGCTTTGCGCGAGAGGTTATGTGAAATATTTGTCGTTATATTTGAGGAATACAATTGGAAAGGCTGTAAAGCAATGTTAATTATATTGATAACTGATCATTACAACACTATATAAATACAATCACTTTATATTTGCTTCAACAATGTCTCGCCGCTTTATAGATAATCCATTTTAGTTTATGGATAGTCGTAGTGGCGGCGCGAGTCTTCTGTCCTAATTTCAAACTATACAAAATCAAAGTATGGAACAATCGAACTTGTTTGAACTTCATGCTACCAGCCAGGACCTCCCTGCCTTTAAGGAGGTATCGCTCTACATTGAAGGAGGTCCAATGCAATCCAATATTGATTGGTGGTCGATTATAAACATTAAGTCGCAACGTGTCAACTTATATGTAAGTCGGCCCTGTTAGTGTTATATAGCTATGACTGTCCGACTTCAGTAAAACTAGATATAATGTCAATCGGACTAGCTATGGAAAATCTTTATTCAAATCAAATTGTCTCTTCTAGGAAAATTCATATTTCGCCGAATTTAGACAGTGAACAGGCGATCTCAATAAATTGCAAAAATATTATAATTTTCGTTTTCTATCCTACCATATGTATGACTAGCAACCCGCCCCGACTGCGCACGGGTACAAATTATACATCTAAACCTTCCTCATGAATCACTCTGTCTATTAGTGAAAACGGCATGAAAATCCGTTCTGTAGTTTTTCAGTTTATCGCGAACAGACAGACAGACGCGGCGGGGGAGTTTGTTTTATAATCTGTAGTGATTAAACCTTCAGGAGCAGAAACGTTTTTACTAACTATGAATGGCGCGCCAAGTTACTAATTGAGTGTCACTTCAGAAAGTGCTTTAATTAGCGGTGTGATGCCAGTTTAATGAAAGGGAGACATTAATTATTTTCTACAACACACGAATCGTCACAAATTCGTATTTTATTTATGTACAATTAAAGTTATATATAGTTATACTATTAAAGTGACGCTAGTGACGACGAGCACTGTTATAAACTTGCATTATAATTATTGTGATAATTATAAGGATTTTAGCGTTTAAAACTGGATTACCTACATTTAGGGACATTTTTAAATATAGATAATTGATAAACAATAAAAGGTTACAGAAAATCTAATAAATACTTTATTACTTTTAGTTAATCCAGGTCAGTATTCCGACACAGCTAACGTGACCTAAATAGGTCATGAACCATTTAACAGAACAGGTCAGAAATTAATTTGTGGGAGAGCCATGCTTCGGCACGTATGGGCCTGCTCGACCGGATTGATACCACGGCCTCACAGAAAACCGGCAGTAAAGCAATGCTTGTATTACTTTTCGCCGAGCGAGTGAGGTTACCGGAGGCTCTAACCGTCCGTTCCGGATGTCGTAATAAAGCTGTTCCCGGATCCCTCCTACTTAAGGCGCAGTACGGCACACCGTGTGGTTTTAGTCGGTTCGATTCCGACACACCGCCCCACCGATAACCCCGGTGGGGTGACGGCCCGAGGGGGTTTCCACACGCACAAAAAAAAAAAAAGAAAAGGCTCTAACCGTCCCCTCTCCCTCTCTTACCCCCTTCCGCTACTACTACCTTAAAGGCTGGCAACGCACTTGTGACTCTTGAGTTGCAGGTGCTCATGGGCGGCGGTAGTCATTTACCATCAGGTGACCCGTCTGCTCGTTTGGCCCCTATACCACAAAAAAAAAGAACTTATTTACTATAGCCACGGGACATTGTATTGGAATACCTACTCTGTGAGTTTAGTCGCATCTCACTTTTTTAAGATACATACATTGCGTTTTAGACCCTTCCCCCACGCTAATAGTAGGTACTTGAGAGGCAGTGTTTTTAAAACGAAGTTACGATTCTTACACGTATATGGCTCCAAGAGTCAATAACAGTGGGTATTCAACTTTGACTATTGTTATTTCGTTTCGTAATGCGCCCCAGTATTATAAATTCTTTTCATCAACAAATTTAAGATTATATCTATATGTTTACCTAGTAAATACACAAAAACACAATTATTACATTAACAGTAGACTTTAGGACCAATTCATAACGCCCGTACTTATAAAAGTCACCGAAAATAATTCTTAATTTACATTTTACTCACAATTATGAATGTTTTATCGCGTGACTGCAGGACATGAGTGTTAAAATATACAAAATATTTAAACGCTCCCGTTTTAACCCATTTGCTCCAAATTACACTATTGCACGCACAACTTCATTCAATGATTGTTCTGCACTAGTTGTCGTCAGATTTACTTAATTAGGCTCTGTTTGTTGTCTAATGTCCACTGTCCACAAATATAGACCTTTATTAAAGGCTTTCATAAATAACGGTATTACTCTGGTTTAATTCATCGACTCAGAGGTAGTCTGTCAACTTTGATGTTGGTTTTGTAGAGAACATGTTAGTTGTTCATGTTAAATAACTGTACCAGAAATTTCATAGAAGATTTGTCCAAAAAAAAAAACAGTCAGTCGTAGGACTGCACGTCAGAAGTGAAAACATAACTTCACAATGTATTTGCATATACATACACACACACATCTGTATATATATAATTAGGTTAAAAATAAAAAGTAGGTAATAACATATCTAAACGTATACATAGGGTACACTGGAAGTTCTGCGCTCCTGGCCGCTCATAAATGTTTGAATTTCGAATGTTATATTTTTTTAAATATAAGAAACTCGGCTCCGTCTTACAAATTTTCGATCAGGTCACGTGTCCTGACGCGAGTTTAACATTTTTTACCCATCCCAAAAACTGCACAACGCCGCTAAAGAAGTTTTCACTTCAAAAATGGGTGACCAACATGTCAATTGAGCTGCTCACTAATCGGTTAACAAATTCTTTAAATTTCAACATTCTATGCAACAGCATATTCCTAGTGTGAAAATTATGAAAATATTATATATACGAAGTCAAACCTGTGTTATTGGAGCTCCAGATTGAAATCAAATCTTCTTTCATTTTCACCAAACAGAGGTTATGTTGTCTAATGCCGCGTTCCAATAAACAAGAAACGATTCGTTTTGCTTACGGACGGTAAAATTTTCATTGAAAATTCAACGAAATTTTACCGTCCGTAAGCAAAACGAATTGTTTCTTGTTTATTGGAACGCGGCATAAGTAAACTAAAACAAACTTCAGAACTTTAATTTGACATAATATATGCACAGCCTAAAACAAAAACTTAGTTTATTTTTTGCTAGTATACCAAGTTTATGGTCTAAATCTATACTAATATTATAAAGCTGAAGAGTTTGTCTGTTATGTTGAAAAAAATATTTTAGTGTTGGATAGTCCATTTATCGAGGAAGGCTATAGGCTATATAACATTACGCTACGACCAATAGGAGCGGCGCATCAATGAAAAATTTTGCAAAAACGGACAAAATTTACAAACGCAGACGAAGTTCCGTGGGTCAGTTGGTAACTTCATATAATTGCATATTGTCTTGTTTACTGATTTAATTTCAGACTAATTCGGTACGTATTTTCTTATTTAGAGTTTGTATTAAAATTTAAGGAAAATTATACATGATTGGTATGATTGTCGCTATATCCTGAAACTCTCCTTACTTCAAAATTGTTTCCTTAACGGCAAACAAAATTTCTGTGATTTGATTTCTCAGGTTTTGGACCGTATAAATTCTAATCCTAGTTTCGATTACAAATTAAATAAAGTAAATTGTTTCCAGAGGAAGCTTTGGGTTTGCCCAAAATTAGAATGAACTTCTCGGAACATCCAGTCAAGTAAAGTCACAGTCTATTAACCTCTATAGTCAGCCAAAGAAAATAATTTAGATATATAGCCTTGGACCTGGACACGTGATGATACGAATTGACATACGGTCTTTTGGAGTGTGTGTTACATAGTAAAAAACAGGTCAAGCTAGTCAGTAACAAAGTTTATTAAATATGGTTTTATTTATTTTATGAAAGCATGTCTTAATATTAAACCTTGCTCATATTACTAAATAATTAAAGATACCAAAAATAGATAGTGTGACACATCATTACGACACTGTACAGCGCACCACACTGTGGCATTGTTTTGTTTCAATTTTAGACATTTCTCGAGCTCTTTAACATGAAACGGGATTTGCAAATTGTCACAAAACTCATACAAAATAAATGAATAACGAAGTGCAGTGAAATCTTCTTTTTGAAATTGTTTTTATCTTACTCAATAGGCAAGTGCTGTACCTATGGACGGTTTTACTTATGGACAACTTTGATTCTGACGAAACTAGCAACCCTAAAATTTTTATATAAACGCAGCGGTAAAGTCTGGCCCATGGTTGACAGATTTAACGTATCGCCATCTTATTTTTAATATCATTTTTGTTTGTGCCGGACAGTGAAAGAATTTTGACCAAAAAAGTAAGTTTTAAGACTTTTTTATATCAAATTTTACAACAAAAATACAACAGCTATCTGGTTAACTATGTTTGCTTAATTATTTTTGTAGTTTAATTATCATTTTATACGTTTAGTCGGTTTCGTAAGTCCGTTTAATAGACAAATTAGACTCCATTTTATTTTTCATGTTCGAATTTGTACCTGTGGACATAAAAATGAGTGTACCTGTGGACTGTCCACAGGTACACACATACTGTCATTTCATCTGTGTGATTGTAATTAGTTGCTTTTAGTGTGTTTTTAGTGTCACACAGTAAAATTGGTGTAAAAAAGAAAACAATATGTGCCGATACCTTTACTGCTGCAGTAAATGTTAGTTTTGTTCAAGAAACTGGCATGAGTCTACTGCCCGTTGACGGTCACATTGCCATGCAGAACAACCCAGATACAATGGATCAAAAATGATATTCTAAATGATTCATTGAATAGGGCTGAAAAGAGAAAAAGTCAAACTAAAAACGGAGAAGGAGAAAAAGTCAAAAGGAACTAAGAAAACTATTTCTAATACAGATTTTTCGAAGTCTGGATATTCTAAGGATATCACTGGTTCCTCAAATCAAGTGTTTCCCACAGTCACACAGAGAAAATTTTGAATCTGATGAAGGTAGTGGTTTCGTTTGTATGGCTTGCTTCGTTTTAGCAAATGACAGCGACAGTGATGAATTTGCTCAAAACTTGTATGAAGAGTGTCATAAGGAGTTGTAGCCCATCCATAGGTTCGACACAGTCCACAGGCACAATTACTTCTGTACACAGGTACAACACACTGTCGTACCTATGGACAAAAGTGGTGTTAAAAGAAAGTTGATTTTCTACGTATAAATATAAGTGTTATCAAAATTTTAATTTAAGTTTAATAAAGGTTGATTATTACATAAGACTTGGTATATACTTTTAATAAATGAAACTTAACCATTTCTGAGAAAAAAAATGTTTCATTAAAAAATCCTCAAACTGGCCATATAATCCGCTCTTGCCCATACATTTTTAATACCTACATAGATATATAGATAGTTTAGTGTGGTGTTGTGTGCATTGCAGCAACACAAAGAAAGTTGTATTGTATTTTGGATTTTTTAACGTATGTACAAGGTGGTTAGAGCCAAGGACCTCATGAATTTTCATGAAAAAAATCTGTCACAGTTCTGTCATAATATAAAGGTACTTCTAAACAGGCAATATTTATACTGCAATGTATGGCTGCAATACAGTTGCTTGCAACGTTGCTATCAATTACAGCCAGCCTATGCAATATATAACGAAATGTGTAAAATGTATTTTAAGCGTGGCCTACTACAATAAGTACATATTCATTACGCAATATTAATACATGTTCTTACTTAAACATCCCAACCAGCAACCCACCCGGCTTCGCACGGGTAACAGAGACATCTCTTTTTTTTTTGTTTGTATGGTATAGGGGGCAAACGAGCAGACGGGTCACCTGATGGTAAATGAATACCAACGCCCATGGACATCTGCAACTCAAGAGTCGCAAGTGCGTTGCCGGTCTTTAAGGTGGCTGGTAAGGTAGGGGAAGGAGGAGAGAGGGGGGGGGGAAGCGTTAGGGCGTCCGGTTACCTCACTCACTCGGCGAAAAGCAATGTTAGCATTGCTTTACTGCCGGTTTTCTAATAAATTGGTAGTCACGGCTTATTTCTTTACTTACTGAATCTAAAGGTCCTATCCACAATCTGGATTTTTCCTTACTTTTGCATTTTCTTTCGAAATAATATAAGCCGCTGCGGTATCAATGATTTCGTCAGTAATTTTGTTTTTGTAGCCCATTTAGAGACAAAGATATTGATTGAGATTTTGTATGGCCTAAAATATAAATCTTCATTAAAATGTTTTGTCATGACCGGAAATATTGTAGGCACGTATTGTAGTAAAATATTGGTCGTTTAGAAACCTTAACAAAAATGGGTTTATTTTCAAAATGTTTTTTACTTGTCCGTTTAGAAAGTTGTTCAGAATCAGAATCAGAAAGCTTTATTTGTAAATATAGGTAGGGTTGCGATCATATGTGAGGTGGTACAGTATGGAGTAGATGCGCTATGTTTTTTGTAGGTAAGTAATTTGTTTTAAGGGAAAATTGGCTTACAATTACTCTTTCTTCTTACTTTAAACCACCAGCCCTACTAAAACGAATACACCAATTACTCGTAAGATGTTGTAGAGATGCCCATCTAATTCAGGAAGGGCGTTTCCCTTGACTCCCTTTCTAACTTTTACTCTTTACGTTATTTTTTTTACACAATCTTCCTTACTAAAGAAATAAAGGCATGTTAGTTTTTATGGATTTTCCCAATTAGAAACTCAACTGGAAATGCAAACGGTCATAACGTTTAAAATATAGTTTTTGAAGTGAAAACTTCTTAAGGCACGTTGGGCACTTTTGGTATGGGGAAAAAGCACCGAACTCGCATGACCGTCACGCACAGATACATACGTATATACAGCTGTGTGTGTGTGTATATATGTAAGTCATGTTTTCACTTCTGACGTACAGTCCTACGACTTACAGTTTTTTTTCAACTTTCTTATTGTAACTGCATGCTAGAGTGACGCTCTTTCAGGGGTTTAAGCAAGTGTTGCATTGTTAGATTCAGTCTGTATATTGAGAGCTGGCAAAACGTATATGTACGTGTACATAAATACTACTTTAGAGTTTACTCAAATTCGGCGAGAGCTGAAATAAAGACGCTACGCGCCCTCGGTCAATTATTTGCTCTCAATATCTATTGAAATATGTAGTTCCCGGGCGGCGCGAAAATTATATATGCATGGGTCGAATATCCAGGGCTGCCAGATTGTATAATTGGATACAAAATTCGTATAATTCGGTTATCTAAAGTATCCTGTTGGTAGGTATAGTAGATTGCATTGTATAATTGGATACGATGTCATTATTGATGTTATGGTGTAATAAGTACGTATATATATATAGAGATACTTAAAACAAATCATGTCTGTGGTACACTGTCAAACCCTTACACGTTAAAGTTAAAACACATTTTATTGAAATCCCCAAAGAGTGACGTACAACACTGATTTTGTATGTTACGTAATTTTGTATAGATATAGGCTCTCAGATTTGGCGGTATCAAATAAGTTGTTCTTACTGGCAGCCCTGCGAATATCGGGTATTCTATTGCAAGCCGTGGAAATGCGAGGACCTAGCGACTACTATGTTATGTGAGCTGTTCTTCTTTTTTTAATATATTTTATTGTTAGTAACCTATAATGTAATTAATGTTCTATATAAGAAAATAGGAAAATTATATTGTGATGATTTGTTATTCATATAGTGTTCTAAATAGTATTCTACTGCCTTATACAAATATATGATTAATATCCTTATATGATTATATTCTTATACGAATATATGACATACACAATTATTATTTTTAATTATTCCTGTTACCGGAAATCCATAAACTATTGTTTGCCAATAACCTCTGTAACTGTATTTAAATAATTTCATGCAAGGAAAATTCAATTCATGTATTTTATTTGAGGTGTATCGGAATTTTAAGCTTATAGCTCATAATTCCGATACATGCGTTGAGATATCAATTACTTTCTACCAATACTTCAAATCAAATTATTTAAATGTATTAAATGAAGTCCCTTATATTGGAGTGCTTACCGAATAAGAGCCCTTATCTTAATATCATCCTTAAACAGTAGTTTTAGTTGATACATTTGTACAGACATAGTTTGTATTGTATATGTAAATTTATGAGTTAGTTAAAGTTCAAGCGGTTATGGGTTAAACCAGTTCATAGATTTTGTTGGAAAGGTCAAGTACAGTAAGTACTTGTAATGTGCGACTCACGGAGTTGTCCAAGTGATAAACTCGACGATTATCTAACATTGGAACTGCGCAGAGTATCGTGGGTTTTGATCTTTACACAGGATTTATGTGTGATTTACAGATGTTCTAAGTCTGATCAAACTTTATGTTCATTAATTATATTATATACTAGCAACCCAATTTTTTCCAACATCTTTAACAATCATCGTCATATTTTAGCCATCTTACACAAAACCCTAATGAATTATACACCTAAACCTTCCTCATGAATCACTCCGTCTATTGATGAAAACCGTATGGAAATTCTCTTCAAACTAGTTGTGTGTGCATATTATAAACATAATTAACCAGCTTCCAGTTGACTCACACATAAATAAATTCTTCACTTTCACTGTTAACAGAGGGTAATCAGGCACGTTCTGACAACTAAAATGGTTTGCATATTTTAGTGTTTTTCAGAAAAGGGCATTTAATATTAACACTTTCGTTATCCTGTGCATAAAATGAGAGACAAAAGGAGACAAGAAAACAGTTCAGTCCGGAGTTGCGAAGCTTACTTTGTAGATTTATTAGTAATCGGGGATTATACATACAAGCATTATCCGTTGTGAGTTTTATTTCGTAAAAATCTTAAATGCGAGTAGATAATCTATCAATTTTAGTTTGTAGTTACTATTTTAGTACTAGAACTATTCTATTTGTGTGCCTCTTCATGTCATGTTTAGAAAAAAATCTTAATAACTTGTAAAATTGTCTTGTGTCTTGTAGTTGTTGTAGGTTTAAAACGGCTACTCAGCCTTATCATTGGGTACAGCTATAATTCTTTAAAAAAAACCGACTTCAACAAAAAAAAACGATTCCATAAAAGACTTAGATATGGTTTTCTCATGGATGCCATTGTCAGAACTGGACCAATTGAAATGGAGCCACACGGAAAGCACCAGCTTTCAAATAAAAAAAGAATCATCAAAATCGGTTCACCCAGTCGAAAGTTCTGAGGTAACAAACATAAAAAAAAACATACAGTCGAATTGATAACCTCCTCCTTTTCTGAAGTCGGTTAAAAAACCATCTCGATGTGGAATCTTGATCTAGTAATAACAAAAAAAAAACTCATGAAACCGATCCTAATCAAGTTTTTTGAAGATACGAGGCCATAAACAAAAACAAAACCGAGACGGTGGATAACATTAAATATAACCTCTGGTTTTGGGCCGTAACGGGGCTCTTAATCAAAGAGAGAAGCGACCTGTGCACGGTCATGCGCTTTAGTGTTTATGTAGCCTAGTCAGGTTTCTTCGCCATACTCAGATAATTACAACCGTATATGTTTAAAACTAATCTGGTATTTTACTAAAGTCGTAAATTTTGCACAACCTGTTACGGTCGCAACCTACACTGTCTTTGTCGATTGTAACGTGTTATTAGCTTTAATAGACAGTTGCAAATTAATAAACGATATAGGTAACTAATTATTTGTAAACTCATCAAGAGTTCTGTGTTATCTCATATCCGCAACAATACCAAAGTTTTCGTGTCACAACACCTACAAATTACCTTTGTTTACAAGTTACTTGCCAAATAAATATATATAGCTTTGTTGGCCAATATCATAAAACTTTTGTAATCTTCGGATGAATGATAATACTCTCATGGATGACCACTGTTCCAATACCTCTATAAAAATATGTCGAGCGGTGCGGCCATTACAACTATGAATCAATTAATGTTTTATTTGTCTTTATAGCTACGTCCCAACATATTGTAGAAAAATTTAGATATAAAAGCTAAGGCTTTCAAATTCAACATCTTTATTTCATAAAATTTACCAGCAATTATTCGAAATCGTCGATTTAATTAAAAATTATAGATCAACACACACAGAGTCACCGCAACAATAGTTTGCTTCGTCAAATGTAAAGTTATTAAAGAAGAAAAATGGATAACATAATATCACATCTGCCTGTTTCGATCTATAACCACCCGTTTCCAAATGATTGAGCCTTGTGAGAAGGAAGCAAATTTCAAGGCAAAATGGGAATATAAAACAAGATGGAAACTATTCAAAATATTATATTGAAGCTACCAACAGTCCATAAAGTTGTTCAAACAGAATATCTTACGTCTGCGGTTAAACATGTCGCGAAGAAACAGAGTAAACAAAATGAAGTAAAAGTCAATATTGTACGGAACCGTCGAGTAGGCTCCCAGTGAGCGCTTATCCTATTAAGTGGGTAAATAGAATTTGTAGTTTCCAGCCGCAGACGGGTTGAATTGATAAAAGTAGTTGAAACAAGACATCGAGGTGTCAGGCGATAGTTGGCTCAATGCCTAACGATATTGTGGTATTTTACTCTAGGCCTGAGGTTGTCCCTCTTTTATCGGTGACTGTTGTGACTACAATACGTATTTAATTAAAATGCAAACTATTGTTATCGCCACATCGAAAACTCGTATTTATTTTATTAAAACTATGATAGATGATAAAACAGTTCACTATTTCAGTTCATAATAGACATTATTATGACTAGTTACAATGATAGTGCTACGCTATTGGTCAGTTAACAATAGCGGGGTGTTACAAGGACAGGCATGCAGTATAATGTATTTTTTGCACTATGCAAACGTATATTTTAATTTCATTCTAGTGTTATTGTAAACTGTTTATTTAGTATTCGATTGGAATGACTTAAAAGGAGTTATCCCAAATTGTAAATTATTTGGGAATTATATTGACTTAAATTATAAAAAGATTTTTGCAAATTATGTACTTACTTTACAAAATGGAATGTAAAATACAATTTTAATTCCATATAACACAGGTGGGACACTATTTTTTATATTTTTAAATATATTTTTTTATATAATAATGTATTTAAAAATGTAATTTATATGTACTTAAATGTTAATAAAGAGAATAATACTGGAATCGATCTATCATCACTGACAGGACTATTGTTGCCAATAAGCCTGATATAGTGGTGATCGACCGATTAGAGCGGCGAGCAATGATTATTGACATCACCATTCCCCATGACGACAACCTATTAAAAGCCGAAAAAGATAAACAAATGAAATATTTGGACCTATCCCACGAGATTGTCGACATGTGGAATGTGGATTCAGCAATCATTGTGCTGATAGTCATTTCGGCCCATGGGTTAATTGCTAAGAGCCTCGACCAACACCTTCAGAGGCTCACGTTAGGCAGCTGGATTAAGAGCCTAATGCAGAAGGCAGTCCTCCTCGATACGGCACGCATGGTGAGGAGGTTTCTGTCTCTGGAACCCTAACCACCGGTAACTTGGTCCCTGTACCCGATACCGGTGGGACACTATTTTTTATATTTTTAAATATATTTTGTTTTTTTATTGTAAGTATATTTAAAAATGTAATTTATATGTTTATGAAATAAATGAAGAGAATAATAATAATAACTAACTTCACACATCTTACACACGTGTGTTTAAATTTAAAATTTCAACTATACGATTATAATGATATATATATATATATATATATATATGCCCCCCAAAATCCTACCTTGCGTCCGTATCGAACACCAGATCACGCGGGGGGCGGACACGCGTACTAATGAAACTTACGCGACTAACGAGGTAAAGGTAACCCATTCATCATGGAGAATTTAAATAATGGAATACGTATAGGGCCGCTGCCCGGGGGCGATCGCCGGGGCACGTCTGGAGCTGGTGCTGGACGTGACAGCATACGGACCACCAGTGGCTCTTTGCTGAACAGGCGGGCGAGAGTCGGGGATCTCGAAAATGTCACAGCCGAACAACGGGGTGGGGAGGGCGTGGATGATGCTTTGCAGGGTAGGGTTTCGCCCACAGACTCTGTCGGCTCATCTACAACAACCACAAATAATGTAATAAGCGATGATAGAAGAAGAAAGTGGTCAACAGAAGAATTAAAAGAATTAATGTTTTGTTATTTTAAAGCACGATCAGAAGGACCAGGATACATAGGCCGATTGCAGACACTTTTTACAGAGAGGAACCCTAACAATGATAAAATTCATAAGTTTAACGGTAACACTTTGTCCAATCAAGCTCGCAGGGTAATAAAACAGAATGTCATATCACAAGAGTTACTAGATCTAATACAAAAACAAGCAGAAGGAACCATAGCCACTGAGAACCCTGAACATATTTCACATGCAATCCAAGAACGACATGAAACACCATCACCGATACACAATACACAACAAAACGTACCACATACACTATACTCTTCAGAACAAGCAGAAACAATAGATCAATTGACAAACAACATAGAAGTAAACGATGATCAGGACCCATTAGTATTACACTACCTTCAAATATTAGCTGAAACAAAAGAGACTCCACTTACAGAACGTTTACTGCTGCCAAAAGCCAAAATAAATAAACAATTCATCCAAAATCTAAACACTCTTGACAACTATCTACCTAACCTATTAGTTACTAACACTAGTCTACGCGAAATAAATAATATAATCTATGCAACCGCTAAAACTCTAATAATAAACAATAACCAAACACCATACACTCCCACACACACTATAAAACCAAAATGCGATCCACCGTGGAAAAAGAGAATTAGAATTAAAATTGAAAAATGTAGGAAAGAATTAGGTCAGTTAATAGAAATAGAAAGAGGGATTTCTACACAAAGAATGAGGAATATCAAAGAAAATCTGTATAGTAAATATAAAATACAAAATGAAAATGAACATCAAATTACAGCAGAAACACTTAAGCAAAAAATAAAAGCACTGGCAGGTAGAATCAAACGATATGATGATATTAATAGTAAAAAAGAACAGAATAGTTTATTTATGGAAAACCAACATAGATTTTACAAAACTTTAGGCAACAGGAATGCTAGTAAGGATATAAAAATACCAAGTAGAGAAAGAGTGGAAGAATTTTGGACTTCAATATTATCAAACCCTACACAATACAACTCTGCAGCTAAGTGGATCAAGGAGGTAGAAATGTCGTCAAGTGAGGTAAATACAATAGATATAGAAGAGATTACAGAAGATCAAGTTAAATCATCCATAAGAAAACTACAAAATTGGAAAGCACCAGGAATAGATAAAATACAAAATTATTACTTGAAATATCTCACCAGTGTCCACCCATATCTGAGTTCATTATTTACAAATATAGTTGCAGGTGCAGAAGCATTAGAAGAGTGGTTTACTACAGGCAAGGTCATATTAATTCCTAAAAATGAAAATACAGAGGAACCGAAAAATTGGAGACCGATAGCATGCTTGCCAAGTATTTACAAATTATTAACGTCCGTATTAGCCAACGTACTGTATAGTCACTGTGATCAAAACAACATAATGGCGGTAGAACAACGGGGATGTCGCCACGGAGCCAGGGGATGTAAGGATCACCTTATGGTTAACAAAGCGATATTAGAGGATGCACATCAATCCCAAAAGAACCTAAGCATGGCGTGGATAGACTATCAAAAAGCCTTCGACAGCGTATCGCATGAATGGCTTCTAAAAGTACTTGATGTCTATAAATGTCCATCCATCATAAAAAGGTTCCTTCAGCTGGTTATGCCTTCGTGGAGGGTGATCATGACAGCCCGTGGCTCCCAAGATTCAATAACTACAGAACCGACTGCTATCAAACGCGGAATTTTCCAGGGCGACTCCCTATCACCGTTATTATTTTGTTTAGCTATTAACCCTATATCATTTATACTGAACAAATATGAAATGAAAGGATATAAACTTAAAGACAGTTTCTGGATAAATCATTTAGTATACATTGATGACCTTAAAGTCTATGCAAACAATAGAAGTAACTTGAAAATATTATTAGATAGTGTAGAGATATTTACAGGGGACATAGGGATGCGATTCGGGTTAGATAAATGTAATGTAATACATATTAGCTCAGGTCATAGGAGTAGTGCAATAGGAGAAGGCCATATACTATTAAGTGGAGAAACGTTTCAACAACTTGCAATAGGAGACAGATATAAATACTTAGGAGTACATGAATCAGGAAAGATAGAACACAGTATAATTAGGGATCAAATAGCGAAAGAATATTTTAAAAGGATTAAAAAGCTGCTAAATACACATCTCAATTCGCGTTCAATAGTAAAAGGTATAAACACATATGCTATTCCGGTGCTACTCTATTCCTTTGGTGTTATTAATTACAAAATCAGTGATCTTAGGAAAATAGATGTCAAAACAAGAAAACTATTAGCAATAAACAAGGCACATCAGCAAAAAGCAGAAGTAAAGCGACTATACTTACCGTTGACAGAAGGAGGAAGGGGTCTTATAAACGTAGAGTATATGTATAAAACACAGATAGTTAAATATAAGCAATACTTAAAAGCGGAAAGTGACCATCTTATTCAAGCAATAGTACAACATGACTCACATAGAGATAAATACTCAATAATTAAAGAAGCACAACAAATAGAAGACGAACTACATTTAGCAGTGGGTAACACACACACAGATGACGAAATTAAGAAAGCGGTAACTAAAACACACAATGGAGTATGGAGAAGTAAGCAGTTACACGGGCAATTTCCGCATAAAGTACTTGATCAAGCCAACGTAGATACAGAACTTTCGTTTAAATGGATTAAGAAACAGCAGATATCTCCCAAATTAGAATCATCAGTATTTGCCATACAAGACCAAGCCATCATGACCCGACAGCATCAGCGCGATATACTAAAAGAACCAGTAGACGGAAAATGTCGCCTATGTGCCTGCAAGGATGAGACCACTCAGCATATCATATCGGGATGCGAAAAACTGGCGGGGACCTATTATGTTAAACGGCATAACAATCTTGTCCAATACGTCTACTGGTGTCTGGCCAAAAAACACAAAATAGAAGTCTCTCACCTTTGGTGGAAAGAAACACTTTTACAACCACAAATTAAAGAAAATGAATCCACTAAAATCCTTTGGGAAATGCCCGTACAAACAGATATCACCGTAACACACAACAGACCTGACCTTATTTATATCGACAAAACTAGCAATAAAACATTTTTAATAGACATCACCGTACCATCCGACTACAATATAGGCGCTAAGGAAATTGAGTAAATACCACCTGCTGAAAACTGAAGTCACCCGTCTGTGGAATACCCAAACGACTGTCATTCCGATAGTTATAGGCGCAACGGGAGTAGTAGCTAAAAGCATAAGGAAATACATAGACAAATTAGAAACCAACATCGACATTACCATCCTTCAAAAACAAGCAGCCATACACACAGTAACCATACTCAGTAAAGTTTTAGGAGATACGGTGTTCATACACAACACGCAGGTCCAACATACACAAAACACCCAGGAATCGCAAAACATACATCAGTCAGAAGACTCACAGGACCCGCAACAATTGCCAAACATAGCGCAATCACCAGACACACCAAACCCACTCAACATAACTCATACACTAGACACACAACAAACATTAAGCACACGACGGGTAAGAGGAAGGGGAAGAGGACGAGGACGAGGAAGGAGAAGAGCCGCGACTGACACACACCACACGACAGATACACACTAGTTACGTTCCTCTCATACAATGAAACTACACATTAAATTTTAATATATTTATTCATATATATAACATTTATTCATATATGTAACTTTATTAATTTTGAAATTATGGGGAGATAGATATCTTTTTTCCCGTAGGTTACGGGACGGGGTATTTATAAAACCGACAAAAGTCGAGATGTTGAAAAATATATATATATATATATAGCTTGAGGGCTTAGGCTTAGGCTTGAGAATTTGCAATTAAAAGAAAACAGTCCTATCTCTCAAGTTGGACCAAACTGCACACATTGTGCAAAATTTAATTAACATCGGTTCATTACTTTAGCAGTTCATCGCGAACAAACAACGTGACACGAAATTTTTATATTTAAACATTTAAGATTACATACATACAAGATCAGCAACATTTTTTTTTATTATATACTACTATATGTTGGTAAACTACTACATAACAACTACCGCTGTTTATTGTCAGCCGTATCTTAATGGCAATAGTAAGTTGAAACCTTTACGTTTGCAATTAAAAAAGTTTTACAAAAAAATGAGAAAGTTATTAGCAACAATTACTTACTACTATTAAAATTGAATTCATTCTTATTCTTTCTTCAACTTTCAATATTTTCCTACCTATCTATATAAATAGGAATTAATGTAAGTATATTTATCCTCTATGCATTTCTAAACCGTTGATCAGATTGTGATTAAACTTTAGCAGGTTCTTCTGTTCACTCTTTTCGTTCTTTTTTTTAATATATTCCATGGTGTAAATATCATGGTTTCTGAGGCGTACATATATTTATTAAATTTACCCCCAAGATCTATTTTTGATTAACATGTATTATTTACAAAATTTTATATACCTGTTTAGTTTGTAGCTACAAGCCGGGCAGTTTTTATTAATCTCTCTCTCAATAGAGCTTGTAATTTTTCTTTTATTAAGATTAGTGGTTGGTGTCTAGGTTTGTAATCCTGAACTACTGCTGGACTAAGCTGTGATTGCCTGTGATGTCCTTTACTAACAGTAACAGTTGCCCTGGAAAGCTGCGAAGTTTCTGAATGTTAGATTCGGTTTGAATGCTAATTGAGTCCATCTCTTTGATAAGTCGAAGTGTTTAAAAATCAAATTTAGAATATCACTACATAATATAAAACAAAGTCCCCCGCCGCGTCTGTCTGTGCTCACTCAATATGTAACGAACGGATTTCCATACGGTTTTTACCAATATACGAAGTGATTCATGAGGAAGGTTTAGGTGTATAATTCATTAACGTTTTGTGTAAAATGGCTGAAATATGACGATGTTTGTTAACGATGTTGGAAAAAATCCTATATATGCTTTGCTACCCGTGCGAAGCTAGGGCGGGTGGCTAATGTGTAATAAATATATAATATATATCATGCTTAATTTCTTAAAACACGACATTAATATTTTTAAGAGGGATGCGTTGCGTTTTTTGTAATGAGCGACCGAACGAAACGTAAACCAGAAGAGGAAAGGGAAATTGAAACTGCTGATGAATCATTTGAAATCCAAATAAAAGAATAGCGACTGCGAAATCTCTTAATTTTAGGCTCCATGACACACACACTCTTTTTCCCGCCATACTCTTTCTATCCCTTTTACTCCATTCTTCTCTTTCCCCATCCGCACTACGTTTGATTACACTCAATTAATGCGCATTTTATCCATCCTACCTGTAATTTATATTGATGATCGAAGTTTGTAACTTAATGTAAAATATAAAAAAGCAGAGGACGTATGGATGGACGATTGTTACTCTTTCACCGAAGAACGACTGAACGGATTTGAATGAAAGGCACACAGATCGTTTATTGCCTGGATTAACATATAGGACTCTTTACCGTGTGTTCAAATGAGCCCCAAAAATCTGTTTCATTTTCCCCTTTTCGATGTCGCCCCTCGAAAGCTTAAACTCCGCTATCCCTGTAGTTCCAGGACTCAGCCATAGCTTACGGTACATAATTTATTCCCTATTTTGATATATCGTATTTTCACTATCCAACATGACTTCGTAAACTTTTTCAAGACTACCAAACCCACTCAAAGGTGCAAGCAAATTTCTCTGCGAACAATCGACACGATGGCTATATCTTATTCATGGTGTTGCTTCAGGCATCCTGATATAAAGCAGTACGTTTCATGGAAGGCTTTGTCTTTTGCGAGAACGGATCGATACCATACTGTGCATAAAAACACTGTGGAAATCTGGAAAACCTGATTTTCGTATTTCTCAATAAGACGAGATTGTTTGAGTTTGTGTAATACCTTGACATCCTGATAAGTTTAATTATTATTTATTGAAAATGCCCTAGATGATGAATTGATATTTTAACTTAAATTTGTAGATTTGTGATATTTATCACTGATTCATAACAGACAACAATTTAAAATGGTATGTTTTTCTAAGGCTAGATTTTAATCATTTAAAAATGACTAAAATCTAGCCTTAAAATCCAAATCTAGCTTATATATAGATAAGTTATACATATGTTTATCCAGAGCGGTCCCAAAAAAATAAAACAAAACGCTAAAGGTGCCAATAATAATACGAATTTACAATTGGCAAATGGTACAAGTATAGTGCCAATTAAATGCGTAGGTACGGTTCTTAAAATGTAGGAACAGCTATTAGATCTCGTCTAGCGCAGCCAAAAGGAAATGATTAATTTTCCTTGTGTTTGATTAAATAGTCCTGATAAGTACGTATCCAGCCAAAAGACAATATGTTTACACATAAACTTTATAGCGTCAAGTTTTACGTCCTAAGTAAGCGTATTAAATTATAATGTCTTAACTGAAGCTAACAAATACTTAGTTTGAAGTTAATGACTCATCTGGTGCCATTAAACCTTGAAAGTGGGATATAACATTAGTTTCATAATATTTTATTATGTGCTACAAAGTTGCATGATATATTACATTTATTATAAGGAGCTAATCTTATAATCAACGTAATATTTAAAAAGCTTCCAATTTCTAAATAATCTATACTTATAATATGTGTTAATGTATAAGATATGATGACGCGATATGAATATAGGTACCTATGTTCATATCGCGGTTATAGTTTTTTTTCTTAAGTTTTAAACATGTATTTCAAGCCCCAAATAGTATATCAGTCACTATTATGTTAGGAAGTGTGGAGTGGGTCCGTCCTACAGAACATAATAAGATGGTCACAGCTCCATTTTGGGGACGAGCGCTTGACGCTACTAGTTTTTAAGTTTAAAGCACTGGCAGCAGTTTTGCAGCAAACTGACCGTGTGAAAAATAGAAAAATACTTGCATAACACTTACACAGGGGCGTAGCTACCGCCGTATCAGCCGTATCAATGATACGGGGCCTCCGGGCTACAGAGGCCCCTAACGTGTGTAAGCTAAAATAAGTAAAATGTTATCCACAATGTCACTTAATCTCGTGCTTCCCGGGAAAAACGTATAAAAAAACTGTCATACGTGCCTATAGAGTTTTCACTTCAGACGTGACAAAAGTCAAAAAAACCAATCTCTTTTTTTCCCGGGTTAAGCGTGCACCCAAAAGTTGCCAACATTCTACATCGTTTATTGCGGGATTCCCCCGTTTAAAGCGTTTTTTGTTTCTTTTGTGAGAAATCTTTACCCTCCATTTGGGCCCCCCAACTAATTTAGGTACAGGGCCCCTCCAAGGCACGCTACACCACTGCACTTACAACACTAAGAGTGTCAATCACGCATTGTTATGAGACCTGTATATTGTGCTTCTATAGTTTACGTCTATACATAGGCTGCACTAAAAGTATCGGGAATGGAATATTTCCACTATTCCTATCATATTAAAATCTTTTTAATTGAAAACTCCTTAGTTTTAAAAATCGAATACCATTTATTTATTTAAAAAAAGATTCTCGGTCTTCTCACAAGGTCTTCTCAAACTTGTTTAGTCGTTGAGAAAATGGAATTGACTCGAGAAAATTCAAGGGCGATGATTTATTATGACTTTCGAAGCGGTTTAACACAAAAACAGTGTGTTGACCGAATGCTTTCTGCATTTGGTGATGAAGCCCCATCCAAAACCACAATTTATCGCTGGTTTGCTGAATTTTAACGTGGACGTGTCAAGCTCAGTGATGATCCCCGTCAAGGTCGTCCAAAAACTGCAGTCACCCAAGAAAACGTTGATGCTGTGCGTAAGCTGATTGAGGAAGATCGACATGTGACATACCGCGAAATTCAGGCAAATTTAGACATTGGCATGAGTCAAATACAAATAATCTTGCATGAACAATTAGGTGTAAAAAAGTTGTTTTCCCGATGGATACCGCATTTACTCTGTGAAGAGCAAAAAGCGGCTCGCGTTACTTGGTGCGTCAGAACTCTCGAAAGATGCCACGCAGGATCCTCAAATGCTGTATACAACATTGTATCAGGTGACGAATCCTGGATATACGCGTACGAACCCGAAACAAAAAACCAGTCACGAGTTTGGGTGTTCGAAAATGAGTTAAAGCCAACTAAAATTGTTCGTTCACGGAGTGTTGCAAAAAAAATGGTGGCCACGTTTGTCTCCAAAACCGGCCATGTTGCGACTATTCCTCTTGAGGGACAAAGAACGGTTAATGCAGAATGGTATGCTAGCATTTGTTTGCCACAGGTCGTTTCCGAACTCCGTAAAGAGAACTGCCACCGCCGCATCGTCGTCGATCACGACAATGCGAGTTCTCACACCGCGCACAGAACAAAAGAGTTTTTAGAGCAAGAAAACATAGAATTATTAGACCATCCGCCGTACAGTCCCGACCTAAGCCCTAATGATTTCTATACTTTCCCTAAAATAAAGAATAAATTGCGTGGTCAGAAATTTTCATCACCTGAAGAAGCTGTGGACGCCTACAAAACGGCCATTTTGGAGACCCCAACTTCCGAATGGAATGGTTGCTTCAATGATTGGTTCCATCGTATGGAAAATGTGTCAAATTTCGCGGAGAATACTTCGAAAAGCAATAAATACATTTTAAATAGTAATATTGTGTCACTTCCTTGATTCCCGAAATTTTCAGTGTAGCCCTCGTAATGCGCATCGTGGACTTCCCTAACGAAGCGCCTAAAGTACGCTAATAAAGGAATAGAAACAGCTCACAGCAAACATAAATTAACACAACGTATACTTGCGGTAGATAGGTACTTATATTATGTAAGGAGCAATCCTATACTCCAACAGAAACACGACACTATACGGGTAGTGCTTCATCTGTTTCGCTGAATTACTCACTACAGAACAAGCTTGATCTTACTTCGTCCTTTGAATTTCTGCGGTGAATTTCTAACACATTACTCATATAATAAAGTTAGGTCCAAAACTAACACTAAAGCTCGCTATCAGAAATAAATTATAACAATAAATATATCAAATTCATTTCTTTATTTAAGTAAATTTAGAAGCAATAAGTGAATAAGCGGAACACTGAGAAAAATGAAGTAGACACCCACATCGTACTTAATCATATCCTAACAGCAGTAAATAATTAATTTAACCTTTTCAGCTGAACGATCGACGGACGAAATGTTGATTGAAGAGAAATGTTTACATTCTCATCACGTTTTCATAAAAAAAAACTCAGGAACCCCACTAATATAATAAATGTGAAAGTTTGGATGGATGGATGTTTGTTACTCTCACACAAAAATCACTGAACCGATTGCGATGAAACTGGTATGTAGATAGCTCGAGACCTGGATTAACGCATATTCTACTTTTTATCTCGATATTCCCACAGGATCGGGACTTACGCGGGTAAAACTGCGGGGCGCTGCTAGTAGTACATATATCTGTGAAAGGGAAGTAAAACATCACTTATTTTGAACTTGTAACTGGGTGTTGTGTTACTAGAGCGCAAGTGAGAAAAATATTTAAAGATCTCATTTCAGGCAGGATGTTTTTTGAACCTACTTCGTATGATGAGCTTACAGTCAAAATATCAACTGGTAAGTGCTGTTTATGACAAACATTACCATATCCAAGGAAGGCTGCCAAAGCGGGCTGGTCAAAAAACGTAGGAGACTATCGTAATACCTAGAAAGATGGAAGAAGACGTTGATTGAGTGAGCATCAAAGACACCAAGAGTCTAATTAATTTGTCAACGTGAGCATATTATAAGTAACCATTTGTTGCTAATACGACTTGATAATTTACTGATTACTTTTACATATATGTTTTATAGATAAGTTTACTTTTGTACCGTACCTATTACACTTTAATATTCCCAGTCTTTAACAACACGTTGACTAGCCTGTTGGTCTAGTGGTTAGTGACCCTGACCGCTAAGCTTATAGGTCGTGGGTTCGATTCCCACCTGAGGCTGGGTGTTCTTTGTGTCCGTTGTTTCTATGTTTGTAAAGTCCCCCGCGACACACGAGTAATTCCTAATGCGGAAGTTGTCTTTAAAAAAAAAAAAAAACCAACAACAACAAACAAATTATACAGAATCATTGCTACAGTTTTATTTTATTTTAAACGAGCAACCCGCCCCGGCTTCGCACGGTTACAAATTATATTGCAAAACCTTCCTCATGAATCACTCTGTCTATTAGTGAAAACCGCATGAAAATCCGTTCAGTAGTTTTTAAGTTTATCGCGAACAAACAGACAGACGAGGCGGGGGACTTTATTTTATAATAATAATAAAATATAAATAAATATGTAGTGATTACCATCTTAATACAATTTCAAGTAGATCGTGTTGCCACATCTGAGCAAGCATCTCTAACTTACAGAAGAGTGGTTATTAAGCACTATTATTGTAATGTTGTTTGTATGTTGTAAACTGTAATGCTTCTGGTAAGGGTCGCTAAAACTCTACGGAGCGAGGTTAGGGCTTAGTAACATACAAGTGATAGTGCATATCAGGCAGACATATTAATTAATTATATATTTTTTGGAGTTTGAGTATACCCTCACACTTAAAAACAAATAAACTTGTATACTGTTAGAAAGAAACTTTGTGCCGCGAACGCTCAAATTGTTAGTAGATTGACCTCCCTACCATACTTTTTTCAAATGAATGTAGTCTGGGATTCTTCTAAAAGGACGATAAAAGTTTTTTAAAGAGTAGGCAACGCGTGCTTGATACCGCTAATGTTACGAACGTACATAGGCTACGGTGACCCATTACGATTAGACTGCATACTTGTTTGCCAACTGAATAGTGTAAAAAACACTAAAATAAAAAAATGATGTTCCTCAATCTGGTAATTTAAATCAGTAATTGGGTCAGAATACCTGTGGGCATGTGTATGGCATATATATATAATGTATATACGAGTACATATATTGAAATTAAACTATTTTTCACGGATTCTATCGCGATTTATTTGGTGTTATTTTACTATATATACTGATCCCGATGTTTCAGTTGCTTTTCAGCAGCCATGGTCACGGGTAGACTAAGATAGTGGTCGTCTCATGTATCGAAGTGCATAGTTATCTCAAATCTCTCGATAGAATCCATGAAAAATAGTTTTATTTCAATGTGTAACATTCGCGTAAACTTTCGAGAATATCGTATATACATATATCTACTCCGTGGAGTTACAGAGTTTGCCAACCACAATATTATTCCTTACAACGAAACCAAGTATCTACTCTACTCTTTCTTATTAAATGAATATGTATCTACAAGAGAAGGCAAAGAGAACAAATAACATTTTCTCATCTCTAGTAGGTAATTCAATTTAACTTTTAGGAACTTTGCGCAGCCGGAATTCTGTCAATTCCATTTTGCATATTAATTTAGCTATACTGTTTATTTTACTACTTATCTAAACTTTTGGTAGGTGAGGATGGACTTTGCAAATATTGCTTTGCTTAATCATAGATAAATATGTCTCTTTTTGTTGAATTGCTGACCTCTTTGAAAATAAACGTCTTATTAAATTGAATATCTATATATTAATACGTGAAGCGAAAACTTTGGATCCCTTTTTAAGAAAATTGGGCGGACGGAGGAGTATGAAATTTCGCACACTTATAGTTTATACAGAGAAGAAGTGACGAATGCTAAAATTTTTGAACAATATTTGCTACAAAGTTAAAAAAAATGCAAAAACGGGTACATACAGCTATGAATGTCCAGTATATATTTTAACCTGTCATGGTACAAAAGTCTATACAATGACAGGTCAAGTAATATTGGCCAATGAAATAAACCATGGTCGAAATTCGACCACCACGGGATCTCTAGTATAAATAATACCACTAAAATAATTGCAAGAAACTTAGTTTTTTTTTATCTGTTGGTATTCTTTCACTAATGAGAAATTTTATTGGGTTTTATCTTGTATCCTAAGCATGGATATATTGTTATATGATTTTTGTGTTTTTTTATGGTGTAGGGGGCAAACGGGCACACGGATCACCTGATGGTAACGCCGTCCATGGGCACAAGTCACAAGTGCATTGTAGGCGGTTAAGGTGGGGGTAGGGGTAGATGAGGGAGAGGGGAGAAGAGCGCTAAGAGGGGAGAGGGGGAATAGGGAGGAGAGGGAAGGATTAGGGCCTCAGGTAACCTCACTCACGCAGCGAAAAGCAATGCAAGTATTGCTTCACTGCCGGTTTTCTGTAAGGGCGTGGTATTACTCCGGTCGAGCCGGCCCATACCTGCCAAAGCATGGCTCTCCCACGATAAGCGTGGCTCTCCAACGATACGATATTGTTTCTTTAGAGTGGTATATAGTTAAAAGATGGATAGATAGCATAGTTAACACTTTATTTGTAATATTACTATTACTAGTACTTAGGTGCTTGTGTTATTACAATTGAAATAGGTGATGAGGTATTGATAATGAACAAGGCAAGGCAGACTTTCTTTTTTATTGATTAATGGAATGCATTTGTCTTCCAACTCACCTGATGGAAAGTGATGATGAAGACGAAGATGGTACACGCCTATCCAAAAGAAACCTATTCACTCTACTCTTGAACATTCCAATATTATAATTGTCAATAAAAATACATGCAGGTAGTTCATTCCCACTGGGTTATTATTACTAGCGGGTAGAGTAGACACTAGTAACGCGAACTGCGGCCCCTGCACCGCAGTGAAAACAAATCTTTGTAGCAGTTCGTTGGGCAACACGCGTAAATGCCTTAGGCTCGCGAGAAAACTACAACTCAAAAACAATCGAACGCTGCTTGTTAATACTGTAGGATTTGACTACAAATTACTGTTTTAGCGATGCAGCGCTGTTTAGTTTTAATTCAAATAAAAACGGAACATGTATTTTTTTCTGAGTGGCTTCTTCTAGTACATAATATCTCGATGTTCATTCCACACTTTGGCGACTCGAACCAAAAACAAGCTGTCAAAGCATTTATTGTTTTGGCACGGGCAACGGGTGGAACCTCTGTCTGTGTTTAGTTGTCCGAGGAAGGAATATTGAGTGTTCAACCAGTTCGAAGAGAGCTTTCGCACACTCACCAAAGTGAATCCTATAAAAACCCCATAAACAGGCGACTTTACGACATTACTCAAGAGTATGCAGTTCCATATTCGTAAATGCAATCTACTCCAGGCAACTATATTATGGATCAAAATTATTCGAAGCGACAGTGGTAGTTGTTGACGTGTAAAAGTTTACTAAAAACTAAAACACATATGAGCATAACATATTTAACCTATGTTACTTGTACATTTTTTTTTTATGGTGTAGGGGGCAAACGAGCAGACGGGTCACCTGATGATAAATGACTACCGCCGCCCATGGGCACCTGTAACTCAAGAGTCACAAGTGCGTTAGGAGAAAAGGGGGAGGGGGGAAGGGGAAGGACGGGAATAGAGGAGAGGGAAGGGTTAGGGCCTCCGGTAACCTCACTCACGCGGCAAAATGCAATGCGAGCATTGCTTCACTGCCGGTTTTCTGTGAGGCCGTGGTATCGAGCGGAGATCGAGCCGGCCCATACGTGCCGAAGCATGGCTCTCCCACGTAAAACATAACAGTACTCATCTTTATACATATCCATATTAAAATATATAAGTACATTTTATTATAAAATACATATAGTGTACTGTGTATATACAACGACACTATAATAAATAAAAACGCATATGCTTTTAAAGAGTCACACATACCTGAAACATAAAAATGATACCGAGGTACTAAAGACAACTAAAGCCATACCAGCACTTTTTAGTATCGGCAATCTTAGCTTAGACATTCAGTTACGTACAATGTACAACTATGTATTTTAAAGCATCCTAGGGTAGTCTTGAGATAGGGTGAAATGTTATTTGTTTCAATGCCTTCAATTCACGCACTTCTGGAAGGGCCCTGGCAAATTGTTATACAGGCTAGTTATCCTTTCAGTTATAATTGGAATGGTTCTCAAGTCAACCCGTACATATATTTTTAATGTATGACCACGCATAACTTTTTACAGGGTAGATCGATTTCGATCATTGTTTTTTTTTATTGGATAGACTATACTTTGAAGTTGGTCAGGAGAAAAATAAGGGACTTTAAACCTGTAAGTAACTAAAAGGTATAATTATATTAGCCACAAAAAACTAAAAAATAAAAACGTTTTCACAAAAAAATAAACTGACGGAAGAAGAAAGGAACTGAAAAGCGAAAAATAAAATTGTTAGCCTAACTAAACTCGTACACTAATCTAAATACCTAAATAATTATGAGTCGGCACCAAACATAGAAACACGCAAATTAATTAATACGTAAATGAAGTGACGACGACGCGTCTATTTGTCGAAGTGATTTCGAATTTCAAATTTTTTTTTGTATGTTCCTTTCTTCTTTCGTCGGTTTAATTTTATGTCAAACAGTTTTTATATGTTCCTGTTTTGTTACAAGATTAGAGGTTTTTTTTTATTTTTTAAGGTCTTCTTTATTTTGTTTTAAAATTACCAGTAAATTCGAATATAAAGGTCTAAACAATAAAAATAATCCTAACCAATATGGATAAAAATAATAGCTGCTATGGAACATCTGTGAATTGCTTGGAGTATTGACGTAGGCGCTTCTACATTTCTAATTTTTCGTATTTTGTTTTCACTTTGCCCACCAGATAATACTATATTAGAGTTTAAAAATAGAAAGAAAACTGTTATAAAAAAAACATTCATTACAAAAATTTTCATCGTATAAAATTTAAGTAAGTATTTTATTTTTTTATATTTTTTTTTTTTTTGTTGCAAAAAACTGACACCTAAAAAGTTTAAAGTAAAATAATGGCTATTAGATTGGTTATATATCTTCATAGTTAAAAAATAGCCAAAAATTAATGCAAAAAACGCGTAACCGCTTGCCGTGACGCGGGCGCGCATTATTACTATTTAGAAGCCATCCATGGTCCAATTCTGAATTCGATTCTGCCGTCTCTTTATATGAAGAATTGATGTCCGCTAAAGAGGCGGTTTAAAGGAAACGGGAGAGGGTTAGTACTCTCCCGTCCCCGCAGAGGAGGCACCAGCGCCGGAGAGCGCAAAATGATCTCCGACCTCTATGGACACTGGCCTGAGAGTAACGAGTGAGGTTATGACAGCACACAAAGAAAGTAGCTTGATGTCAAAGTAAAGCTTTATGTGTTTTTTACATTCACTTTTGATTTTTTTTACCTATAATTATAGGGATTTCACATACTTATAGATTCTAAGATTAGTAGAATTACCTGTTTATATCTTCGTGTAGTAACACTGTTCTGTATTTTTGACCAAAAACATATTTTTCGACCGTAGGGTGGGCACGGAGATCTGTAATACAGGTTTTGAGCCTAGGACCTCAGCTCTCACTAAGGAGCTTTATATGCAATAAAATACTAAATGTATACTAAATAACTGACTAAAAACAGATGCAAAAAAACAATATTCACGTGGCTACAAGATCTTAATTACGAGGACACCGGAAATTTGCTAATTAATCCAGTTTAACGTAGCGTGAAATATTGTAAACATTCACACACACACACACACGCACACGCACACGCACACGCACACGCACACGCACACGCACACGCACACACATAGCAGTTTTGACCCATTTGAAAAAGTCTGCCTATACAAAAAAGCTCGATATTTGGGTGCCACACGAGCTCACTGAAAGAAACCTAATGAATCGTGTACTCATTTGCGATTCTATTGAAACGTAATGAAACTGAAAATTTTTATAAAGATTGATCACTGGTAATGAAAAGTAGATCATTTACGACAAGAACGTAGGAAAAAGATCATGGTCAAAGGGCAGTCAAGCTCCACATATTGTAGCGAAACCCGGATTAACACGCAATGAGGCGATGCTGTGTGTATGGTGGGATTGAAAGGGCATCGTTCATTATGATCTTTTACCGCCGCACAAAAACATTGATTAGGATCTCTACTGCCAACAACTAATGAGGCTCAAGCAAGAAATTAACAAAAACGGCCGGAATTGATCAACAGAAAAGGAGTGGTTTTCATCATGATAACGCCAGACCACACACATCTTTGGCCACACAGCAAAAATTTAAAGAGACCTGGTATCCTGAAATACAGGCCTTGAGCCTAGCTTATGTACCAGTCTCCCCACACTATCTAATTATTAAATTATGTGTTACCCAGATGTTTATCATATCATGTTTATATTGTGGTGAGAAATAAATATGTTTTATTATTATTATTATATGATTTATTTTATTTGACTGTACCTTATGAGAGAAATAAATGAAATATATTATTATCGCATTTTCATTGGTTATTTATTTATACATATGCGTGCAAATAAACCAGACCGAAATTGATAAAAACTGAAATTCATAAATCAGAATTAGTACAAGTTTAGCTTATAAAAGCGGTTCATTTTAAATATAAAATAAATAATTTTTATCGTCAAATTGTAAGGTACCTTGAGTGGAAAACTATGTTCAACAATTTCCTTAGTCAATGGTGTAGTAGTTCATACCGAAGTGGTTTGAGCACGAACCCACCCATTATACAGTAAAGTTAGTTCACCCGGGCACAGGTTGTCACACGCAACGTACAGCCTTGGCCGAACTAGGTTAATAGGCAGGTGTAGTGGCTACTTTGTGCTGAGGGCCACTGTAGCCGTTTCGGGCTTATTATCTTTTAGGAAACAGTAAGGTTTAACTCATGCGAGTACAATGCCTTTGGTGTGGCTGTAAGTACTTACTTAAACTGGGTTTTGATACAGATACTAGACTATACAGAATCTTAATATCAGATTTTAATGAGCATATGCTCTATATTGATTATTACTTTGGTTTTATTATAGTTTTTTTTGTAGTGGTCCATATTTAGATTTGAAATTTTGTAAAGACGCTTTTAATAATTGTATTAAAGAGTGGCGATCTCGGTGGTCGAATTTCGACCATAATTCATTAGGTAATTTTGATTTTTTTAAACAACGTTAGCTGACATTGTACCTATAGGTTTCCTTGCGATGATAAGTCAACATGTAGCCGTATTCACGTAATTTTTGAATTTTTGCAACGAAGTTCCTTATAGGGCGCTGCGGAGGGGTACCTTAGCCGGCAAAAAACGTCCTTAACGTAAGATTTTAATGTTTAGTCTATGTATGATGGCTATACAGTGTCTTATGTATAGTCTACGTGATGACTGTTATTATTATTATTTTATATTTTTATAAATCATTGTAAATAAAATAAAGGTGTTAAGATAATTTTGTAAAGTAGTTTTTTGATTTTCATCGATAAAAAAATCATAATAAAAAATGTATATCCGAATAATTATTTTCTTTATACCTCGAATATAACTTGAAATTAATATTTTTATAATAAGAAACTTCGTTCCTATCTGGTGTCCCACGACACCACACAGTTTTCTAACACATGTCATAATTTGAGCTTTCTGCACTTCTTCTAAGTATACACTTGAAATACTCCAAATATCATGATTTTGTTAATGCGTACAGAGATTTCCCTTCATGTATTAATATATAGAACGTATTCCATACAATGGCATAAGCGTGTCAAATAGTTTTTCAAATTTTACTTAAAATAAAAAACTTTTTAACAAAAAATTAAACCGATGAAAAGAACTAAAAGCAAAAAATAAATAAACCTTTTAAGTCTTGAGTATTGAGCTTTTTACATAAACTTTCAAATTTTATGTAAACTAATTTTGAGTCGGCGCTTTCGTGTATGTCATTGTACGGGAGCGATACCTTGTAATTTAATGCTAAAATACTACTATATTATATACATAGCTATCTACCTGTAACCTAATTAAATTTTAATCTCCCCTCCTACTACAAGATAAAGGTTTGTCTAACACCCGTATTCAAACGCTACTTGCATAAGTGGAACAGAAACTGCTATACACGGGCTTACACGGCTATATTATTCACAAAGGCTGCTGTAACTATGGACATTATGATGGGATAGCGCTTTAAATATAAACCGACGATCAACGAATGCATATGTTCGGTATATTTAAATTAAAATAGTATTTAAAAGAAATAGCATTCACTATCTAAGCAGATATTTCCTGTGCCCCATCTAATCTTGTAAACTACCTCGTAAACCTCCTAGTACTCTTCAGTACATACTAGCAACCCACTCCCGCTTCGCACAGGTAGCAAAAACATCTTCAACAATTTACACAGAACGGTAACAAATTATACACCTAAACCTTCCTCATGAATTGCTCTATCTATTGGTAAAAACCACATGAAAATCCGTTCAGTAGTTTTTAAGTTTATAGCGAACAGACAGACAGAGGTAACGGAGGACTTTGTTTTATAATATGTAGTGATAAGAATATATGAGACTGTAGCATAAATGCTACCGCCGCTTTTTTTTGTATTGTCCACAAGACAATCTACTCATATTTTACAATTATTGCTTACCAACGTTTTTGAGGTGAAGTAAAATTATTGCCGTGTCAATAAAATCCGGGTAAGCTGGGCACAAAGTCCCTGTTGAATCTGCGACGTTGCGTAATACTTGAGTACTTTCTTCAGACGAGTTACCGCATCAGCGCCGGCTGACTTATCACCCTTATCGACCTTTGTCAGAATTAGAGAGCCAATATAATTTTGAACTGATTTACTTTTTTTTTAAAGCAAGCTCATCATTTATTTTAGAACGCTTTATCTAAATATTTGGGTATTTGAATATTTCAATTAAAATATATTTTTAACAGAAATGTAAAGCTATTATTTATGATAAACCTAACCTGGACTACTCAAAGCAAATTTTACGTAAAAAATACAGCTTAATTTTAACCCACAAACAAACAAAATACGGTCTGCCTAAAATAAACCGGTTACCTATTTTTATAAGGCGAACCATGTGTTTGTCCAAGTTTCTAGGCGTTTAAAGAAACTGTTGTTATTGCTGAAAGCTATGTAAATTTTAAACCGTCTTCTGTCCTACTTAGTATGTACCTACTTAAATAGAATATCTATTTGGAGAATGGAAAAGAAGAAAGATCCTTACCGATCAAAACGGCTAAGCAATAAAGAATTGTTGGTTTTCTGCTGGCAAGTAGGAGCACCAGGTTATATGGAGGACAATAGTTTTTAAAACGGGTAAAGTTTATAATTATCAGTAACCACTTCAACACTGTAAACACTGCCTTTTCTTTTATTAACCAGTTGTTAGTCCTCTACATATTAATAAATAAAGGTCGTCACTCACTCAACGATCGGGCACCCGACCGTTCCGTCCCGACCTGGCACCGCTTCACTTCAGGCGGTTGAAATTTCTTTATAGGGACATCTTTACTCACTTCCATTCATCACTGCATACATGGACGGCGAGTAGACCACTCGGTGACCATTCGCTTACCACGCTTGGAGCACGAGTTGCCAACCCGAGTGGACTTTGACATTTCATGCACCCAAAAAGAAAAAAAAACATATTTTGTTATTCTTTATCAAGTGTAATAGCTATGAGAGCTAATTCACGGGTTGTAAAATTAAACACTACAAAACAAGAACGAACATTCACCGACTACTAGTCAGCTCGTTGACATGCGATGTTGATTCGTTAACCACGCGGCATCTACCCGTTCACCACGGGGCGTCAAATCTAGCGAGGCGGCGGTGCTGCGTCGGGTGCCAGGTTGTTTACTGAGTGACAACCTTTACTCGCTAGTGAAATCACCATGCCGCGTGCCGTAGGGTTGTTTCAATCTCTAAATAATTCATATAAAACGATAAGTCCTCTGATGTTATGTCCAAGGGTCAGCCTTCACGGACCTTCTGGAGTGCCTCCTTATTACTATTTCATGCACTTACAGTACATGCGTTCGATGAACTAATCCAGGCAAGAGTGTATATTATGTGCATGTTAGATTGAGAGTCACATTCATCGGTATCATCTCCTTGTGTTTCAGTTTTAATATTTAACATTTTAATAGTATTTTATTAGATAGAGTAATCCCACCTCATTTTAATAAATATTCCACATCTAACTATAGAAAAATTCGTAATGCCGCTATTTAGGATGGTTGAGGTCGTTATCCTTATTTAAAAAAAAACTGTTTCTTTTTAATTGGTTTCAGGATTATTCTTCTTCTCTCACCGTCTATTTTATTATAATGTCTGGCATCTTGGTCTAGTGGTAACTGATCCGGTCTACTGAGTCAGAGGCTGTGGGTTCGATTCCCACCCAGGACGAAAAAAATTTATGACGTTTACAGACCTAATGCAGTATCAGCAAGAGTAGTACGAAGTTGGTTCAAGCGTTTTCAGTCCGGGAATTTTGAAGTCAAAGATGCAGCTCGTTCTAGTCGCCCACAGACGGATAACGTCGATGCCATTTTAAATGAAGTTGAGCAAGATCGGCATATTAGTAGTTACGACATAGCCGAGGAACTGAGGATTGACCACAAAGCAGTTTTGACTCATTTGAAAAAGTCTGCCTACACAGAAAAGCTCGATATTTGGGTGCCACATGAGCTCACTGAAAGAAACCTAATGAATCGTGTACTCATTTGCGATTCTATTGAAACGTAATGAAACCGAACCATTTTTATAAAGATTGATCACTGGTCATGAAAAGTAGATCATTTACGACAAGAACGTGGGAAAAAGATCACGGTCAAAGGGCAGTCAAGCTCCACAGACTGTAGCGAAACCCGGATTAACACGCAATGAGGCGATGCTGTGTGGGGTGTGGGATTGAAAGGGCATCGTTCATTATGATCTTTTACCGCTGCACAAAACCATTGATTAGGATCTCTACTGCCAACAACTAATGAGGCTCAAGCAAGAAATTAACAAAAACGGCCGGAATTGATCAACAAAAAAGGAGTGGTCTTTCATCATGATAACGCCAGGCCGCACACATCTTTGGCCACACAGCAAAAATTTAAAGAGCTTGGTTAAGAAGTGTTAATGCATCCACCATACACTCCTGACCTTGCATCCTCAGATTTTCACTTCAGATGTTTCGGTCTCTTCAGACTTCTTTGGGTAGTGTTAGGTTAACTTGAAGAGGGGTTTGACCAAACTACTTGTCGCAGTTTTTTGATCAAAAATTCCAAGATTCATTCGGGATTCTGTCACTACCTACAACATGGCAACTAGTTATCGAACAAAATTTAACATTTATATTATAACTAAATGTTATTAAACTATGAAAAAAATGTCATAATTTTTTATGTAAAATACGAAGAAACTTTTTCCCCGACCTTATATTAAGTATGTTTATCAGCAGTCATGTTACCATAGTAACGGCTCTGCCTATAATAGTTTAGGACCAGACGGCCGGTAAAGTCATAAAAAAAAATTGCGTCTGTTTCGAATTTGGAGTGCAAAACCGAACCTGACAATTTTAAAACCCATGCTAGTTAATTGCTTCCTTAAAATTAAAATTAAATATTTTAAAACATCAACGTGATAAACGCATTGCCTCCATTTCGTAGAATTTGTATTCTTCAGAAACGAAACTTCATTCAGTTGCTATGATATGGGGACCGCTATGGACAACTAGGTATCAACACTCCCCGTTTTTCATACATACGGAATAAGGTACCAGAACCCTCACAACACGTCACGTCATGTATTTTAAATTTCGGCAGATATACATACGTAGCTGTATGACAAACATTTCATTTTAAAAAGTTTGTACATTCAATATAGGAATTTCGTACGCACATATATGACTTTTATATTTACGTATCAACTATATCTTTCGAGAATTAATAAGTAATAATAATAATAAGAGGTTTCCCGTTGCCAAAGAATCTACCTAGGATTTGCAATCGTTGAGATATTATGTTTCTGTGATCTGAGATCCTTTCTATTCTATAAATCCATCTATTATATAATATTAAAAAAATGGAATTGTGTAGAACCGTATTGTATTCAAAAAAGGTCACAGTTGTCGTTCTTGTGGTAGAACACTGGGAACGACAGCTTTTTCCTTATTTGTTTTTTCATACATTGTCGGTTGGAAGTGAGGAAAATAATTCATCGTTCCACATTCGCGTTCAAATATTTGATAATATTTGTTGACGCAAGCTGAATTTGAATCACTTTCAAGGAAAATATAAATACGAATATAACAACGTTTTGAGTCTTATATTATTTACATAATTGTACATATATTAAAATTTGTGTAATTCTACTAACCCCCGTGGTTTGACTACAATATAGGGGTATTGATCTACGTAGAATATTGTCTTTTCTTAATTTAATAATAATTATTAATTAATTTTTATTTTTTAATGGATTATGTGATGAGATCCAGATCTATAATAAATCTCAAAATTTTAAAGTGAGTCCTAAAATTTACAAGTCTTAATGGAATACATCGTAACGTTTAGCAGCATTTATTAATTAAACCTAGTTTTTATCAAGAATACAACTTTTATTTCTGGGTTGTTTAATAAAATAATTTTGAAAACACCTTCACCGCAGACAAAACAACAATCAACCATAATGTTCAGTGATCATTTTAAAGCGAAATTCTAAACTAAGTTGGTTAAAAAAATTATGATAGTTGATTTTATAATATGTAGGCAAATAATACAATGTTAAGTGTATTTTTACAAACAGTGTACTTTTACAAAAGCTGATTATAGTATTTTAAAAAAAAAGGCAAGAAGTTAGGTGGAGGAGTTTACAATGTAAGCTAAAAATCAAACGCTTAACAAAAAGAATTACATTCAATTCAGTACAATGAATTCGCGGGAATATGTTCTTTAATATTCCTCATTTTCTGAAAAGTCCGTTAAACATAGGCACAGAAATACCTAATGAGTTAATGACAGAATATGAATAGAGTATTATTTTTCTAAACAGCTGTAATATATACTTTTATAAATGATTGGGCTTTTATTTTTGTTGCTATTAATTATCTTACCACCTTAAAATAAATAACTATGAATCTTTGTATTCAAAACTAGCAAGTAAAACTGACTCTCAATAACCCTCACAAACACATTAACCCATTCATGTATGAAAGCACGCATACACACAAACCTCACATACACACTCTCAAAAACAATGGATTTTTGACACATAAACATTGTCGGATTCCCTGTTTCTTTAACTGGCATGTTTGCAAAAGTTCCACATTGCTCCGAGAGACCTAGTTACTTGTAATAAAGTCAGGTTGGCATCAAAACAGCAACTTAAGTGAATGTACTCATAACTAAGTGACTGAGCTTCAAATTGTGCAAATGTTTTTATACCCTTGTGTCAGCTTACCTAACATAATTCGGTGCATGTAAATAAAGGTTTATTTTGGACATGTCAAGGAATAGTACCTTCGTCAAAAGCACCTAGGTGTTATTTGATCCGAGATGATGAGAAGATCCTTGGCGACGTTTTCCGTAAAGCCGGCAATTTCTACCTCTTTGTACCTGTCCTTATGCATACAACTTCCAGTTAAATAAACGACTTGGTGTTCTTTTTGTTACATACAAAAATGTGAAAGTTAAAAAGATAAAGACAAAATATAAATCAACAAGAGTATAATGACAAAAACATAAATCGTAAGTTTTCATACATTAAATTTGCAAAACAAGCACTCGGGTGCCTAATACGCGTCAACTCAGATTAAGCGCCAAAATGCTCGAGCACACTTGAAATGTGAATAAAATATTAACCTAAATTCATTAAAATAGAGCTTAAAATTGAATACAAGTACTATATTCTAGCCGTAATCATGCGAGTAGAATAAATTATGACTCTAATGGTTTGCGGTTCCCAGAAGATTTTTTTTTTTTATGGTATAGGGGGCAAACGAGCAGACGGGTCACCTGATGGTAAATGATGGGCCGCCGCCCATGGGCACCTGCAACTCGAGAATCACAAGTGCGTTGCCGGCCTTTAGATACCTAAAAAATCCAGTAATAATAAGTTGAAAGCTTGTTTTAGAAGGGGGTTCACGTTGGTATTGTAATGAGGTTCGAACGCGCAACAACTTAGATACAACAACATACTTAGATCAAATATACCATAGATACTCTTACAAAAATCGCGTCAAATAGTACATCCATACTTTACGTGCATGCATTTAATATGCCATCGTAATAATAAACCAGATCATACAATGAGTGTTCTTGTAAATAAATGTTGTAATAGTTTGATACAAAAATTGCAATGTATGGCGTTTGTAGTTTATTACATATTACAACGGACCGTGTTAGACTCTTGGTACCTATTCCATATTGTACTTTAAAAAATTAAAGCTATCATAAAAATATTATACTTTTCGAAAGTACGACATTTCATGCCTTTTCATTTCTAAAGCATAGTTTTATAATCTTTCGGCTACACCTAAAACGTCACACCGCTAACGTGGGCGTAAAGCGTCTGATAACTCAACTGTGCTTACACCTTGCCATTTTTTGAGCGCCGATCAAAGATCTATGGTATATATTAAAATCGAAGATTCTTAAATTCCAATAAAAGCATCCACTAATAAAACAATAGTGTTTTTGGAATTAAATCACTGAGTCCAGTACGTTCCACGAATTTAAAAATGTATATTAATAGCACAATCCACGGACTTTAAAATTTATATTTAGTCAAAAATTTATATTTTTATTAAGATTACATAATTATGCAGGGTAGAATAAATAATAAATGAGACTATCTATCGTAAATGAGTATGAGTCTATCTATCGTTTATACATCTACATCTTCTGTCTATATTTATCTGGGTATATCTATATCTTCTCTATCTATCTATCTATTCTATATCTATAGATACATATATATAATAAATCTGTAGACTGGTATATTGGATTGTGCACGCATCACGTAAAAAGTACAAAACAATCGTAAAAAAGAAGTTATTATTGTGTGTAATTCGGTGTAACATTTAGTTTCTGATCCATGGCTAGCGATCGCGTTCGGTATTCAGAAAGAGTAGACGATTGAAACGGTAGGTATGGACATTTTTGTAGAAAATTATATATCTTATTCAGTAATCTGTGGCAATACTAACTATATTTATTTATGGTCATTTATTTTGTAAGATAATTGAAGTTAGGCTTCAAACGTGTGAAATCTTATGTTACACAGCGACTGTAAACAAGGCCAAATATTATTTGTTGCAGGGGTGGACCTTAGTATTGGCAGGGAGTCATTTCTGTTATACCGATGACACGGTGATGACGACCCTAGAGGGGCCCATTCGAGGAAGTGGCACTCATTGACTGAGTAGTTACACCGAGTAAAGGTAAATTGTTGTAAAATGTGTTACATGTTCCATACATAATTTGTACAGACCTTATAATACGACTTATAATGGTTTGACAACGTATATAATTGCACTGTGCGGGAAAGATTCAACCTCAATCACAAATTTTTCATACATTTACGCCTATATGCATTGGTCTGGATGTTTTGTATGTATTTAAAAAAATAGGTTCTTTACAACGTTTATTCATCCGTGTTATCCACCCATAATTATATGAATAAGTATTATGTGTCTGGGTGAAATTTATTTTTATTTATTTACACTTCCTACAAATACATTGCAAAAGGACTTAATGCCGTAGGCATTTTCTTCCAATCAACCTTTCGGTAACGCAGACACGTGCATGGCAGATGTAGGTATAGTTAAAATCTTAGACGTTGTCGGAGATATAAAAAATATGTAGATATTACGTAAATAAGCCTACATATACATTCACATAATGAAGACATTTGTAGAGTAAGTATTTATATTATTCAGGTGATTCTGCCAATAATTCACTTTAGAGCTGACTATACCGATTAGTGGACATCCTGATTTCTTGTGGGAGCGCATTTCCGAGGTTTACAGCTTGGACAGTGAAGAAAGAATGAACTTAACTAGAGTTATGAGAGAAGGAGAAGATTAGTAGAAGAGCGCAGATTTTTGCCATGATTACAACACAGATATTAGAAATTAGATGTTAAATAGTTAGGGGAATTAGGAGAGTAGAAAAGAGTACAAAGCAGGGTCAAGGTCCTCAAACTGCGGCGTTGCCTAATAGGTAACGGTTGACTGCGATAAGTGGATATAATGATCGTTAAGCAAATTGAATATGAATCGGATGCAATAATTACCTATAAAGAAGTCGGTCTAGTTTGTTGAGCAGATCTGCATTCTGCATTCTGATGTGTGATCACCATAGTCGATGATCTAAAATATGTATCAAATCAAATCAAATCAATCTTTATTTGCCAACTAAGTGTACATAAATGGTCTTATTATAACAATTTGTCTCAACTTAGTAGCCTTTTACGGGCATTGCAAATTTGAGAGAAAATATACAAAAAGAATTATTAAATACAAGCATTAAAGAAAAAATACATTAATGAATGAATAATAAAAAAATATTAAATCTTGCAAAAACCATTAACTTACTATACCGGCGTAGTAACGTACGTAACGTAACGTAGTACTAAGAAGCGATTTATGACATTTTACATCGACACATTTTTTACGAAACCGTTTTTTTCTTTTTTTTTGAATTTTTGTTAACTTAATGTTTAGGTATATTAATTAAATAATTTGTGTAAAAGATATGTAATTTGTTATTTGTGTTTTGCTTCAATGTATTCTTTAACTGAATAGAAGCATTTTTCAGTAAAGAATGCTTTTAGTTTTTTAGTAAATAGTGTAACTGTAGTTTCAGTTTTTATGTGGGTAGGTAATTTGTTGTATATTTTTACAGCCATGTAGTAGGGACTTTGTATGTATTTTGTAAGTATAAAGTATATTTATTAATAGTCTGATTACCATATTACAGGCTCTGTCTATTTGGCGATCAGACGACCGTGCTTGTGGTGTCTCATATTATTATTATTATTGCCACTCAAACAGTTCCGCTTAAAGGACCATTATTCAGCATCGATAAATTCATCCGAGTCCCACTTATTGGACTCAATAATATTTAATTTTTATTTATTATTAATTAACACTACACCAAGTCTAAAAAAATATGATTAAAAAAATGCTTATATGTTTAACGCCGACTCATCATAACCCTCCACCGTATTTAAAGTGTTTCAATGAATGTGTATTGTTGAGATCTTCAAGACATCATCTTCAACTTTCGTACGTGTCATTCTAACAAAAAGCCAATCCATCAACTTGATTATCAATGAATAAGTACTTAGATAAAAAAAATTTAAAGGTACTCATAAAATCAAGTGTTATGGAGATTATTAATATTTATAACTGTTATATGATCGTTAATTAAATCTTAAATCTTTAGATTGAAGATATCAAGTGTATTGGACATTATTTTTTTGTTTGTATTCTTACGCCATTTGACAAATAACAGAAGCGATTTATATTAAACGTCAAAATGAGAGTCATCAGACGGCATTCTTTAAATGTTGTTTTTTTTTTTTTATCTTCATTCTTTTTTTATGACCAGCGTTAATGAGTTTTGAGAAAAGTAAAACCTATAATTTCGTGTACGGATAAAGCGCAACGCAGGTTAAGCACGCAGATATTTCCTTGTTTCATGAATCATGATGGTATTCTTAAAACATTGATACATAACCAACTTATCACATTTTTCTTGTGTGTAGATTATGGCATAGCTATTATTAAAGTCAAATTCAAATCATGAACCACATTTAGTAACGTAGGTATTTGACGAAATGACAGGCAGATGAGTATTTCGGTAATAAAATAAAGCGGCGGAAGCGTAATGGCGAATTCGTCGGACTTGCGATCAAGTGGTTGCACATTCGAACCCCACCCAGTGCACTAGCACAGTATAAAATGGCACTAGCGACGTGAACCTACTCCTAACACAAGCATTTTTAGCTTAAGGGGAGGGCTGGAGGGGTTAACGATAATACTAGTAATGCACGTTACTAGTAGTCTTTAAAAAAAAAATGTGTAGTCAGTTTTGCAATAAGGATTTAATTAATAATTTAGCCATCAGAAAGCGGAAAAGAGAGGACATTATATCACATGCCGTAACAAAGGCTAGCTAAGTATGTTAAGCCTTACGGGTGCCACGTCTTTTAGTTAATAACTATACTAACTTTTAAACTTTCGCGTTCCTTGATAAATAATTATAAAACAGGAATTAACTCGATCAAAAGGTATATTACGTACTTTGAATTGCCCGACGTTTCGACCAGGTTGCACTGGCCTTGGTGACCGGCTTAGTTGTGCACGCCTTCCGTCATAGAGTCCGTGAGGTAGAAGGTCCTTCAGTCACCCGCACATTTCCGATATTTTGGATTTTTTCGTTTCGCCACGTACCGTCACAGGCGTCATATACTATACTAACAGTGTCCCTATTCTGTAAGCAAAACGATGTGTTCGTATTCTGTTGCTTATCCAACTGCGCATAAAAGCGACGTGACACTTTTTTTACCACTAGATTCCACTTTTTATTATTTTTAATTTCAAATCCTCCACGTACATTATTATTATTATTGTTTAAGTGCTTAGTGTCACCTCGACCATTTCTGGTCTTTTGTAGCGCACTTTTTGCTTTATAGTTCACTGCTCAGACTTATGGCTTCGAGAAACCTCCAGATCCTTTCAGAAGTGATTGTTTGTATTTCCTGGGTTGCATGATGTGTAACCCTAGGTTAATACTTCGGTGTCGGCGTGCCGCATTAGTGGGCCACAAGAGCATAGAATATGCATTGTAGTTTCTTCTGCCTCTTGACATAATCTGCATATTATGTTCTCGCCCAACTTTAAGTTGAACATATGTTTGTTCAGTTTGCAGTCTCCGGTGAGGACTCTTGTTACTGCACAGGTTTTGTATCTTTCGAGCTCTAAAAGTTTTTTTGACACTTTATTATCATAGCCCTTTATAAAGGCTTTCGGCCACATACATACAACTATTGAGTAAAAGCGAAGTTCGGTGGAAAGGACTTGCTGCTGTAAATTCAAACTAGTGATTGGTGCCTGCTTGAAGTACTTATATCTCTGCATGCACGTCTGATTAGCAGGATTCACCGTCATCGTGATTCTTTTGGGGCTTTGGACATGATTTGGTACAAAACATTCATTCAGATCCCACCTGTAATCCTGAGCTCTTACATGTATTTTATAAGTCTGTGGTTACATTGCTTATTTGCGGAAATGAAATGTGAGGACAATGTAACGTATTGTTCCAAACTTTGAACAGTCGCGCAAATTACTACTATAAGAACCTACGTAGCAGCAGCTAGCAGTTCGGAGATGACCAGCCCCGACTAACGGCACTCGTTCACGGTTCGGGTACTGATCAATAATATAAATGAGAATCTGACAGAGGGCATCAGTTACTCATAAATTAAAAAAATTAAAAACCCCCGACACAAAATAATAAAAATAGTATGAACGGCCATCTTGGATTTGAAATTTATCATAGTGTATAGTATTCTACTAGTCAAGCCCTTTCATTTGATATCCATATTGAGGGAGTTGTGAAAAAATATGTAATCCGCGGCGGCGGCCATCTTAAACCGATTTTCATCAAACATAGCTAAGAACACTCCCGATTAATTCACCTTTCAAACAAAAAAAACAAAATCAAAATCGGTTCATCCCTTCGGGACCTACGATGCCACGTCTGTGACGACAGACACACACACACAGACACGTCAAATTTATAACACCCCGTCGTTTTTGCGACGGGGGTTAAAAAGTATTGTACAAAGTCAGAAGAATGCTTTGTATCAGACAAGCGAGCAGAAATTAATGGCGGCTACGGCAAAAATGGAACAAGTATATTTATTGTTCCGCGATGACTGCAGATCAAGTGTGAGCTAAAGTTACTTTCTAAAATATTTTTATAACGATACCTACCTATATGTTAATGGTATAGGAATTCTTTCAAGTGACGTAGGCACATATTATTATTTACAGCTTAGGTATGAATTGAGGCTGTTTGATGTTTGCTTAACAATGGATGTAAAATAATAATAGTGAAGTATCATCTTGCGACATCGAATGACTCTGTGTATTTTTTAGAGTCCCGTTAGAAATGAACGTACAAAAATAGACTTATCTATTAATACATAAAGGGATGTCTTTGAACTCTTATTTAAGCAAATTTCGTTCAGGATTGTCAGTGTGACAATTGGAATAATTCAAGTTTATTTGTTCTCCACAATGTTATTTATTTCATTTCTATATTTATTTTATGTCTATAATTTTAAATCAATAAGTGTTTTATAAATTTTCAAATTCTACGAAAACGACTACAAAATGCTACAGAGATCCAGTATACATGTTGACCCGTCATGGTACGGGAAGTCTATACAATGACTGTTCAAGTTATACTGGATCGTGATATAAAATAAAACATTAAGTTAATTAATTTGGTCGCAATTCGATCACCAAACGATTTCTAGTTCTATTTATTAAATAAACTACAGTTAATTAACTTTTTTTTAAATCTTTCATTGAAGTATAGTGGCGTGTGTGTGTGTGAGTAAAGGTTGAGGTGATTTTTTTATCTATAGTCTGTTTTTTAACTACGTACATATTACGTGTAATTCTTGTGTTTTTTGAAACCGATCTCAAAATGAATTCAAAGTGTTGTTTTAATAATTGTATTGATATTGTTTCTTTTGCCAAAAAAGCTTTTATGTCGTATCGTGTCGTCGAAACGGAACGTTTTGTATAGAGTGAGATAAAAATTAAAAAGTATTTGTCTGTCAATGTTGCGTTTATTGGATGTAGGGGAAAAATTAGGAAGGATTCGTCTTAGAACATAGTAACTGGGTTAGATGATACTGTCATCCGCTATGTGCGATGTGTGTAGTAGAAGTGCGCCATGTATTTCACCGGAGACCTGTCTACTTACCATAATATGCAAAACACAACGATATTATCGATTATCAAACGTTTTGGTGTAACCGACGATGTAAGCTATATAAAACTACTACGTGATACACCTGGCGATATAACTTTAACCAAACGGAAGGTGTGTAGTACTATGGTGATTTAAACACACTATAAGTACCTACTACAATGACGGCTGACACAGGGTTGCCTCTACTTTATGATAGATAGAGGAAAGAGTTCTGATAAAGGTCTTTGGACTTCATTATAAAAATAGCTATAATAGACTTTGTTTACGTGGATAAACGTATCTATTTAGGGTGTTGGATACGTGTCGCTTAAAACAATCAATTCGATATAATCGAATTATCAAATGTCGATTTTAAAATCCATAAATATTATGTAGCACCCAGGAAATCCACATTTAACATTCCATGCTTGACCAACACACACAAAACGCATATTTACGTAAGTATGTGACGATGACAACTAACCCAACAAGTCAATTAATTTTATTAGCGATGCGCGATGACAAAAAACTAAACTATACTTCAGCCAAATTCGATACGGAATATTTACTAACATTGCGTTACTAAGTAGCCACTGATGGGTATGTATTTTTTTACCTATTGGCAAATATATACCTTTAAAAATATTTGTTGTTGCGACAACAAATAATTTTAAAAATATATCATTTGGAAACTTACGTATTTGAAATTAAATAACCCTATATCAATATTTGTGTATTATAAAGAAGTAAAGGAAAGAACTAAACAAGTAATTCGAAAATATTAATTTCAGAACATCCCAGATCCAAAATCCAAATTCCAATGTTGGAATTTTCAAAAAGTAGAATTATTTAAAGAGAAACACATTCAAATGTAGTAATGTAAATCCTTCTGGAACAGAGATAAACAAGAATGTCTCTAAAAACAGGCATGAGGCCATGTGGTGTGAAAAATGAAATAAACTCAAACTTACATAGTAAATTGAAATAAAACTATTTTTCACGGATTCTATCGCGATTTATTTGGTGTTACTTTACTATCTAAACATAGTAAATCCGATTAGAGATGAATAAAATTGCCTCCAGCTACAAATACGATACAATACAGTATAAAAGTCTGTGTATTCAGCATCCAGAATTAGGGGTTTGAAACAAAATCACGAAACATAAGAAGCTATAATTATGAAAATCCTCGCTTCGCTTAAGGACTTGTAGCAACGAACTTGTAGTTACGAATCAATGCAATAACTGAAGCATTACTATTTTTATTGACCAAATCTATTAACTAAAGAAACATAGGCTAAAATCTATTAACTCGAAAGGAAAATAGGGAACTATACTAACTAAAGCATCAGCAAACAGCGATCTTTTTCAATCATAAACGCCCAATATACATCAAAGGCAATTTAGAAGACCACGACTGCTCTAAGACACTTGAAAGCCTTCATAAAGGGCTACGACAACAAAGAATAAAAAGAACTTCTGGAGCTCAAAAGATACAAAGCCTGTGCAGTAACAAGAATCCTCACCAATGACCTCCTCACCAACTGAATGAATGTTTTGTACCAAATCATGTCCAAAGCCCCAAAAGAATCACGATGACGTTGAATCCTGCTAATCAGACGTGCATGCAGAGATATAAGTACTTCGAGCAGGCATCAATTACTAGATTGAATTTACCGCAGCAAGTCCTTTCCACTGAACTTCGCTTTTACTCAATAGTTGTATGTACATGGCCGAAAGTCTTTATAAAGGGCTATGACAATAAAGTGTCCAAAAAGCTTTTAGAGCTCAAAAGATACAAAACCTGTGCAGTAACAAGAGTCCTCACCGGACACTGCAAACTGAACAAATATATGTTCAACCTAAAGTTGGGCGAGAACATAATATGCAGATTATGTCAAGAGGCAGAATATATATCATCTCAATTGGATTCAATTCACAATAGAAGTGAAGGTATTATTATTTTTCACCTAAGAGTCTGTATCATATGCCATACATTTTTGTTTTTTCGGTTTCACTCAGTCAAGTAAATTTCTTTTGAGCATTGACGTCTGTAAAAAGGTACCTTTCTTATGCCGCGTTCCAATAAACAAGAAACGATTCGTTTTGCTTACGGATGGTAAAATTGTAAGCAAAACGAATCGTTTCTTGTTTATTGGAATGCGGCATTAGTCAGCTACTTTTGTACATCTGATTTCAACCAAATCAAATTGTTGTCCATAACAATTACAGAATTTGACTCAAGTGATGCAAAATTTAGTTGAACCAATGTTCAAACATTTTTTAATGTAATTCCTGGTCTCCTTCTACTTTCTTACTTTCAAAAATTAACTCCCTATCGTTAAGAAATTCATCTTTACTTCCTATAAAGTAAACGATAATAACGGTCAGTTATTATTATTAATAGTCCTACTTATTCTAATAACAATGAAATTATCTTAACATTTAAAAACTTTTACCTATATGTAATATAATGCACGCAGCTATCCGCTTATACCTACATCGTGCATACGATTTTGCGCTTTAGTTAAATTGAGTGATATTAATATATATTCACACTACAAAAATCCTCCGCGCCTTATCCCACCTAAGTTGGGGTTGATTTTTTAGTCTTAGCACTATACGGTCGAACTTCGATATTTTACGTGAAGCAACTGCCATTAGTTAGACCTCTACAACCCTACTAGGCGATATCGAAGTTCTGTATTTCGACCAGGTTGTCGGACTTTTTAGGGCTCCAACTACCCGTAACGAATGCCACAGGTACCCGCGCTTTTGCGGGCAGGCGTTAGGAGGGGTCCGGATGTCTTAATAAAGCTGTTCCCGGACTCCTCCTATTTTAGGCGCAGTACGGCACACCGTGTGGTTTTTTAGTCGATTCGATTCCGACACACAACCCAACCGAAAACCCCGGTGGAGTGACGACCCGAGAGGGTTTCCACACGCATAAAAAAAAAAGGTTGTCGGACTTCTTAGGGCTCCAACTACCCGTAACGTTCATATGGCATCCGGGACCGAGGGCTTAACGTGCTCTCCGAGGCACAGAGGGGTCTCCCATCCTAAGATTGACCTGGCTAGTATTACTTAATCTTGTAATGTGCTAACCTACTCGGTTACCACTTAGCCTCGAGCCCCGGAGGATGATTATAATAGTGCTATATTTACACATAAAAAGTTAGTCGCTATGTAACAGTGGTATATTGTAGCTGCATAGCTTCTTAAATATTTGATGTTTAATAGCAAAAATGTTTGTATTCTATTAAAGGATTCTATATGTCATTCATTACATTACCGGCAAAAAAATATTACACATACGATATAAATACAATAAAAAAATATTACACATTCATCAATGGAACAGTAAAAAAATTCAAAGATTCGTGTGATTTAAACGCTGCCATTTCGGCACACTTTTTCTGTGATGTCAAAGACCACGAAGTGTTTGATACTTTATTGTTTATGAAAATAAAAGTCATAAAACCTGCCTATTATTACAGGACAGAGAACAGAGAAACTTATTTTCAATATTGTATTGTAGAGTCTTGTGCATATTCCCAAATATATTCATTATAAATAACCAAATTGTTGTTGATCTGCGAAAGTTGAAGAGTTATAGGGTTGTAAGACGTATAGTTGTTATTTTTTATTTGATCATTTTTGTTTTAAGGTATTTTTTAACATATTACGAATTTGGTGATTAGACTGAGTTCCAGTAAACAAAATGACAGTAAAATCGTAAAGTACAAATAAGAAATATAGGTAAAATTACAATATTTCTGCATTCTAATTATGACAACCCTAAATATGACGACATATAGTTTGTTTATAAAGATTCCATATCCAATTTGGCTCAAGTATAGATTGTGTTGATTTTTCTAATACTTGGTTTAGAATTCCCTTCACTCGTAACTTATTAAAATAATAAGGTAGTTTGTAGCGTAATACTAGTTTTACTTATTTACTTTCAAACTTTCTTTTAGTTTTGAGCAATTAAATACGATTACTACGACTGAATCTAAAAAAAAATATTTACAATGAAGATAACTGTGTAGAAGAGCTGTAAAGTTATTGTTATGAAAATGCTGATATGATAGCGAAAACGTAAGTACCACTTACTACTAAGTTAAAACTTAACCAGAAACAAAAAGAAATAGAACAGAAAGAAGAAGAGAACAAAACCAAACAGGAAAACTTATCTTCTATACCACTTTACATAAAATAACCCTTTTCTCGGGATGTAGAACGTTTAAAATTCAAAACTTACGTCTGCGTATCTGCACAGTGACTTGTACTGCCACAGTTTTAGATTCATCAATGCATGCAACGACCCATTGAAACACACATTCATAGGCTACGTAACAATCAGTTGAGGCGTTCCGCTTGATATACTTCGATCGAAATTAATACCAGCTCTGTTATTGTTTATAAACTGAGCGAATACGTAGTGCCTATCAGGCCTGTTGTATGTAGGTAGTGTTCACACAAATCTTTAGAAACTTCATGAAAATCTCTCAGGCATTCCTTCCTTCACCATAGATTTTTAAAAAGCACACTAAATTTGAACCGCGACCGTGTAACAATTATGAGACAGACTAATTACTTTAGAGCGATTTCTCGGCATAACATCTATTAGAACTTGGAAGACTGAAACAGAGAAAAATAAATAAGAAATATATAAATTATTTTAATATGGTAACTAAAAACCAATTATACCGCAGTTATTGCGAAATATAAAGACTGCAATAAACCCAAAAGTATTTCAATTATTGGTATTGGTATTGGTGTAGGTATTGGTGTAGGGCTCTGTTTCCGCATTTAGACTCATAGACGGTCCATTATGCGTTGAGATAGGCTGACTAGTTGAGCTAGCCTAGCTCTTTCCAGAAGCACAGAAGCATCCTGGGGCGTTCACATGCTTCTAGGAGCGATCTCGCACCCGCGAGAATACTAGCCCGTTGTGTGGCCCTCCCTCGCACTCCAGGATAACGTGGGCGGCCGTTTCCTCCGCGTTGAGACATCCTCTGCATAGAGGACTGTCTGTCGCACTGATGGTATTTCAATAATTTAGTTTTCTACGAAATTAATCCATCAATTTGTTCTACCAGACGTGTTCGTTTGACTTTTCGCTGGTTTGCGAGAATAGCGACGGAACTAAAAATTATTGATTTTTGATAATGGAAATGAATTTGTGATTGCGGCTAGAGTATTTTGTCTCAAATATGTAATGAACTTGTCGCTTTCTAATCTGTACGACCTTATTTAGCTGTGTTTAAAATATAAGACCAGTTGGAACCGGCCTCCATCCACCGTTGACATGCGATCTTTATAAAGTCATCTGACCATCTTGTAATAGGAATAATATTTGACCTAATGTAATTTACCAACTTAGATATTAAGTGGTGAGATGTGATTCCGTGTGATATATGTGTATAATACGTATAATGTAGGTATGTAGCTGCATATTTGCAACTGCATATAACGATGTCTCACCTTATTGTCAGCCTAGTCGCAATAAACGAGTAACACGTGGTTCAATACAAAGTTTTTTGATAAAATTATTTTTTATTCATCAAAGTAATCTCCTTCAACTGCGATACAGTTCTCCCACGTTTTTCTAACTTTTCTATTGCATGTGTGTAGAACGATTTATCATTGGCTTCAAAATAAACTTCCGTTACTGCGATTATCCACCCTGCTGACTGCCAATTTCATCCATTGTCACATACCTACTGTTGTAAAATATCCTTTTTATTTCCATTGAACAGTACCAAACAGCGCTCTGAATCATTGATATGTTGTTGTTTTTGAGAAATTTTGTTAGCAAACGCGACACCCATTTGGGAAAAACTTTTTCAAGGCCAAATTTTTGATGTGACATAGTGAAAACATTACCAGTTGAAATCTTCACTTTTACCTTCCGATCTTCCTTCACGATTTTCAGGGCTTGGTTGATGTTTTGTTGAGTCACTGCTTAAGTTAGAAGACTAGAGCGTTCAGCATCATTTATGTCTGTACGACCGCGTTTGAAATCGGCATACCACCGACGAATGGTTGGTTTAGACGGAGCAGATTCCGGATAAAATTTTGTAAGCCACTGTTGTGCTTAAACGGTGTTTTTTCTCATTAAAAAACAATGTTTTATCAAAACACGAAACTCGTTTTTTCCATTGTTTTCAAAATTACAAAAGTAGCGTCACATAAATATCTGTCTTTACTCAATATATCATTGCTCGATTTTCAAAAAAAAATAAACTTACATATATCATTTGATGGCCAGTACCTTCTAAAAATAAAAAATAAATGTAATGTATGCGCCATCGTCAAGTTAGTCTCTGGACATAATGAACTACTTTTCACTATTACTACTTGTTATTTTGCTTCCCAATTATCCCCAAGTTTGTTTATTCTTACTTGTATAATCTTATGCTTAATTCATATTAAATATCCCACATATTTCTCTTGCATCTACTTTAGATGTTGTGACGTAGTATATATATTTAAAAAGTGAAAGCCTTTTAAACTCGAAACAAGTTTCGTTTGTTCGAAATCTAAAGTATCTTAAATATCACCTCTCATAAATACATAATTTGTCTCAACACGGGTAAATGGTTTTGATTCGAATATTATTTTAAAATTAATATTTTAAAAGAATGTTCGACTCATAACCAGTTTGGGATGTAAGGCAACAAAATAATTAAAACTATAAGTAGATAAGTACTAAAAAACCAACTTTGTAAAAAATCTTTTTATTTTCTATAAAATTACTTTTTTAAAAAGAATTTTGAACATAATTACTTAATGAGTGTAATGAAAATAGAAACGAGACTCAGTAGTTGTTCTCTCGTGGCCGTCCGTAGTAATTCAAATTCAACAGTATTTTCTATTAATTTATGATGCAATTAATTTATAAGCCATTTTTTTAAACAAAAGGGAACGGGAGAGAGTTAGTACTCTCCCGTCCCGCAGAAGAGGCACCAGGCGACGGAGATCGCAAAATGATCTCCGACCTCCAATGATGCGCCTCTGATGGAAGGGGCGCGAGGCCCCCCGTACCTTTTGGTGTGGCTGCCTATTATTTAACAGGCGGCCAAGGTCTGCCGGGGTTCTCGGGGACTTCCTGCCTAGGGTATACCCGAGTCCTTTGCAATAGACCCACTTATGTCGGAACACCCTGTGGTTTTAGTCGGTTCGATTCCGACATACCACTTCACCTACGATGAGGTGATGACCCGTGAGGGCTTCCCCACGATAAAAAAAAATTATTCTTGGGCTCTCAGTATAAAATAAAAATAAAATCTTCTGGCTTTGTACTTATATTAAAAAATAAATTAGCTTTGCTTAAAAAACGATATTAAGTCATGACTATTTGAAGCGCACTTTATTTAATATTCTCGGTCTAGACATTTAAGTGAATTAGTATTTTACAAAAAAAGAGAGAATGTTTTAACGCACGGAGTAAATTTTAATTAATATAATTGTTTTAACACCTAGTTTAAAGCTGCTTATTTGGAAAGGTTATGAAAGTTGTTTTGTCCGATTGGTGTCGCACGCTGTTTCCACATTTCTCTTAATCCTTCTTTTCTTACTAAGTACTGTTCTTCACCAGTTCTTTCTTTGTCACTTCAAATAAATTATGTGTATTCAAAAATAACTGAAAATGAGGTGTGACTAAAAATCAGTCCTGTTCCTGATAAAACGGTGTATGTAAATGTGGTTTGAATGTTACACATATGAAAGTTGACTCGGTATAATATTTTATGCCATAAATTAACTCATGACGTTTGTCGTCTGTCATCTTGAACTTAAATAACTTCTTTATTTTAAATTAAAGACCTCTCTACCTGCAAACGTCAAACAAAAATAGATGTAAAGAATTCTACTCGGTACACGTTTAGATAAAGTTGTATGCTTGTATAATATGCTTAAATTAGAAATACTGGTACCTAGCCCTTATCACAAACAATAAATAAATATATTTTATTAGGTAATGAATAGGCGTTTGTCTTCCAACTCACCTGATGAAAAGTGATGATGAAGTCGAAGATGGTACACGTAGATACATAGACCTTGGCGACTCGAACCAAAAAGGAGCTGTCATATTATAACATCGTAGATCTTTCTATACGTTTACGACGGCGACAACAAACCTACAAATAGAGATACGTAAAAAAACATGAAACAAGGAACAAGTGATTCTGTGATACTTGTAACATCTACATAACACTTAACATTTTTTGTGGGAGAGCCATGCTTCGGCACGTATGGGCCGGCTCGGCTCCGCTCGTTACCACGGCCTCACAGGAGGCCCTAACCCTTCCCTCTCCCATATTCCCGTCTTTCCCCCCTCCCCCCTCTTCCCCCCCTCCCCCCCCCCTCCCCCTCTTCTCCTACTCCCACCTTAAGGGCGGCAACGCACTTGTGACTCTCGAGTTGCAGGTGCCCATGGGCGGCGGTAGTCATTTACCATCAGGTGACCCGTCTGCTCGTTTGCCCCCTTTACCATAAAAAAAAAACACATATAGTTGATACTTATTTGTAAAACAATACTTTTTGTACGCTAAGTGTTCTTGAAAAGACATAAAAATACGCCTTATCCCTACCACCATAAGAGTGTACGCTCATCGCAAGCAATATAATGTACTTTTATGTTTTAATAATGGCACTCAAGATTTAGGCACCAATTAATTTCTTTGTTTGCCCAAAAAAAACATAAAATGGAAGGTTTGATATTTATAGGATCACCGCTGTAAGTTTGTTTATATAAATGCCCTTAACTCAGCTTCTGCTAAAATCATATTTCTGTTATATAACATGTTTATTAATTAGGTTTTATAAACTATTTATATATATTGCTACGACTGATAGCGATGACAGTATTGATGACAAAAGCGGGTAAAACTGAAGAGGAACATCTACCTACTTATAAATATACAAGAATATTTGAACTTATTATAATATTGTAATAACGGACTACACGCGCCTGCTTGCAAACGCTGTGGACGGATTAAGCAACTCTTTGGCGCGTGATGTCAGTCTGGCGTCCCCATGCTCCTATTCGAAGTTTAGAACAAGTTCTTTTGAAAATAGAGAACCAGGCAAGAGAAGACAATCGTCTGTGAAGCATTGGAAGACAGACGTCTATGCTGAAACACAGAACCGCAAGATATATTAATTATTTTAATTTGAATGTTATGTTGTCGTAATTGTAAATGTAACACTTTAAAAGTTGAAGTAAAACCACAGTTTTGTCCGCGTAATCTTATATTCCTCTTCCTTAGAAATAGACCCATCTTTCTCGATACCAGCTCGCCCCTGAGCATACGACAATACTATCAACTTTCTAATCTTAAACCACCCACCCTTGATCTCTGGCTCAGCAGTCAGGATCACTAACCACTAGAACAGGGCAGGCCAGTTAATATTACCCTAATTGCATTAATCAAACACTGCGCGTGTATAACGTACATTTACTAACACATTCGGAAATGACTGACGCATGAGAGGATTGCCTTAACAAGGTGTTCGATCTAATCAACCACGTGTTAATTAGAACTGGAGATAATAATTGTCAATTTGTGGTGATCTTGGCACAACGTTGACCGAAAACGTTACAAATTGCTTTACATAGCATAAATGTATGCTAGTAATTTCTAGAATGTTCGATAATACGGAGTAAATCTGATTTCGTGGAATTGGTTCAGTCCATGTACTTAGTTGCTACTGTAGGAAGGAGATCTTCTAACAAATTTGTTAATAAAAACTATACTTGTGGCATGTGTGTCTGGTATTAAGTACCTATAAAAAACCACTGATTAGAAACAAAACTCTGAAAACCTTTCCTGCTCCATCATCAGGTCCTGATAACCATTTAAGTATGTTCTAGTTATAACCTATAAATTCAGATCATTCCAATGAGCCCAAACACGATACCTCTGCTGTAGGTTGGTGAGGAGCTGGGTATTCCGCTGATTCCAGATGATGTGTGCCAGAATCATTGTGATTATAATATCGTTGAAGTCACAGGCATCATCCTCTAAAAAATTTAAAAAACTATTGATCTTCAAACACCTGACAGATTTTCTTAAAATAAATGTAGCTAAAAATACTCTTGATCAAGTCACCGTTTAATACAAATAACCGAATCTAAAATCCGTCCCTTCGTTTAGAAGCTACAATGCCACAGACAGACACACAGATACACACCTTAAACTTCGTTGCAGTCGTAGAAAAACGGTGGATTTGATTTTCTGACGATTTTTGTTTTTGACATAAACCTGCTGAAAACATTATACTTTATCATAAAACAAAACATTTTTCAAGGCTCATACACACAGTAACATTTGCAGATTTCATTAACATAAACAGCCGTTTTCAAAATATTACGTAAAACATTATTTGAAAACTTTAAAGTGCTCTTAAGTAAAGTGACTAAAACTCAAATCCGTCGTTTTTCTACGACGGCCACGACTTATAACATCCCTCTTTTTTTGCGTCGGGGGGGAAAATTAGCTTGTGACGTGTAAACTGCTAATAACATCCTTTCAATCCTTCTTTTGTATTTGGAGGCTATTTTTCTTTGGTTTCTTATCGTTTTATTTACAGTATAATTATTTTTAACCGACTTCAAAAAAGGAGGAGGTTCTCTATTCGACTGTGTTTTTTTTTTATGTTTGTTACCTCAGAACTTTCGACTGGGTGAACCGATTTTGACGATTCTTTTTTATTTGAAAGCTGGTGCTTCCCGTGTGGTCCCATTTCAATTTGGTCCAGTTCTGACAATGGTATCCATGAGAAAACCATATATAAGTCTTTTATGGAATAGTTTTCTTTGTTGAAGTCGGTTTTTTTGAAAGAATTATTTACTAATAGGCCAATCAATATACGTCAAATAAGTAGCAAATCATTTACTTTTTACTTACTGTTTACTTTTTCTTTAAGTAAGAAAAATCGTAGTAAATATACGATTTCACTGACGTGTGAACGGGAACACACTAGTTTCAAACGCCTGTCTGGTTTGAAACAAAAACTAATTAAACTAGTCGTTAGTTTCAAACTTGGCAAGTGCTCTTGTCAAGGTGTGGACCGACCGGCAGTTAAGTAAAACCGCACAACTATGAATACTATTCACTGCTAATCATTAAAATCTGATAGTATGACAACGTAATTATATAATACTAGCTGCGCCCCGCGGTTTCACCCGCGTAAGTCCCTCGTTAAGTTTTCTTTTTTGTGCGAACTTCACATAAACCATCTACTAAATAGTCCGAACAAAGCCTAAACATTTGGTTTGGATAGGTGAGCCCGTTCTTGAGTTATAAAATTACAACAATAAGTGGCATTGATTTTTATATATATGGATTATACTTTACATTAAGTTAAATTGTTATCTCTGCCAACAAATTCCAAATTTATTATAATGTAAACAGTTTCAGAATTCAATATCTAAGGAGAGAATATGAAAGACAAAGTACGAATTGAATTAGGGGAAGCCTGAAGATTGTGTTTATAGCAGATAAAATGGTAGAAACAAGACTGAGATGGGACGGACGCGTGATGCGCTGCCTTGGCGATTACGTAGTAAAGAAGTGCTTATCCTGCGCAACATGAAAACGACAAAGAAGAAGACCCTTAGCGACGTGGCGTGCTGCATGATTAAGAAAGCTGACCCTGTGTAACGGGAAAATGGTGCGAGGACAAAGAATGTCTAAAGAGGCAGTTCGCAACAGATTTCTGCTAGACTGATCTAGTAACTCCACCCAACAGAAGATATCAGTGCTGTTTTTTTTTTTCTACCATTGATATTCACCAGAGCTCCATGGGAAGTGAAACCGCTCAATAATTATAATTTGATGACCTCGAGAAAAGAGCCCAGAACCGCAGAATTGAAGGTTCTGAATATAAGTGCCAAATTATACTACAGACGTAATGAGTATAATACCAGCTATATGCCAGTGAAAGACCCGTGGAAATCGGTCCCCCCGTTCCGGAGATTAGCTGTAACAAACAGACAGACAGACAAACAAAAATTTTAAAAACTGATTTGTAGGCACAGGTATCATGAAAATAACCGTATAAGCTTAAATACTATTATTTTGACATTACAAACAGACACTTCAATTTTATTTATTTGTATTGACGATGATTTAAAACATAATGTAAATACATAAAAATGAAACAGAAAGTTATATGTAGATTACGACCGTATCAATATAAGACATCTTAATTTCGCAATCGCAATGCAAGGCAATGCTTGTGTAGGCATAAAGGCTCGCCACCACGTTCCATGTTCAATTTGGACTATTGTCAGGTGATGGCCAAGTTATTCTATTAATTAGAAAAAAAATAGGCAGTCATGGGACTGTCGACAGAAGTGAAAACTTAAACGAAACGACGAACTTAAAACGTCACATTAGCAGGTTGGTGACATTAATTAATAAGGAGCTGACAGGACTCAAAGTTTTGATTAGCGCCCTCTAGTGGATCCATAAACGTATTATTAGCGTGACGGTCACGAATTTAGTGCCTTTCCCCATAGCAAAAGTGCACAAACATACCTAAAAAAGTTTTCATTTAAAAAAAAAACTGTCAGTCGTAGGACTGCACGTCAGAAGTGAAAACATATATATACGCATACACACACACACACATACACACATCGGCATATATGTATCTGAGCGTGACGGTCACGCGAGTTTATTGCCTTTTCCCCATACCAAAAGTGCCCAACGTGCCTAAAGAAGTTTTCACTTCAAAAATCGAATATTGACAGGATCACTATAAACTGTTGTTTGTTAACAACATATTTAATTAAGTGCCGTAACAATTAGAATCAACTGCGTTGCGTCTTACATTTGGGTTTTTTTAATTATTATCAAACAAACTGCGAAAACCAAAATCAAGAAACGTTTATTTTAGAAACTTTCACCATTTGTGAATTAAGAATGACTGTGTAAGTCATTCTAAATTCAAAAATAACTATATTTTAAGTGTAAATTTTTTATGGTTATTCCATTTTTTTTTATTATTGCACACAATTTTTAATGAGTAGGTAGTAAAGGTACGTAGTTATGTGTCACACGAAAAAAGTATGAAGGGCTGTGTTAACTTCAAATAGGGCCTATTCTTGGCTACATTATAATCATTCGGAGGGACAATGGCTTATAACCTATTTAAAAATTGTAGGGCATTTAAGTTTGTGATTTTCATTAGGGAACCTTTCGATCTAAGGCGTTTTTTTTTTAATCTATTGCCTTTTAACTACTAATAAGAAGTGTTGTGTCATGTGTGAAGCAAAATATCCGGATCCGACAGTCTGAAGAGATAACTTAAAGTATTTATTTTCTTATCTTAATTCCTCGATTATTTATGCATTTCCGTTATATTTATAAATTTTTACTAGGCACTCAAGTTCATTCGCTTGGAAAGTTCGATTAAAAACATTTATTATAATATTTATAACCGTTGTGTTTACGACCATTAAATATCCAAATGCGCAATAATACTTTTAAGACTTCCTCGTTGTACGGACACACTATACTAGTTACATCGCAGTTTCACCGGTCCTACGTTTATAGTCACTGTTGGACGCGAGTGGCAAGCGTCCAGCAGTGACTATAAACGTAGCCTGTCTCTATAAATATAGACTAGAGATTGACGTATTGATATATACTTTAAATACTGTAAAATTCTTTTCGGAAGTTACTTGTACTAAGTAGTTCGGCTTGTTATCGTTAGATGCCGCTCGGTACTTTTATTGATTGCTCATTTTGATTAGTTTATGTAAACTCCAAGTGATATTAAGTCAATTGAGAAAATAAAGTACACATCTGAAGATCTTTAATAATTATTTACTATCTAGTAGTTGATGGATAGCAAGATGGCGTTGAAAAATCAGTGACTGTTACTTGGTTTTCGAAGGCACCTCGAAGCATAAGCATACATTATATAAGCTTTAATAGGGGAGTATTGAACCTTTATGTCCACTTTTCCAATATTCCATATTTATCAATTATTAAAAATAATGATATATATAGTTACCTATTCCAGGTTCAACATTTCTGTTTATAAATTTATTAATTTCGAATGTGGAATTAAACAATTGTTATTATTTTACCATTGAAAACTCATTGTCTGGACTCTATAAATATTTGGTTTTGTGTATTATAAAATCGGGTAAATAAAACGGATTGGAAAAGTTGTCATAAAGCTAAAAATAAAAACCGGTCATTATAAACTTATTAGTGAAATATGATATGTTAAACCTTCCGATGCTGGAATTTTCATTAAGTTAATCCTATTGAGTCTATTACTCTCTTGTCACTATTATCTTATCTGTATAACTAACAAGATCTGCTATAACTAAGAATATTCATTTCAAAGCAAGTTTCTTACTCGTAACTTTCAGAATATATATATATATATATATATATATTATATATATATATATATATATATATATATATATATATATATATATAATACTCAGGTACCTACTGCATGACATCATCATCTTCGTGCCCTTTTGTGTGTAGGTGATGTTTGTCCATTATAATTTATATTGAAATGTATACACTGTTCTTAAAAATTATTGAAATTAAGGAATTTAGAATATGAACATTATTTAACTATTGTTTTATATAAATTTAATGGTAATATCCAGTATTTTTTTTATTATTAAACATTTTTGTTTAACTTCGCAAGGGGTTTTGGTTTTTTTATTTTATGGCCGGCGACTGCATGTATACCTACCATATATTATATTTACTTACTTATTCCTTGAAGGGATTCCTCGGGTATGTTTTTGAATTGTAAAACAAACATATTTAAAGTAAATAATGTAACGATAGCAAAGAATGACATCATAGATTATTTCAATATACAGAACGTTTTAATGTTTACTAAAGAGAATCTAATTTGACTTGAATGTCAACCGTGATAAATCAGAGCAAAAATAAAGAAATATCGGTCTGGATATACGTACCTCTGCCTACCCCTATAATATACAGGACTGAGTATATAAACAATAATACACTCCTCTCTGCAATTATTTATGAAGAAACACGTACCTATACGTTATTTACCATGCTGTGACTTACGACCTCGGACATTTGTGCATTTCTTGCCGCAACCAGAACCATGCATAGGAGCGTTAGTTTCTCCTGTCACTTTTTGCTGTCAAGTCAAAGGTCAGAAGAGTCAGAACCTACAACTAATAGACAAGTGACTGATTAGACAGTATGTATTGATTCTATTTTCAATTAATTACAACCTCTTTAAATATAATGGTTAGTCACTTTCGATTATTCTTTTGTGTATTCAATCTTCTATTCTGTTAAACATTTTTTTCGAAGTATTTTAGAAAAAAAAATCGAATTCTGAAATTGCTTTTATATAACCTTGCTGTTAAGCAACAGACTTAGTTTTTCTTTTTCAGAGAATTTAGATAAAACAGTTTTTATTGGCTCTATTGTATATCTGTTTAGTTAAAATTTGATGATTTAAAATTAATCTCTTAATTACTTTAAATTTTGACTCGGATAGTGCTGCAGCGAATGTTGGCAAATAAGCAGTCATGTGACAAAAACTAAAACATGTTAGTTCAAGTAACTCAGTAGTCGTGAGTATGGTTAATAATTGAACTTACTGCGATTATATCTTGGGTTTTAAGCTATTGATGTGAATTCTCTGGTAGTCTGACAATTTAGCCAGTGATGGTTGGAAAGTATGGTGCTGAGGTAATTTGTCTAAGGCACATTTTAATGGACTTCTAATTCTAATTCTATCTAATACGCACCGACACTTTAGTTACTTTTAATGAAAAGATAATTTATATAATCATCAGCTCAGAACCAAAGATGTAGTTCGTTAGATACGCACTGCAACTTCAAATGAATTCAGTATAAAATATATTTAACAAACACCTTTAAATTAGATGGAAGTTAACAAAAACTATTTCTACTTTAGTCTATGGCGTCCATTAGACGCTCATGCAAAAGTTAATCATAACCAAAAGTCCTGATTGCCTGATTGACGGATGTTCGTTGGTGATTGATGTAATAATATCGACATCAAAATCTCATCATGCAACCGTCAATCACTGCATTAGACGATAGGTTATTCATCAATGACTGTTTTGATTGTGGTAAAACTGACAGCAAAACCTACCGTGTAATACGCGCCTATGAATGACTGATATGGCCTAATCGTAGGCCTAACTGAGGTCACTATAATAATAATCTTTATTTTTACCATAATTCCATTCCACAATATTCAATTTCAAAACATAGGTCAGAGAATGACTGATTACAATACCATATGAAACGTTAGCACCCCTACTAATGTATTTAAACATTGTATCACAAGTGCCAGCGCCTTCCACCACAATTTTCAAATTTTTGTGACAGCCAGATAAAAAGATATTATGCTCATTACATGTAAATTTTGAGAATTATATCTTTAATTAATAAAAATTAAGAATTTACTGATTTATGTAGAAAATATAACAAAGGTTATCAATTTATACATTATATTATTGTTATTATGTGAAAGGTCATCGAATGTTTTGTCAGTTTTTTTTACCAAAATATGGCATTCAGTAAATTAAAAAAAAATTATTATGCATTTTTACAGTGACTTTGCTTTTGGCCTCAAAATAGTTTGCATGAATTCCGAAGTAACCTTTTGAATGTACACGTCCCTTGACACTATACTCGGTTTATAAATATTCATTTCGTCTTTTATTTGTCGGGTAAACCATTTACATGTGGAACATCTCTAAGATGTAGGACTACAGGATGTTAAATTTAGCAGTCGTATCAAATGCCCTGATAAATAATGAAAAGTCCTGACATTCCGTGGGAGACATAGGTTTAAAGAGGCATCTTAGAACGTGACAAAGATTTAGTGCTCTGTAAATACGCGACACGGGTTGTTTCCTAAAAATATATTTACTAATTCTCGTTTAAAAGTCTGGAGGAAATTTTCATTGTAAAACTTCCAAATTCCATTGTACATGTACATAAGTACATTATGACTTTTATTTCACTGTTCCTGATTCTTTCATTCAAACAAAAAACATTTAACTTAGGATTTTTTTTTCTTATCGATTATGTTTACCCGGGTCCCTCGCTTTAGACCCATTGAACACCGTGTGGTTTTGGAATCGGTGAATAAGGTGAATCCCTGAGGATTTCTACACTATACAAAACAAAATGTTTATTCGTTTATTACGTACATCACTAGGAAAGTTTTGAAATTTAATAAAGAACTAAACTTAAATGTTTTCAAACGAATTTCCATCGGCTGCAATTCAGTTTTCCTTATACCGCAACCAATCATCAAAAAATTTACTACTGCACTCTTACCTCGCTCGAAATTATCGAGTACTAGTGAACCCGACTGACGTTGTCCCGTCCGATCGTAGGATTTTCTGTTTGGTGTTATAATTGATTTCGACAATAAAACAAATACACTAAAAGCCCCGGTTGCAACACCACCTACGGCTCCAATTGTGTATCTAAAACATCTACTGACCCACTTAAACACACAAAATAAAAGTAATAAAAAAAACGAAAACTAGAATCCGGTTGCAGCGTCATCTACCCGGTCCAATCGTGAATCAAAACAAAAAAAAACACGCAAAAAATTTCATCTAATCGGTCTAACAGTTTATGAGTTCAGTCACAATGTGTTTGTGACTGAACCTATACTTTGTTATAATAATTAATTAATATCTAGTGTTATTATTATAAGGAGCACAATGCTGATTGATTTCATCATCAGAATTTCCAAGGAAATAAAAGTGATTTGTGATTAGTGACTACTGGCAACAATGCTCTTGCATTAAAAGAAATTTTACTCAAATCATCCGGGTGTGTTGAGTAGGTCCAGAGATGATTATAATAATCTTTTCAACACACTACTGATAACACGATATTCTTACCTATATGAAGTAACTTCACAAAATATCTCTTCAATTTGTTTACGGATTTTAATGGCTTGATTGCAAGACCTTTAAGCCAACTGTTTTTTTTGGTATGAAAACATGCTATAGCAGAACTTGCCTGCTGTACCTTATATCACATGATGATATTTAATATTAAAACGTCAAAATTTAATTTTCGAAAAGATTTCTTTCATACAAACCTTGGCGTGGCTATTATGAACACAACAAAACAAAGTCAGCCAATTCAGTCAAATCGTTCTCCAGTGATACTCCGATATAAATGTAGTAATCGATTTTTAGATATACAGGGTGTTACAGAAAGGTGTGGTCAAATTTTAGGAGCGTTATGTGTCCATCAACGCTCTTGGTATTAAATACCTATAGTTTCATTCATGTCAGCACTCTCTCCTACGAAATATTAGATTTATCGATCAATTTCCAAGTTTCATCTTTCAGTTTAAAAAAAATTGTAAGCGCTTTACATTATTCACGGGGTCTACTATACAACCCTAAAATTTGACCACACCTATCTGTAACACCCTGTATACGTAATTGCTGGATAAATCACAACGCGTTAACTGTGAAATATACTTTCTAACGATCAATTGTATGAGTTTAAAAAATCGTCTGACTGAGCTGAATTGACAGTAAAAGTTAGGTATGCAGACACGACAGTCATTAAATAATTTCACAACAATATTTCAACATTCATACGTTTTGTAGTCTCACACACAAATTGTTAAATAATAGCACAAGTTTGCTCTTTTTCATTCAACTAGTTGGGACTTTTCTTGTAAACCTTATTCTTTATGGAGTCCGAATCACGAGTTTGTTATTTTTTACTTCGAAACAATTTTTAAAGTGAAAACTTCTTTAGCGGCGTTGTGCATTTTTGGGATGACTAAAAAATGTTAAACTCGCGTCAGGTCAAGTTTCTTATATTTAAAAAAAAATAACATTCGAAATTCAAACATTTATGAGCGGCCAGGAACTTCCAGTGAACCCTATGCATACATTTAGATATGTTATTACCTACTTTTTATTTTTAACCTAATTACATATAAGCAGATGTGTGTGTGTGTGTATGTATATGCTAAGATATTGTGAAGTTATGTTTTCACTTCTGACGTGCAGTCCTTCGACTGACTGTTTTTTTTTGTTTACATCATCACCTCACCCATAAGTCGCTTTGTCACGCTATTGGTCCACCTAGGTTGGTAATAAACACTCGGAATAACAGCAGCGTAAGTACATGTCGTGTTTAAGCTTATGTGTAAGTACTGTGTGTACCAGTACCAGTCGTGTGTTTGTGTAAATCCTCGCCAGCCTCATTTTCGACAATAGGGATGTTGACACTCATTACAAACTTATTTGTAATGAGTGTCAGGTTACGTAGCTAAATTATTTATTGGGTGTATGTATGTATTTGGTCTAACCCAAGCAATGCAACATCTTAAAATACTCGGAAAATTGTCTTCTTAAAACGTTTCTTTTTTATAATTGTCATTTCCACATTAGAAATGAATGACTGGACAGTCATCTACCCCATTGTGATGGTTTTAAAACCTTAAACCACATTTTGTCAATTGAAGAAGCCATAATAAATACATATATTAAAATTGATTGAAAAAAACTAAAGTAGAAATAAAATATCACGTCACTACAAACGACTACAAGCTATCAGTTGGTATCATACCTACTTTTAACAATTTTTTTACTAATTAAGTACTCTATGGAGAATTGTCAGTTTATCCGTTAGTGACGTAATCAAATAGGATGCCAGTGTTTTAGCTGGGCAGTATCTAACTTTGGTTTTTCTCTTCAATTAAGTTTTTTTTAACAGACTATTATTTTTTTGCTTTAAAAGGGCTTAGTTATAAAATAAAATCAGTTCCGAGAATTCGCCATTCGCAATATTTAAGAGGGGCCATTGACCGTCCAGAACAGGCGCCAGAGTGAAGGCGGTGAGGGCTGTACGCTGATACTGCACCGTTTTAACGAAAGCGCCTTGAGCGTTGACCGGAACTCTCTCGTGGAATTTGGAGGCGGACTTGCACTCGCTTGCCATCATTGCCACGGACATGTGATACTTACTCTTGCCCCGCTTGGGTAGCGCAACTCAGGTGCCTCGCTGCAGTCATTGGAGAGGATCTCTCACAACCAGCCATGGTACACTTTATAGCCCGATAGCGACATTGATGGGATCTAATTGTAAAGTAATCTGACAGTGATAATGTGAGTACATATAAGCAGACGCCGATGAAAAGGGTAGTTTCGGTCGATTCGATTTCATTCGGTCGATACCACTCTACCGAAAACTTAAACTTAAAAATTAGCCATTAATTGCTAACTAACAGGTGGCAAGCAATTAATGGCGAATCTTTTATATTTACTCAAATTAAATATAAGAGTCTGCCATGTAATTTGACGAACGCAACCGTTCATAATGATTTATATTTATTTACTACTAGCAACCCGACCCGGCTTCGCACAAATTATACACCTAAACCTTCCTCATGAATCACTCTGTCTATTAGTGAAAACCGCATGAAAATCCGTTAAGTAGTTTTTCCGTTTACCGTGAACAGACAGACAGACAGACGCGGCGGGGGACTTTGTTTTATAATATGTATTGATAAATTACTAATCTTACGAATCATGTAAAGATTTACATCACCTTGTTAATTTTATCACACACAATATTTCTATAGAAGTTTCAACAAATCCCCACAACTAAAACTTCTTCGCTATGAAAATAGAATTTGCGGCAGTTTTAAGTTTTGACATTTACCATTAAAGAACGACTCGAACCATTCGAGCTGCCCAAATGCCATCAATTGAAAGTAAGAACAAAATGGTTTCGGCGGCCGCAGAGCATACTTGGACCGACTTTGCTTACTGCAGACTGCGACTCAATTACCCTCACTTTCACTATTTGGGCGCTCAACCAAAATAAGGCCTCACGTTTTTACGTTAATTTCCCTATACTGGAGCATTGCTGAAGCTTATCTAACTGTAGTTATCGATACAAATTAGGACGGAATTCGTTCACGTTCACTGGCCATGTGATCGGATGTCGATTAATCAAAAATCGTTTTTTGGGTTTAAAACAAATGAATCTATTACATCGATTGATTACTTACTGCATCGATTTAAGGACCCATTAAATTGCTTGAAATGATAATATTCACATACTATGTAACAAGTACATGGAAAATATATTTCATTTGAAAATGTATGTCGAATTGCGATGAGCAAAAAAATATCTTATGTAAGGACCAGAAATTGTGAGTTTGTGTCCAATTATACGATCTAGTAGACCGCTACTTTTAACTGATTATGGCTAAATTTGCAATTCTCGATTTAGCCAGGAATCAATTTTTTGCACTGGAATCGAATCGAACATTTATTTGAATAAAAGACCTTTCATAAAAATATGTTTTTATTTAAACTATTACTTAACTATTACACACTAATGTAAATTTTCTTAATGACTACTTACAGTATACATATAGTTATCTGTCTTTTTGCTTGTAAATTACAAGTACTTGCACTTCTTTGAAGACAGTAAGTAAAGAGGTACCTATTTATCACTCATTCTTCTTTTCAATGATGTTATAATTATAAAAAAAAAATTAATATACCCATCATTTTGGTGATGTCAAATGCTTCGAAACATTATGTTTTTAATACATAACATTGAAACGTCACAATAAAACTTCGTCTTATTACTTATTAAATCAATAAAGCGTTTCATTAATAAGAATATTCATGTATTTAGTTGTAAGTGCATAATTATGTATATTCTCTCGGTTTTACAAAAATTACATATACGAACACCCACACCATGATCAAATATCTGCACAATACACAAATATTTGTTCAATTCAGAAAATAAGTCGGTGACCTATAATGTTTAACCACATTCAATTAATATCGGTTCGCTATCAGAAAAGCGTTTCAATATACATAAAAAATACGATATAAACCAGTCTTATACAATATTCCCTTCGAATGAAAAATCCAATTTAGCTGTACAAAATGAGTAAACCTAAATATATCACAAATCAAATAAATAAATTGATCAATAACACAATCGGTAACTATAGTACTAAAGTGAACCCGAGCTTATATTAAAAAGTATTCTGGACCAACATACGATCCACACTTTGGGAAATCTGAGGGAGCTTGAACAAAGTCTCTCTGGTCACCTACCTTTAATATAAAGTCTAGCCCCCTTGTCCAATGCGTCGATCGTTCATCCCTCATCAACCAATAACCAGGGTTATCAGCCTTAAATCTTAATGCTACCACACCAAACTTCGGCACCACTATAGTATCTTTTATCACAGGATCGACCAGGTTCTTAGTAAACAAATTACCTTCTTCGTTCATCTTCATTATAGCATCTTTGTCGAAACTTTTGTGGAGTTCTCTCACGCCAACTACGTAGAAACTGTATCCGTGTAAATGAAATATGTGGTCCGATTCACCGCCTGCAATCAAAAGAGCATTTGAAACTTCATGTCCTTAATTGTTCAGGACTTAAGGTCTAAGGCACACTCTTCTCTTCTTTTCCTGTCAACCTTCGGTTAGTTTAAAGTAGTAGGTGAATTCTATTAATATAGAACTCGCTAACATTGACGTAATATTTCTTTTCCGTTCGGTAAACGAACTCTTTCATAGAACTGTCTTTAATGGTCATTTTCTTTAATTGACAGTATAACTGTTGTAGGTAAGTAAGCCTTTAATAAAGAGGCCTAAAAAACATTTCTCTTTATGTTTTCTAAACTAATTAGATATAATACATGTACATAATAAATGTACTTGCGAGGTGTAGCTGGTTATCATTCCGTAAATAATAATAATATTAATAAGACAAGAAATTGTAGGTACACTCACATTAGCTAAAGCTAAAGCTATTTTAGTCATTATGTACGTAATTAAAAATAATATTATTGGTTATATCCATAGTAATAATAAAAATGCGATAATAACTCTATCTGTCTATTATGCCTAAACCACTGGACCATTGTTTATACATTTTGATGTACAGATAGAGTGGACCTTGGAGAAGGGCATATGACACCTTTTGCCACAAAAATAAACGTTGGTGACTTATGATATTGAAGTTGGTATGGGAAACCGATCGTTGCACAAGTTAGTAGGCTATAGTTTTGAAAGATTGATTGATTGGGAAATACCTTTTATTGAAATCTATGATTACGAAGTCGCGAGCGAAAACTAGTCTTTTATATTTGTGGATACATAGATATACTGTATTTCCAAAACATGATAATGAAACACACGTGAACCTAAGTAGGGAATGGACAGTTTTTACAAAAGCTATGTACCTACAAAACAAATAATTCAATGGATTATAGATAGTATGCAATATCATTAACAGAGGAGCTAGGGTCTCAAACGTAATGCTCAGCCGTTTCCTAATTGTGCTCGCTTCTACTAAGTTATACAAAAGATTTATTGCCTTTACCATGTCAGCATTAAATTTCATCAAAGCTATAAAGCGAAAGGAAGTACTGCTTGTGGCATTGTGAAGGGTTCTTCTTTGAACGATATTGAAATTGGAAAATACTTTGAGAAATCACTACATATTATAAAACAAAGTCCCCCGCCGCGTCTCTCTGTCTGTCTGTTCGCGATAAACTGTAAAACTACTGAACGGATTTCCATGCGGTTTTCACAAATAGACAGGGTGATTCATGAGGAGGGTTTAGGTGTATAATTTGTTAACGTTTTGTGTACCTTGGTTGAAAGATGATGATGATTGTGGAAGATGTCTCTACTACCCGTGCGAAGCCGGGGCGGAATGGCTAGTATATGCCACTAATATTATAAATGTAAAAATTTGGATGGATGGATGTTTGATACTCTTTCACGCAAAAACCACTGAACCAATTGCAATGAAACTTGGTATGTAGATAGCTAGAGACCTGGATTAACGCATAGGCTACTTTTTATCCCGATTTTCCCAGGGGATCGGGACTTACAAGGGTGAAATCGCGAGGCGCTGCTAGTTTATAATAAACTTGCCGATGCTGCGTAACAGTCCTTTTCCTATTACTATTTAAGTTTTATTTAAAATTTCATTTAAAATGCTTTATAGTACGGTAGAAAGTTGGTTCCAAAGTAACCGCTCATAGTTTAAAATCACTTTGATCACAATTCGACACTTTCGAACACGGTTACCACAATAATTTACTTGTAACCTACTTACATAATTATATACATGGATCTAAAAATCTTTTCTGTATTTTCAAATAGCAATGTATAAAAAATATCTAAAAGATCCAAAACATAGTAACTTGACGTAAAAATGTCTCTTAATATTTTAGTATGCTGGTTTGAAATAATAATAAGTACTTTTACTGTAAGCATTTATAGCTCATCTCGCAATTAATCGCAACTTTCTGATGTACATAAATAATATAATGAGTACAATGTACTTATTTAAAAAGAGAAAAGCATGTATTATTAAATTGGATGTACTGCAAACATGGATTTTCCATAATATTTAACCAACGAAAAAAAAGGAGGTTCTCAATTCGACCGTTTCTATATATATATTTATATATATATATATATTTTATGTATGTTCAGCCCACACTCCGTTATTTATTCTTTTTTTGTAAGATAGGATATATGGGTATATGGGACCACCCTTGAGGTATACCTCAAGGGTGGTCCCATGTCAAGGAAGTCAGGATCTGAAAACTTTGAAAATTGTAGGAACGAATAGTATTTCTGTTCATTTTTCATAACTTTATCAAGTATTTACGTTAAGGAATCATCACATCATGAAGCTGACCTGATGATGGAAAAAAATCATAATATAAAAATCTTTTTAACAAAAAAATAAACCGACGAAAAGAACTAAAAAGCCAAAAATAAATAAACCTTTTAAGTCTCGAGTATTGAGCTTATTTAGATAAACTGTCAAATTTTTATAAACTTATTTTGAGTCTGCGCCAAACAACAAACTAATTAATATATTAGATAGTTTATTTTTTTGTTAAAAACATTTTTTAAATTTCTCACAGGCTCTTTCTACTCCACTAAGAGCCAAACATTCAATATAACTTATATACATAAGCTTCGGTTCTATGTAAGTGTCAAATTTTTAATGCCATGATTAAATGAAAATGAGTTTCTTGTTTATAAGTTTTGTTTTCATTTGAGTCTGATTCATATTGCTATGTTGTTAGCCAGACAAGAAATTGCACTGCATCTAATAGAACCAGTAAAGTGAGACTAAGTGGAGGGGAGTTAGCCGCTGAACCGAACAGGCCAGTTATATGATGCCGTGAGAGATAGAATGCCCTACTTTGCCTACATACCTAGTTTAAATTTCTTTTAACAAAAGGCACTAAAAATCTAACACAAAAACTTCTTCTATAAAAACTGTGTCGTTTGATACAAGGGGTTTTTAGGAATACGCAGCGGTAAGGAATACAACACTTTATTACAAGACATAAACAAAAAGCGTGCCCTATAAATCACATCGTAAAAGACCCACAAACCTAGTTGGATGGGTAATAATAAAAATATAAAATATTTGGTAACCCTGTGACGTATATCGATAAATAAATTCAAGCTAAGTATTTTAAGATATGTATCATTGTTTTCTAAGAGGTTAATAATAGTTCCAACACAATGAAGGGTATTTAAGAAAACATAGGTATTATAATGGTAAGATCAGGGGGGGCTAATTCCTGTTCCGGATGTCTTAATAAAAGCTGTTGACGGATCACTATATTTGATTAATGTTTCGTTTTATTGGCAATGGTTAGGGTATAAGACAAATAAGGATGTATTCAAATTTTAAACACAGTCATTATAACTTATTTTAAACATTATTAAAATCTTTTTTTTAAAACTTGGCCACTAGACGGATTTTCCCCTAAAAGGGGCAATTCCGTCCATTAGCAAGATTTTATAGAAATCGCTAGTTTTTGAAAGGATACACATAATCCATACATGCGTTAGTTTAATACAGACAATTATAAGCTTTGCAATATTAAAAATAAAGTCTTGGTTGTGTTTTATACGTAAAAAACTTATTTGGGGGCAATCCGGCATACTGAAGAAGGCAGGGGTAATAAACTTTAGGAGGTTATTAGGTTGGACTTTAATAAATTAATTAAATACTTTAAGCACGTCATTAAATGTTGCAATTTAATTCTAAACGTAATTCACAAAACCTAATTCTAAAACTAATTTAATTCTAACGGATATTTTACTTATAAATAAACGATATCACTAATAGTAACTTTGTATTTAGGTACGCAGAATTGAGGTACTATTTACCTCAATTCAGCCAGCGGGTTTTCAATTTTTGTTTGTTTTATTAGACTACTTTGTGAAATGTATAAAATATAAAATTAAAAATGCTCATTTTTATTGTAAACCTTCATTTGAAAATTAAACAATCAACTTTATTAAAATGCTCAAACGAAGTAACTGAGAGTTGTTGTTTGATAGATCACTTAACAGAATTAGATCTTTATGTTTCGTCGACTGGTTCTTTTCCTTTTTATTTCATTTATTATATTGTTCTGTTCTTTTGAACATAAGGACATCGTCATAGGCGATGACTTCAAGACCTGGTGCCAATTTTAGCCTCTTTGACTCGGAAAACTTGTACTTGCGTTTTACTTTTAGCAGCAGCCACTCTTTAAATGACATTTGTAGCAATGGATTCTTATTCATCGCTACACTACACAGACCATTACGCTCAGAACTTCCTAGTGTTTGTATATGCTTAAAATATTTTGGGAAAATAATGTTTTGAGAATGTAATAGTTTTAGTATGTACAATTTGTATAGTTTATACCTTTAGGTTATGTATGTGTAGGCCTGGGAGGAATGTAGAAAATCAAAGAAATCCCCACTTTTCTAAGTCACTATAATTCTACAGTCGTTACTCTTCACTTACTACGCTCCTAACAAAAGAGAGAATCAATAAAATTATGCAGTAAAGAAGAAATTAAAATTGATTTTTAACGTGGGAAAGCCATGCTTCGGCACGTATGGGCCGGTTCGACTCCGCTCGATACCACGGCCTCACAGAAAACCGGCAGTCAAGCAATGGTTGCATTGCATTTCGCCGCGTGAGTGAGGTTACCGGAGGCCTTAACCCTTCCCTCTCCCTTATTCCCGTCCTTCCCCTCTCCCCCCTCCCCCTCTTCCCACTCTTCCCTCCCTCCCCCTCTTCTCCTACTCCCACCTTAAAGGGCGGCAACGCACTTGTGACTCTCGAGTTACAGGTGCCCATGGGCGGCGGTTGTCATTTACCATCAGGTGACCCATCTGCTCGTTTGCCCCCATTACCATTAAAAAAAAAAGAATACTGAGAAATATGACAATATCTTTTGAAATTATTCAACAAAAGCTTTTGTCTAACGGCCATTAAAGTATTAAAAAGAAAAATATATAACGATTACTAGTTTCATTTCAACTACTCTGTTCCCATAGCTATAAGTATTTTCAATAAACATCTATTATCGCTACAAATGCCTACTACTTACGTAAGTAGGTACTCTCTCTTAGCAACGCATTTCCCTCCCATTGTCACACTTATCAAGAGCCACTATTGATTGAGGCACAAACACTTTAATTACATTCATAAGTACACAATGCACTTGTACTAAAGTGCTGCCTATTTAAATTAAGACGTATGAAATAGGTTTATTCTGTTTGATAAGAGTATTAATATAAAAACCCAATAATAACGCCTTGATTGATTGTACACGATTCATTTCAAACCAATTAATATTTGTACAGTTCGTTTTCCTCTCAAGAGGCCCCCTAAATAATGTTGCAGCCTGCAGACTCTCCCGTGTTGCGCTCAGTCAAATGTTACTATATATATATATATATATATATATATATATATATATATATATATATATATATATATATATATATATATTACTAGCAACCCGCCCCGGCTTCGCACGGGCAGCAGAGCAAATATTATATTGATTTTTTCCGACATGTTTAGGTACTAGATATTATAAGTCGGTCTGTGAACTTGGCTGTTTTAGGTTCAACGAATAATTTAAATACATTATAATAATTTTACTTGATTTGGTCATAAAGCACGCGAGCAGATCAACTATGGACTCGCCTTCAGAACCCTTATAAGTTGTTAAGCAGTCGATAGTTTTTTTTTCGTTACAGTAATATTCCACAGCTAAACATGGATCGCTCCCAAGTGAGTCGTGGTTAGTTAATTGGGCACAGAACATTTGGCCGTACAATAGGATAAAACTAGTTATATGTATATACTACTAGCTCTGCCGTTTTAGAGCTTAAATATATTATTAAGATAAAGATTTAAAAAAAGGATGATTACAAATAATTGATGAGCAATTTTATGAAATCAAAATATTAAATTTGAATATTCTATTTATATTATAAAACAGTAGTACAACTTTTTTTAAATACACAACTATGATAAGCGCGTAAACATAGCCTGCAGCAGCGATGTTGTTGAGCACAGATACCGGCAGCTTTGATCAAATCGAACCAATAAGAGGTACATCATTTTAATTATTGCTCTCTTGTTCCACATCAATGTTTATGCTTGGACTTAAATCTTCCAAGGAAACAATAGAATACTGGTGTATAATTAAATGAGAAATCAGTTTAAGTTTGTTACCACTTTTGAGTTATTTGCACAGGAACAAATGTGGCTTTTAAGTAATACACTATTATTGTGACACTCTTTGGTCACAGAAGATACAATTCATGGCAAACAACTGTTTAACGCAACCCCGTTCAGGCAACCATAATATGGACCACAGGTATGCTTGAATATAAAAATATAAAATATGAATGTAGTTATGATATTTAAAAAAACTGCATACACTTGCCTACATACATATACGAATCTATACCAATATTATAAAGCTGAAGAGTTTGTTTGTTTACTTGAACGCGCTAATCTCAGGAACTACTGGTTCGAATTGAAAAATTATTTTAGTGTTGGCTAGCTCATTTATCGAGGAAGGCTATAGGCTATATAACATCACGCTACGACCAATAGGAGCGGAGCAGTGATCATAACCGCAGGTGATACTGTGGGAACGGCTAGTGGTATATATCTACATATTTTTAAATGATGATTTGGATAATAAATATCAGTTGAGGACTAAGGAATTCAATAAGTACATATTCATGTAACGGTAATTGTACTAAATCTCTTAGTTACAACGTTCCGCTACGTTACGTTTCAAGTTCTATTCAAGCTATGTCACGAGTTAGATGACGTAAATGAAAATAAGCAGAACAACAGTACACCATTCTTATCACGATAGAGTGAGAAGCATGCTGTCGACATTTTAAGACATTAATGTTAATATTATTTTTTTTTATAGTAAGTATAGGGGGCAAACGAGCAGACGGGTCACCTGGTGGTAAATGACTACCGCCGCCCAAGGGCACCTGTAACTCAAGAGTCACAAGTGCGTTGCCGCCCTTTAAGGTGGGAATAGGGGAAGAGCGGGCAGACGGGAGAGGGGGATTAGAGGGGAGGAGAGAGGGGAGAGGGGAAGGACGGGAATAGGGGTGAAGGCAGAGTTAGGGCCTCTGGTAACCTCACTCACGCGGCGAAAAGCAATGCAATCATTGTTTCGCGGCCGGTTTTCTGTGAGGCCGTGGTATCGAGCGGAGTCGAGCCGGCCCATACGTGCCGAAGAATGGCTCTCCCACGTAATATTAAAAGGATTGTTTGTCCTGGGCTGAAATGCTTGCTAAATGAATTAAGCCCATTTTTGTTATGCTAATAAGTGTTAATAAAAATATAATATTCTAATTAAAAACTTTTTGCTTACAATCAAATGGTGGACGTGAAAAATAGATTATCCGATAGTTTCAGTTAGCAATGATTTGACTTTATTTGTAGGTTATCATTTGGCAGTCAAATCAAAAGAAAAGCAGTTAAGTTAAACACTTAGAAGTGAATATTATGACTAGAAAGAAAGAAAAAGTATTTATGACGTTAGTGTTTACAGTACTTAAAGTGATAAAACATTAAAAAAAAGAAATACAAATAAAAATAAAGAAAAAAAAAACAAAATAGAACGACAATTGCCTTGCACGCACTTGCACGTCACTTATTGAAATTGGTCACCACACAATGCTGAGCGCATTGATGCTGATGGCGCCAGCTCTACTTATTTTTAAATGTTATCTACTTATAAATGCAGAATTGAATTATAATAAATAAAAAAAAACATAATACAATCATTTAAGCAATATAGAAATAATAAAAACTTGCCTTATTGTGTCTTAGAAAACACTCTACCCCTATCCGAAACTTTTGTATTATATTCGGTTACGGTTTCGGATATATTTTTATTTCGGATATCTTACAGTTTCGGTTCGGGAGCTCCATAACATCCCTAGTGGAAATCCGTCAAACGGTTTAGGCTGAGAGTGCCAAACAATTAGACGTACCTATGTTTATAGATATTTCAATAAAAAATTAATAACAATTTACAAGCAAAGGAATGGCCTACGATTTAACAACAAATAAGTTGCATACTAATATAAACTTTATATAAATAACGAAGGTATGATATATCTACTACGATAAATCAAGAAAATATTTTTGAAGTGAAACTTCTTTAAAATCGTTGTGATTCGAAATACGTTAAAACGAAAAACTCACACTAAAAAGAGACAAACAAGACAAACATTTATAAATAGGATTTAGCCTGCGAGAAAATGAGATACAATACAGGTATACAGTGTTTCCTATTATCTTTAAAAATAGACAAACACATTCATAAATAGAATTTAGCCTGCGAGAGAATGAGACAGAATACAAGTACACAGTGTTTCTTATAATCTTTGTCTTTGCGTCTGCGTACTATTAAGCCTTCAGAAAATGCGTTAATATCAACGTGGTGGTCAATTTTTTGTGCATTTGTGTATTAAATTTCGTTGGTTAATTAATTTATGTTAATTATTTAACACATCTGGTGTTAATTTGACCAATAACTTTTACATAAATTATCTAAAATTAAGTTTATTAATATTAGTAAATTATTTGTGTTGATGTTACTTTTTATTTCTGAAGTTTCACTTCTGCCGTGTGTGAATTGCACAAACACACTATTTTTTTATCCTAATAACTATCAACTACTTTTGTACTAAAGTTGTTCCAAAACATTCAGATATATCATCTGGATCTGGATCTGGACATTTAATAGACATTAAGTTGTTTTCTACATACCTATCTAAATAACGAAAGAAATTGGTCAGCTTCTAATACAACAGTTAAAAGAATTAGAAATCTTGCATCAAATAAAAAGTTATTTTAATAACGGTGTTGTATAACTAGCCCCATTACCAGCTGCTTGTTACTGTGTACGGTCAGCAACGCAAGTCACTCAAGGAGGTGTAACGTTACGAAATGCATTTCGTTATAAATAAATCAGTAACATCGTTTAAATACAGCGATAACTATTTTTATGTGTTCAATAAGTTATATAATTACCTGTTAATAATATCGGATAACCGTTAAAAGTAATAGGCTATTCTAACCCACGACTTCGCACGGGATTTACTCCTGTAGAGGTTTAATTTTGCAAAACTACTTTCTTGTCTTACACCTACCATTGAGGACCAGTTTGTAACATTTATAGTTTCTGAGAATACGTGATTAATCAGTGCGTGGTATTTCGCTCTTTATTTAGATTTATTATTAAATCTTCTGATTTAGGATAACACGTGCTCAGTAGTCAAAAACGGCAGTCATGTAAAATGAAATGAAATGGGTTTTTCGTTTCCAGCGAGAGCAAAGTTCATTCTTTATTTTAGTCTATGAAGGTAAAGATCAAAAAATAATAATAAGATAGTGAAATAAATTTTATAATTAATTTCAAAGTTTTCACATTTTTACCTGTTCTACAAATGCCCGAAACGCAAGGCGCAATGACATTACCTGAGTAAACAATGAAGTGTCAACAAGTATAAATTGATGTTTCTGCAATTTTTTAATTATTCCTCCCATGCTAAGAGCAATATTTAATATTAACATGGAAAACATTAAGAATAAAGTGTTTCATGAGAGAAAGAAGAAAACTATTTGCCACAAATCCCGATTTTTATTCCCACAAAGTAAGGAATATTAAACAACAGTGTAGTTTTATCTCCATCACCTATCGTAAGGATGGTAGCTTATTTTAAATTTCAATAATTCTTTCTTTCTTTGTCGCGTCTTTGTTTACTGCCGATATGACGTCATGACAAATGAGCAACGTGGCGTCTAACGTTTTCATTAATTTACGCGCGGGAATTTGTAATGTACAATTGAAATGCAATTTAATACCACCTCTCATCTGGTAGTTTAAATGTTTTAAACACTTTTTTTACACGTTAAACAAGTAAAACTTCGTTAATTCTACGAAAAGAGCAAAATTTATGTTACCCAAGATATCAATTGAAAACTAAATGCTCCAATACCTCTTTAAATAAATACATTTGTATATATATTTTGTCGCAGTGATACTGCAGTGCTGCCCCCTAAAAAAGAAGCTTCAAGCGACTAAAGGGAATCTAAGTGACAGGTTATAGTCGAGGTTGGACGGGACTGCTGCCATCTTAAACGGTTCATTTTTGTATTGGCCCCGCGGCAATATCGTATGAAAAAGAGACGATTAGAAATATATGCGTATTAGAAACTAAAAAATATTAACAATAATATGAACATAGTAAATGAATTTAATCGCTGACTATATCTGCAAGATAATTTCTAAAAATTACACTTCCACATTGTTAAAATTTTAAAGCTTTTGCAATTTTTGCTAGACTCTATTTAGTCTAAACAGTCAACGACATTATACAGCTCATATTCTTTACTCATATGTAAGTCACCACGGAATTTAATTCATTTCGCACATTGATAGAAAGTTTTACATAAACCTCGAATAAGCATATCGAAATATAAGAGTGTAGGGGTGAAAGCGAAAGTCAAAATAAAAAAAGGAGAGTGTTTTTACAAAATCTCAAAAAACACGTTTTCTATCTCTAAAAGCCATTCAACAGTGCTCATTTTGCGGTCGTGATATTTTTAATTCTTTTCTATTTTATGCTAAATAGCGGAACAGTAGCCTAATTATGATGATGCTTCGAATGTCGTTCGTTACATTTAATATATTAAAATAGAATACAATATAATGTTGTAGAAACTAATTAAAGGAGAATATTTTTGAGGTGTATATCTAATACCTTTAAACAAGCAATTCTTGTATATATGTATATATATAATCTGAATCTCGGAAACGGCTCCAACGATTTTGATGAATTTTTTTATACAGATACAGTTTTGCATTTTAAGTTCAACCGCATAGTTATATTTCCTGTAAAAATGCAATTTTACAAAAAAAAATACGATTTTTCAAAAAGTTACAGAGCAAAGCTTGGTCTCCCAGGTACTAAGTGATAATGAGCTTAGATTGTCCTGTGAATTACAGTCCGTTATCGGTCAGGAAGATGGCTCGCTCGGGTGGGGTAATTCGTTTTTTGGCAACGGATATAGTCTGGCGCAGACTATATTTCCCTCCCTAAAAACAAATCCGGATAAACCACCGAACCCACCCAAGGGTTTCTTCCTTGTTGCTTTATAGTTCATATTCGTTCTCCGTTACCGGTTGGAGTTAAAGTTTCGGCCAAACAGAGGTCTATGTAAATTTTGAATGTTTTTTTTATATCAATGACCAGTAGGTATAATTTAAAAAAATAAAAAATTGTCCTTGTATAGACATTTCGTATCAGCTGACCGCATTTATACTTGACCGCTGTAGCTTTTATTGGCCGTTTTCACATATTTTTTCAATTTGTACCATACATATTGATTAAAAATTGTAGGCTACTGCACTTCTTCTTCATATAAACATCAAGTATTCCAAATATGACATTCCCCCGTACGCGATATTTGCTTAAGAAGGGTGCAAAGAATTATCTTCACATTATATAATATTTATAATATAACTCCGTCAAAAAATAACGTCTAAACTTCTATTTAATAATGATAATAATGATAACCTGACACATCTCACACACGGCCGCCTGATCCCAAACTAGGCAAAGCCTGTACTATGGTATATGGTAACCAGACTGCTGATAAACATACTAATATATTTCTAAATCTATATTATGTACATATAACAAAAGATCGTGCTCATGACATAATTATTTGTCCTGGGTGGGAATCGAACCCACAACCTTTGGTTCAGCAGTCATTATCACTAACCACTAGACCAACAGACCAAATAAAAAGGTTACTTTATTTTTAAAAAAAGTGTCAATAGAATGTGAAAGTTCTGTTGGAGTTGTTAGACCTTACGATGGTGGAATATTTATAAGTTAAGACGTAAACGCGATCACTAAGGTACATGGTCTGCTAATCAATGATTTCATGAGTTTGATTACTACATATTTGTATAGGACGTTGACTGCACTTCTGTCTTCTATCTTATGAAAGACAACCCGCAAAAAAGTCCCCCGCACTAGGAATAATTCCTGTTGCGTGGGACTTTAAAAACATTCAAACAACGGAAATAAGGAACACCCAGACTCGGGACAACTATACACTAGCTAGACACACTTTATTTTACAGACAGCTAATATTATTTCCACCGATTAATAAAAACAATATAGCTGGACATAAATGCTCACAACAAAGCAACAAAGAAATGTACCTGCCATTAAATTAAACTCTGTGAGAGTCATTCTATTCATTCTATTCAATAATAGACAGTTACAATGCGTTTGTTCATCAACAGCGCTTGCTTCAGACTTTATTGTATCTGGATGATGATTAATAAAATACAATATAATTGTTTTAAATTTATTGCTTTATGACTTTTAATAGGAGGACGTTGTGCGCAATTGTGTAACGATATTTTAAAAACTATTTCATAAAATTCCCGATGGTAAACGGTTTCAATCACTCAGGGTGTATGGTTGTTTGGCAACTTAGAAGTATATATTTAAAACCCTTTTTACCCATAACTCTGGAATATTTATTTACTTACACGTCACTATATCAAGTGGTACAATAAAGAGTACCTAATTATCTATTTCAATCCTTACATTTATTATTCAAATTAGAACCGTCTTATGTAATTATTCATATACATTATGTTCAAATAAGAAACATAACATTAAACTAATAGAGAAGAGCCACTTCAGCTACTTGTTTCCAGCATTTTGTACTAATATTATTATTAAGTTTGTATTTGAAACCAATGTTAATGTATTTATTATACGCTTTTTATTTCTTGTTAATTAGAATAAATTGAATTGTACATGTGAGAACTGTGTAGCCACAAGTATTAAGTTAACGTTCTATGTTGCCTAGCAGCTCTGTGATTTTCTTTTTCATTTTAGAACAATATTATGTTACATTGTCCTCACATTAAATTCCGCTTATAAGCAATGTAACATGTGATTTAAAAAAAAAATACCATGTTGAAAAAGAGTGTCCTAGTTTCTTGCCTGTTGCTCACAGCATACGTTGATTTGCGGCAAACAACCCGTGAATACCATACCACTATACTAACATATTATTATGGATTTTTTAAACCCATCACGAGTTGTTTATCCTAAGATTTGAAAGATTATGATTTCGGACGTAGAGCGTGCGAGTCTTTGACCATTTTACAATATAATTAGTCAAAATAACAATACAATAATATATAATTTTCAACCTGCAGAGTTGTATGACCTTCTCATTGCCTCATGTAAAAAGTAAATGCCTCAAATGTTAAAAGCCTTTAACATTCGAGACTCTAAACTGAGTAATTTTTAGCTAAAGGACCAAACCAACCCAAACAAAGAAAGAATTTAGAACCTCTGCTGAAATTACACTATTACAGAGACAACAGCGTTCTGATTTAAGAATTCGAGCATTACAAAGAACATTTTATGGTGTTTTGTTAAATTAAACAAAAAAATATGATAATGATAAAAAAAAAAATTGTTTTTGGGTTCAGCATTTACTCTTAACATCTATCTACACTAATAAAATAGCTGTACAAACTGAAACGACCTTAACTTTTTTTCCTCTGAAACTACCAGTTGGATTTTTAGAAAAGTTATATGCGAAAAGAGTCTAGAAGAATCAAACACGCAATTATTATTTCGGAAGACGTCATCTAGTTCGCCCCAATCGCATAGTATTTATCAAGACAGAGTGGTCCCATGCTTAAACACTAAAAAGCAACTTCTACAGTGTTCCGTGTTATGTAGTAATCTCGGTCGCGAGGCAGAAACCCGCCATAAATCACTGTCATAGTGATAAATGGCTGTATGTACTTCTGTCCTACGCATCACCAGCATATCATTACTTATGTAGATATAAAGAGTAATCTTAATTTGTATATGACGTAGATTAAGCAAAAGCTTTTGTCAGATGCCCTGTTATCAATTCCCTTTTAGTAATTTATCTGTTACCAACTGTGCTCGCGGACGAAGCCGCGTGGAATAGTGTATTGATATCGAATCAACAGCCTAATAAATCAGTTTCAAGCTTCTAGCTCTAAATATGACGATATTTCCATACAACTTTTCATCCCCACCTTTCAACCTCTTACACCCCTTTTTTCGTATTAAAAAGTAGCCTATGTCCTTTCTCAGGCTCTAGACTATCTGTGTACCAAATTTCTCTAAATCGGTTCAGTAATTTTGGCGTGAAAGGGCGACAGACAGACAGAGTTACTTTCGCATTTATAATATTAGTAAGGACTAGCTGCGCCCCGTGGTTTCACTCACGTAGGTCCTGATCCCGTGGGAATATCGAAATAAAAATAGCCTATATGTTAATCCAGATCTCCAGCTATCTATATACCAAGTTTCATCGCAATCGGTTCAGTAGTTTTTGCGTGAAAGAGTAACAAACATCCATACATCCATACATAATCACAAACTTTCACGTTTATAATATTAGTAGGATAAGAATTCACACTATAAAATAAAAGTATTCATAGTTCTATTAAAATTCTTTCTTTTGTCACACATACTTGTCATTCTGTGTTTCCTTTGTCACAGACATATATTATTATATTCATAAACTTTACTATTATTCTCGTTTTTATAGGTCACCCTCCCGTGTCGGTTATAGCAGAAATCTTAAAGTGCTGTAGAACCTCGCTTGGCTTGGAGAGGTAGTCGGGTAGGGGTGTGCATTTAATTGAATATCAAGTCAAAGAATATTCTCTGGAATAATAATATTTTTGATTAACTTATAACATTTTATATTATATTTCGGAAGAGGTCGGAACATTACACCAGCTACGTTTCCACTGTGAAATGAAAGCTGCCTACCTCCCTAACAAATTTTATTAAGTTCGGGGACTCTTTTTTTTATAAGCAGCCGCTTACAATGCAGGAAACAGAAGCCAGCACCTGGGACATCGCTGTAAAATCACATATTAATGTATGCCGAAGACGTGGTATTAGTGGGACAAGCAATAGTATTGATTAGTTGATTCAGCGAATCAACAAAATCTGGTAGAGATCTGAATATTAAAAAAAAGAAGATAAAAAAGCTTAGCTACTAACAGTGTCAATAAATGGAGTTATATTAATAAGCCTCTGATCCTTGGATTTATATTTGACTGCACGGATGGCTCAATAGTTTAAGTGGTAACCTCGCCACTAAGCCGCGCCGAGTGTTATGGGTTCAAATCCCACACGGGATAAAAATTTGTGTGATCCAAATAGTTGTCTCGAGTCTGGGTGTTCTTTGTGTCCGTTGTTTGAATGTTTGTGAAGCTCCCCGGACACAAGAATATTCCTAATGCGGAAGTTATTTTTAAAAAAGCAATATTTACAATCTGTCTTGAAAACCCTGAGTTTTTTTCCCACTCAGTAAAATCTGGCGGACATGGAACCTTGGACTTCGGCGAAATGGAAAGAAAGGTTCGAAAGCCCACCACGTACCTACCCTCCCGCCGTAAACTCGCTCGTAACACAAGCATTTAGCTTAGCTGGAGAGTTTTACAAGAGTACTAGTAATGTTTGATCTAGGTAACCAGTGGTCTTTATTATAAAGAACAGAAGTAGTCTGATTCACACACCGAGGGTTCTGTACAAACTTATCAATCGGAATACTTCCCCTATTGATGAATATACGTCACAAGTCGGATTGAAAGACAAACGAAGCATTGGCGTTCTAAAAATAATCTCCCATATTCCAAATGATAAGTTTTTGATTGCGTTGACTTAGAAGGGTTCCTTTTCTTTTGTTGAGGTACGGAACTCTAAAAATCAAGTAAGGACCTTACTTGATTTTTAGACTCAACGCAATCAAAAACTTATAATAGGCAGTCCGTGAAACACCGAACGCCCCGATTCATTAGTCGATTAACTAATATATAGTTACATGAGACGAAGATACGAGATGATATACAGGATGTATTTGAAAAAGGAACACTTACTTATATCACTGAAAGGGCATGACTCTAGCATGCAGTAACAAAAAAAAACAAGTTGTGACCGTGTGAATTTCCAGGTATTTTTACCTTCGTTTCTCATAAAAGCAGGTAGAACGTGTGAAGTTAAAGATTTTAAATATTTAATTTTCATTATTTATATTTATATTATTAAATACATATTTTTTTTATTTTGGACCTATTCACTCAGTTATTGAGAAAATCTCTAAAAACTAACATGAAAAAATTTCGAAGTTAGTTTTTATGGATTTTCTTAGTAACGGCATGAAAAATTCCAAAATATGTACAATTTAAAATCTTTAACTGTACACATTGATAATAAATTTCTGAAAAAAAAAAAACAAAAATACCTGAAAAGTTAAACGGTCATAACTTGTAACCGGATAGTTCTTTTTTCAAAAAATCCTATTGTAACTTAAGTAAGTGTTCCTTTTTCAAATACACCCTGTATAAATAACAAGCTTTAGCCTGCAGCTTCGGTCGCGTTTATGTAGATTAAATGATGACCGGTTGAGTAGTTAAGGTGTGAAAGTGTAACAAACAAACTAAAACAAACTCACTTTCGCACTTATAACATTAGCAAGGAAGCAAACAAAAGTTAGTAAAGGGTTTTGTGCTCAGTGTTAAAATTTCTAATAAATAATGATCAACAGACAGACACACAATAAAATTCAAAGTTACACAAGCGCCTTAGCTAAAAGGTTAATATTTACTCACAAACACTAGATATGTTAGAACAAGTGCCGTTTCTAACTTTCGGCTCTGAAAGTAGAAACTTTGAATACACATTAATGTTATTGTATAAGAGACCGCAGAGAGAGCCTCAGGCGAATTCATATACCTACATTTTTGCTTCTTTTTTGTTGCATATGTCGTTTGGAAGGATAAATTGTCTTCTATTCTATTTAATTAGTAATTAAAGTGTATGTGTGTTTTACCGATTTTTATTAAATTTGTAATAGGATTTTTTGGATGTTTTTTATTTTTTATTTTTTTTAAATACAACTCCCGCATTAGGAATTACTCCTGTGTCGCGGGGGACTTTACAAACATACAAATAACGGACACAAAGAACATCCAAATTTGGGTGGGAATCGAACCCACGACCTATGGCATAGCAGTCAGGGTCACTAACCACTAGGCCAACAGGCCAGTCAATTATTATATTATTAGTTTTAAGACACCACAAACCTATAACAACCTTAGCTCCACCTCTTCGCACTACAGTGTTTGGTGTTAATTCACCTATGCCGCGCATGTGCAAACTTATGAACGAATACAGCGACCTGGTTGACGTCCACTCTGATTCAATATCGACGGTTGTCAGACACGTCAAACGTATGAAAATGTGATAATTTTTATTTAATATATTATCTAGAGTTTAAGTACATATAAATAAGTTTTTAAAATTATATAACAGATGTTGATACAAAAACACTTTGCATGCGGTGTTTGCCTATAATTATAATTGGTTGTGCAGTTAGATTTAAGACACAAATACTTGTATGTTCCTATCTGTATAATATCTGTAACAATTGCTGGTGAACCTTAATTAAATAAATAAATAAAAAACATTATGTTTCACTAAAAAAAATATCAATTTAGATTTTTTGTAGAATCATCAACTCGACTTTGATAGTAGTTTCATTATACGCAAATCCATTACCGCCATCAATTTTCACTGTTGTCTATACCTTAAAACTATGTAACATTTTGTTACCAAATGGAACTAGGAATATTGAAAATATATCAAATATATTGCAACGAATATCAAAGCTTTGATAGAATATAAAGCTCGTGTCTAGCAATAAAATTCATCATCAATTTCTTTCGATGTCTGTTAGAAATAACTGACGAAAGAATTTATTACAAAACCAGAGATATATTTTATAGTTACTTCGTTTTCGTGTTTGGCAGTTTCACTTGCTTTTATGGTTAATGTTATCGGCTCTAATGAGTTGCAACGTAATGTTATAAAGACTACAACGTTTCTCAATAAATATGCTGTATTTAAAAAAAAAACAATGTAAAACATCGCAAAGGCGCGACGTGATATTAACTTTCAATCAAACTCACAAACTGGTAAGCTTCAATCAGTAGCGGTTGGTCGGGATATATTTAATTACTAGTTAAATACGTTCAAACAACTTTCACCACCTCAAAGTGTTATTACGGTCTCGATTTCTGTTGCTTCGATCAATATTTCGCTGTACGGGTAGCAGCAAAACTCGCTAGACACGTTCATATATAATATGTATTATTAAACAATAGTAATATTTTTTATTAAATACTACAACTAGATATTACGACTATGAGAACGAGGACCGATTCTAATATTTAGCAGTTTTTTTTTTTAAATTAATATTCTTGGACATACACACACACATACACACAGCTATTTAGACCCAAACTAAGCTATAACTTCTAGAACACAGATAAAAATACCTGTATATTTTTGTTTGAAATGCATTTTCATATAAATGGTTTAATTTAAATACTTATTATTGATAGAAACATCCAAACCAATGCAAATACAAATATTTTCACTGAGCAGGAATCGAACCCGCTACCTCTGACGTTACTCTACCGCTACGCCTTATAGGTTGAGAGTGTATATCATCAATTTATCATCATGATGATCATCACAGCTATGGGACATCCAATGCTGAACATAGACTTCAAAAAACTTACATACAATTGTGGTGGTAGTATATTCGTTGCATAACCAACTAAAACCAATAGCATATTTATTTATATTTCTACGAAAGACGGCTTTATTCTGTGCATTTCTGTTTTAGATATCAAATTGAGCCAATATTGGTCACGTACCAAAAGAAAAAGAAAGTATAAGTGATCGTGCCATATAGATATTAACGGTATTCAGTCACTTTCTTGCCAGCCTGTATATTATTAATACGTCGGTGTCTTGTTCATAAAAATCATAACCCTTCTTTTTGGCTTTGCCGTAGTCGGGTAAAAAGAGTAATATAGGTGTAGTGGGTGTCGACTTTAAAGGTACATATATGGATTTAGTCTATCTAGGAAGTAGTCCGGAGTCCGAAAACTTTATTTGTACACGTAAATGTATTTTTAAAAACTATTTTTACACCGATCAAAATATAATGAATCAATCAAAAACCATCGGATTCACTTTATAATATATTGTATTATCTCAAATAATAATTAATTTGATGTATGAAATTTTCCTTAATTAAGGATAGCAAATTCCAGTAAACAGTTTTATTAAAATATTTGCTTTTTTTTAATTTAGTCACAATCTATTGGTAATTTAAACTAATCGGTTTGTTCCGCTTTCGCCTCGGTGTTTTGACCCACATTCCTAAAATTTCCTTATTCGTCTCAAAGCAAATTTGCTTCCTGTTTCGTCTCACATTACTATAGTACTTAATGTATAGCCAGCAAAACCAAAATTGGCTGTGCTTGTTTTTTAAGTATATAACGATGAATTTTATTTACCAGTATAAAATGCTACGTAAATTTAAAAATATAGAAAAGTGTTTATTATTAAATAACAGTTAAATTTCTAGTCACCCTGCCGTGTAATGATACGATTTAAAATATTTTAAGCAATACTACATAGTGCACTAACTATTAAATTTATCATTATTCGTGAAAAATGTTTTGGGTTGTCTGCACTAAATTTGTAGTGTAACACTTAAAAAAACCAAGCGAGACGAAAAAGGAACAAAAAATGGGACAAAACAGGAAAAAAGTAATAAATAAATTATTTAAAGGATTTGTGAGGCGAACAAGGAATAAAATGTGGGACGAAATTTTCAAACGAGGCGAAATTTGGTGAGACGAATGCGGAAGGAATCTACAAATCTAGTAAAACTATAATTTAAATTATATTTTTGAGACTAGAGGGTAACTTTTAAAATTATATTAGGAAATACAAAATATAAGTATTTTTTTCTAGCTGCCTTTTACTAAAATTAAGGAAAATAACAAATTCCGTAAACAATTTGCCTGAGCTTAAATTTCATTAAACGAATCATTTGAATTGAAACCAAGGTGCGTTATAAATTTCAAACAATATTTTTATATTCACAAAAAATAATCATATCAATTCAAAGTATTCAGCGCCTCATTACTAATAGTATACTCGTAAAGATCGTAAAACCGTCCTGTGTGTAACTCGCTACCTGTAACTCATTAATCTGACATTTCTAACCAGTTCTTAGAGTTGTCAGCGATTGATGTTATATTCTAGACACTCCTTCAGTTTAATGGCTTTGTTACCTTACGTCAATAAGTTACGAACGCAGTGAACGATGTTTTGCAATAAATATATCCATGTTTGTGATGACAACGCACAATCTTCGCACGACCTCGTCTTGTTTATTTTCCACATTATTCTTAAATGGCATATAGAAATGGTTGTGCTAAATGTTAATATTTTTTGCCGGGTTTTGTATAATTATGTTGAAGTTGAATATAATCCATAACGGTGTGATTTAAGGCATAGTATTTTTAATAGATGTCAGCTTTTAAGGCATAGACCTCAATGACGACCCACTCTCGTAATACAATCAAAAAAGGAAAGAAAATAAAATTTCCACCAGTAGTAAACGCTTTTGTAAATTATAAAAAAAAAAATAACCATAAAATGCCGAACTTAAAATACTGTCTTTACGATTTTCCTTTTTTTTATAAAGCCATGTTTAATAGGTTTCCTGTCAAAGCTAATTGCAGTCCAGGGCTGGACGTAGGCCTTCCAATCCGGCTGTCCTTTTGTTTATATTGACATATATAATGTAAACTACCGGTTTCAGCCGCGATAATTTGAGGAAAAAATCTACTAAAATATATTCCATTACTTTAAGAGTATAGCGCCCTCCCCCCTCATCATGACCTTGACTATGACCCATCATAAATGCGTGCGTTGATCATTATTTTGTTGCAGAGTTATTTTAAAACTATGGTATCTCCAAAGATATTCATTGAAATCAAATTATGTCATGGGTAATTTTAGTTTAAAATTAAATACTTTTGAAGAATATCTTTTTTTTATAAGGATTAATATCATATTTATAAAAACACCTTCGCAAATAATGTCAACCTTAAAATATAGACATAGCTGCTGCTGTCGCATACTTTTTATAGAACTTTTAAAGGGCAACAATTCTGTCATACAATGATTTTTGAACTTTAACGGAAACACAAAGAACAAACACGCAACGGAAGCTCTCAAACGGAAGAATTTTTCCCGTTTTTTGAAATATTTTTCACTGATGCTCCGCTCCTATTTGTCTATATAGCCTTCCTCGATAAATGGACTATGCAACACAAAAATATTTTTTCAACTCGCACCAGTAGTTCCTGAGATTAGCGCGTTCAACCAAACAAACTCTTCAGCTTTATAACATTCGTATAGAAGTATAGATAAAGAATTTGGACGTCCAGAAGACCTCAACATCATCCGAATTAATTTAGAAAAAATACAAAATATGTAATAAACAGTAATAGTGAAAAATATATTTACCTTGATCAAACATCACCATTTCAACAGTAGACCCCAAAGGAACTTTCTTCACGTGAACACATTCTTCACCGTTACCAGGCTCCTTAGAACAAAATGTATTTTCCCCAACATCGTCCCTCTGTGTTAGGAGAGGTGATGCAGGGTAGGTGAAGCGATGGCCATCAGTTTGACCCCAGCTCTCTGAAACAAAAGAGTAATGCGTTATTGTAAAAGAAATGAATGTTACACTACGATTTTTGTAGAAACGTTCACGAGTAACACCGGCAAAGTACTTGAACTTGGAGGTATAGAATTAAATTGTATGAAATATTCAGAGCGTTTTGCAACATTCCTGGAAATCCCTGGCAAACCCCAAAATTCCTGAACCGTTAATCAATCACACGCATAAATAAGCGCAAACTTATGTCACGGCAGCAAACAGATTAGTCACACCAAATTTACAGTTTACAGACACTGAGTGTTTTGCCGTTTCCGTCCGCCTAGGTTATTTTTTTACTAAAGAGCCATTTTACTAACCGCATACCAATTAGGTATTGTGAATAATTTTAATTGCAGTATTACCTCACTTTAAGGCCAATTTATAAATTCGTTTACAGGTGTAAAGAGCCCTTACACTTTCATAAAATATGGAACAAATGATAAATAGCTGTAGGCTGTAGCTACAACTTGTTGAAAACACCTACTAGATTACAAATGATTTAGTGGTTTTCGTTGTATTTAAGTAGCGTAATATTATAGAGGATCATGCTATCCATGACAAGAACTCATCCGTTTTCATTACTTTAAATAATAGTTGCCGCCGTGAATCGTTATGTTGATGAACATTAAAATTATTTAAGAAGCCTTTTAATAACTATGGTGCTTAACTGTATTTACAGGTACTATTTTTAGTCTGTATTTTTTATGTTGAACGTGCTAATTCCGTTAATAACCAGTCGAATTCTTTAATACGAGTATGATAGCCCAATTTCTGGGGAAGGTTATTTATATAACACGCTTTTATTTATTTAGAATAGGTACTACAACGACTTTAAGAGGCATTGCTATTTGATTCGTAATCGTAAATGAAGTACACAGTAATTACATGAAAGCCTTGATTGTAATCATAGAAGTAAGTCGGTAAAGAAATTAATTGTTTTACTTCTGTGGATTCATGTTTCGTGGTTCTTTTATTAGTTTCACTTGTAGGTAACTAACTATATAAAACAATCTTGCAAGTTAATTTTAACCTACTTCTAATTGTCGTATCGAAATAAAACTTTGTACATATAGTACGTAGTTTCGATGAGAATACTATAATTTAGCTTCTTGGAGATGATGATGAGATGATAGATGGAGTGGAGTGGAGAGGAGGTAGATAGCGGAACTCTTCAGTTGCTACTAGTAAACACCTCGAGTTTGGGCTCATATGATTCGTTTTGACGAGTCCAATAGAGTGGGTTTGGTAACGATAGTCTGACGATACAGCCAAGAGATGGATAGTGGAGCTCTTTCTTACTTTTTAATTCGGTTTTTCATTAAAGTGTGTTTTTATAGTTTTAATAGACTATAATTATTAAATTACACTACGATCTGAAGGAACGGAGCAGTGACCTTAAACACGAGTGAAATTGCTTGGAACGGTTAGTAAAACAAAACTAAAAATACAGTACGTACCTAAGTTGCTTACACATTTTGTTCAAAACGCGAATTATTTGTATTTCAACTTTGGCAGTACATCAGATAGAAACAATCATGGTCGTGGTCTAATCGCACGAAAAACGGATAATTTTTTGTTATTGTTGAGTTCTCCTCAGTCTTTGCCAATGATCGATACAATTCGATCGAAATTTAGGGTAAACCTTCCAGTTATGTACCTACTTTTTTTTTTCTTGTTTTTTGTGCGTGTGGAAACCCCCTCGGGCCGTCACCCCACCGGGGTTTTCGGTGGGGCGGTGTGTCGGAATCGAACCGACTAAAACCACACGGTGTGCCGTACTGCGCCTTAAGTAGGTTGGATCCGGGAACAGCTTTTATTAAGACATCCGGCAGTTATGTACCTACTTAGTTTAAGGTTTTTTTTTATTATTTTACCGATTATCTCCACAAATAAAATTATGTATATCAATTTTATTTGTGGAGGCTATAAGTTGCTTAATTAAGCGGCGGTAGCGTAATGGCTAAGGCGTCGGACTTGCGATCAAGTGGTTGCGGGTTCGAACCCCACCCAGTGCACTACCATCGTGAACCCACTCCTAACACAAGCGTTAAGCTTAGCTGGAGGGGTTAACGAGATTACTAGTAATGTGTGACACACGTTACTAGTAATCTTTTAAAAATAAAAATAATTAAGGTCACTTGGCTCATTTACTTACAATACCTGGAACTTATAGACTTTTATTTATTTATTTATTAAGGAGCATCAACAATAAACATATGCAACATTCTTCAAAACATTTATCACTACATCACATCTCTTATATGTACATCAATTATAGACGCCCACGGCATTCATTATACGTAATGTTAGGCTTTCTTAATGTTGGCTGTCATTTCTATAAAAAAAAATGTTAGTAACAGAACACCATTTTTTTAAAAAGAGAGAGTTGGTCATTTCTTCTAAAGCCCACTCACTTTGTTACACAAAATGACTTTTGAGATTACTAGTATAATGGACCAATCTCATGGTAAGAAAATTTCGATGGAAGTGCGCATTACGGTTGAAAGTTGTCGCACAAAAAACTTTTTTTTTTTATTGTATAGGGGGCAAACGAGCAGATCGGGTCACCTGATGGTAAATGACTACCGCCGCCCATGGGCATCTGCAACTCAAGAGTCGCAAGTGCGTTGCCGCCCTTTAAGGCTACAACAATTGGGTGTGAATACATAGTGTGATGCATTTAATTTTATTGTTACATTTTTAATGTTGCCATACAGACTCTTACCTAGGATTTCTTATAAGTATAAAAAAAATTATTACTTTTTTTAATTTTAACTTGATTTATTGCATTTTTGAATCATCTGAAAATAATGTCCGCGCAGAACTCTAGTGTCAGTTATGCATTAAAATTGCTTGCGTTAGCTTATAAAAGTAGGTCATAAAATAAAAATAAAATCTGAAGCATTATTTTTAAGCAGTTTCACGAGGTTAAAATGCAACTTAAGAATCAAGTCCCAGCAGGTAAAGATAATTTGTACTTTATTTTTTTTAACTTTCTTCATTTGTTTTTACTTGTCGTCCTAATCTCAGATACTTCCAATAAAATTTGAGGAAATATTTTGTCCTTAATTATTTCGTTTTGGGGAAAGGCTAAACACGAACTTCCCATAATAACGCATAGGATCGCAGCATTAATCACAGGGCACCGGAATATACACACGCGTGAGCGTTATTAAAAAGTGATAATATTTGCCACCTTATTATAGGATAGAAAATCAATTTAACGTGGGAGAGCCATGCTTCGGCACGTATGGGCCGGCTCGCTCCGCTCGATACCGCGGCCTCACAGAAAACCGGCAGTGAAGCAATGCTTGCATTGCATTTCGCCGCGTGAGTGAGGTTCCGGAGGCCCTAACCCTTCCCTCTTCCTTATTCTCGTCCTCCCCCTCTCCCCCCTCTCCGCTCTTCCCACTCTTCTCCTACTCCCACCTTAAAGGGCGGCAACGCACTTGTGACTCTCGAGTTACAGGTGCCCCTGGGCGGCGGTAGTCATTTACCATCAGGTGACCCTCTGCTCATTTGCCCCCTATACCATAAAAAAAACAAAAAATAGCATTGACAATGCGGGTATGACAACCCGCAACACGTCGAAGAATTTACAAGCATCGGTAACCGCTTACTATAAAGAGGGAAGTATACTTCTACATAAAAGGAAGGGCAATACGAAAATCTTCTACAAAAAAAAACAAATTAAGTAAAATGTTGACTCTTTCAAAAGTGAGCAGACTCTAGTGACTGCAAGGCTCAAGGGTGCAACAAAAGGATATTTCGGATGTAATCTTCAGTAGCGTGATTTGATTTGATCCTTCTTCAGGTGGGCATTGGAGGTAATTGCTTGAGTAGACATGCCACTGAGCTCGCACAAACATCTTTATTAAACAAAATCCATCTAGAATTTTTAATTCCATTAATATTTCCTATTCATTAATGTAAATTGTCTTAATAACAGTAAGACTCTTTTTTTAGGTATGGTATCTCCTGTTAATTTTACCCTATAACATGTTGGCCATTCTTTTTCAAATGTTATTTAATCACGGTGTGGCCGTTTTGCATTTTTTTTCGTTATCCATTAACCTTACAGCAATTTTATCAATACTGTATTTTTGTCATCTAAATCTTATTTCTAACGCAAAATAGTTAAATATAATACAATAACATGTACATGCGAGAAAGTGAGTCGCATCATTAATATTCAAATGGGTTTAAAATATGGCTCATCACACATAGGCAGGGACTATAAAAACTTCGTGTGTGGCCTTTGTTATGAATGAATTCCAAATATAAGGCAAAGGCTAGCCGGACATGATGTACAGTAATATGGTACAAATTGCCCGCGATGACTACGCGCGCTTCTGTTAAAGCTTAGTCAAATTAGAAATTAGGGTTTCGCCTCGAAATGAAGGATAATAAGCTTAAAAGTTTCATAAAATTTCGTGTCCGCTATTCAAGATATTCAAGGTAAAATCATTTTTTTTTGGAAAAATTTCGCTTTCTATGGTTTTGTTAACTTCTATTGCAAAATTGTAAAGCATAAAATTGTCTACAACTTTGTACAATAAAGCACGGAGAACGCGTAGCCGGCGCTCAGACGTAATATTATGTATAGGTATAGCGTAATGCAAGGTGCATCGTGAGTCTCGGTTAACTATGCCTCTTACAAAGTTACTAACTAACTAAAATATCTATAATTATGTATAATTTGAATTACTTATTAATTAATATACTTCAAAGTTTCATGCTTATTATCTCTCATTTTTAGGTTGACCGTCTTTTTTGGCTTATTTGACTGGGCTAGTAGGTGAAGTTAGACTGGCGCTAGCTATCAGCAATCTACCTATAAATTCATGTAAGGTTGATGACGGAAGAAGTGTTTGGCGTAACTAGGGTAAAAATAATACCCTACTTAATAATGTGATACTTTAACTTTAACATTTACTTTCCAGTCACATTTAATACCTGCTTCGCAATGCCATAGATATATCCTTTGAGAAAAGGTATAGACAGGTGATCACCACCTAAGTACCTAATAAATAATACTAATGAACTCGCTTTTCAAGCCTCCAATGCTACCGTGTAGTTGGGGTCCAGTAAAATAAACAAATTTGTGACAATGACATGACAACATAATTTGTTAGAGTAGTTTTGAAAGCAAAGAGCACGATCTCGTCTCCATAAGCCAATTACATCACCGGTACCATATTTCATCCTTTGACCGCCAGAGCGTAACAGAAAACAGTATTCTTTGCCACGCTTTTGCATTATTTATGTGATAGATAGACACTTCTTAGTAGAAACATATGTCTTACTAGATAGATACTCTCAAATAGATATTTAAAAGCAATGTACCTTGTAATTTCAAGTATATTTACCTATACCATAACATCATTAAACGCGATACGAAACCTATTATAACTTTTATACATATATGTTATAATTACTTGCCCTGACTGTGAAATGCACATGTATAGAGGATGAATTATAACCTAAGAATCACGAAACTAAAGAATCACGAAATTTCAAATACCTGCTCTGGTCAGAAACAAATGTATGGCGCTTTTAAAAAAAATACCCATATGCGGGTGAATTAGGAGTTGTAAGTTTATAAAGGTTTGGTAAGAAATAAATGTACACGTATAACGACGGTTTTTTTTTTTTATTTTAGCACTAACAGAGTGAATTAGGGCTTCTAAGTTTATATGGGCAGTTCGTCATTTTTAAGGCTGATTACACAAAAATGTACACATATGTATGTGTAGGACGGTGAATTTGAGTTTGTAAGTTTATATACGAAGTTACATTTGCAGGAAAGGAAAAAGCAAGAAATTCAACATTAAAGCTTCCAATAAAATGTTTAGGAAAAATATTACAAATAAGTTTACATCTACGTGTGTGCTCCAGAGTGAGCTCTGAGAGTAGCTTAGTCATTTTAGCCCCAAACGGGAACACCACTAACGTTGTTCACAAAGAAGTACTACGATAATTAAAAGTAAATATTTAAAAAAATGTCATTCGTAGGTCTGCACGTCAGAACTTAAAACACACACACATCTGTATATAGTATCTGAGCGTAACGGTCACGCGAGTTCCGTGCCTTTTCCCCCTGCCAAAGTGCCTAACATTCATAAAGAAGGTTTCACTTCAAAAAGCTAAACACGTGACCGAAGCTGCGGGTAACAGCTAGTCTTACATAACAATTCACATTCAACTTCCATTAATTTTAAGATCAAGATATTAAGCGAAGTCTTGTGTGCCTATTTTTATCTTATCTATAATTCTTCTCAAGAGAAATCGTATCTTAACTCGTATTGTGGCTATAAATTGTTCTCTTGTGTCAAAAAGTTCCCTCAAACGCGTCCCTTTTCTGAACTGCATATTGTATGCAGTTTAGAAGAAGAAGCAGATTTGCAGTTTAGAAAGAAGTATAAGGAATCAATTGACCAAGAATGGGATCAATAGTCAAATAAACTTTGTGGGGTAATGAGACATTACTTATCCGGTTCCAGCTTAATTAGATTGAATAAATTTTACATAAACAAATAGGTACAAATAAACTACAAGTCAATGAGCAATCAGAAAGCAAACACATAGTTACCAATAAACTGGAAACGAATGAGCAATCAGAAATGAAATTGGAACAGCCTATAAAACGTTACCAATGAATGCCATTTCCTAAATAGCTTCCTCAATAAAAATACTTCTGTTTCAGATTCACTCTGAAATTTTCGAATGGTATTTTGGACACAAGTTCTAGAATCAATTTACGTATTTTTACAGCTTCCGTTGTTTGAAAATCACATATTTCGTAATAAAATCTTTCAAGAAATGCAAAATAGTAGAAGATATTAGTTTATAAAAATGCTAGATGGTCATTAAGAAGATGTGGATACCCCCACGGGTCGTCACCTCACCGGGGTCAACGGCAAGGTGGTATGTCGGACTCGAACCGACTAAAACCACACGGTGTTCCGTCACGGGGTCCTAATGCCGGGGACTCAGGTGTACCCTAGAAAGGAAATCCCTGTGAACCCCGGCGGACTTGGCTGCCTACCTAAAAGAAGCCTTTAGAAGGAACTTATGCTCAATAGTAGACATAAATTAGTTGAGCCAAACGCCTAGATTATTGCAAAAAATGTCCGTAAACATCAGTACGTGAAAAAATATTCTATTACTAGATTATAATGATAAAATTAACATGCGGCCTACATATTGAGGCCGCCATCCGCGTTCGATTTCGTTCGATCAGGTTTCGTCATAGCACGTAACATTTATTTCCAAATATTTTGCTTACATAACGCCATCATTTTACGTCCAGGTATATAATATTAAACCAATATACATACACCATAAATTTACACTGTCTATGATTTATTTATTACTAGCAAACCGCCTCGGTTTCGCACTGGTAGTAGAGACATCTTCAACAATCATCATCATATTTCCACCAATTTACACAAAACGTTAACAAATTATACACCTAAACCTTCCTCATGAATCACTCTGTCTATTGGTGAAAACTGCATGAAAACCCGTTCAGTAGTTTTTCAGTTTATCGCGAACAGACAGACAGACGCGGTGGGGGACTTTGTTTTACAATATGTAGTGATAGTGATATAGTGATGTCCATGAAATATTGTTTTCCTTTGACTTTTTATCATGATCGTGAAGTATTATGTAATGGCGTTAATTAAAATAAGGTCAATTGATTTGCATTGCTCAATCATGATACCTAATAATTATATCAGAGAAATTAATGATTAAAAACATGTTCTGACTAGTAAACACAATCTATTAGATTCGTTCCAAACCACCACACTGTAGTGAGGTATCAAGGTTCTTACGGCCTCTTAATAATATTGTTAAGTATAAATCGATAAACCGGATTTCAAATTACAAGTTTTTGATGTCAAGCAAGAAGTGTGCAATAAACGTATTGAGTATTGAAGTTCAAAATACCACACAAGTTACCACAAGTTGGTCTTTTTCTTGCTCAAAAGATAAGTATAACCGTTCATTATGTCAATGCTGCCAGTACTTTGGCTACGTTAACATAAGTATCTGAGAGATCGTCATGTATTTTTTTAATATTATATTTTTTTGTAAAATTGTATTTTTACAGGATAGGAATACAACTATGCAGTTGACCTTAAAATGCGAAACTGCACCTGTATACAAAATTTCATCAAAATCGTTAGAGCCGTTTCCGCGATACTCGAAATATAAATACATACATACATACAAAAATTGCTTGTTTAAAGTAATAAGATTTAAACGTGTTGAGATATAGTAGATTTACAAGACAGAAAGCATCTCAATCTTAAAGCCGAAGGCCTTTTCAAATCCCGCATTAGGAATAATTTCTACGCGGCGGGGGACTTCAGAAACATTCAATCATTAGGCACAACGAACACCCAGACTTCGGACAACTATTTGTAGATTACAACAGTTTCTGTCCCGTGTGGGAATCTAACCCCCAACTCTAGGTGATGAGGCGACCAATTAAACCATTGCGCCATATTTAGGCATGTAAACACAATTATAAATCCTGCGACGATAGATATTTTTTGATCACGTAGACGCCTGCGCTTGCGTCGACGGCTTGTGACGGGGTAATCATTCATAGCATATAATTTGCGGCCTGTATAGACGTTGCTTTACGAGAAATGATTACTTCACTTTCTTCATAATAACCGTGCTACGTTAGGTTAGTAGGCATTTTACATAATTTATTCCAGATACCTAAAAAATTAGTCCAAAATTTATAAAGAATCTAATCGAAATAAAATACTTAATGGCTGAAAGCATCGTATTTGAAAAAACCAAAATGCCTCAATTTTCAATCAAAGTTTAATTTAATTCAAAACTTTTTACACCTGAACCTATTCCAAATATTTAGCTGAATTCTTGGAATGCGATACGAATGCCAAAATACATTTCCGCTATCAGAAATTATTTAAAAAAAATGTTTCTTATGATAGTCAGATTTTACTTAATATTAGCTGTTTATTTATATTTTTTGCGTGGAGCCCTAATTCTTTTTTAAAAATAAAATTAGCCTAAGTTACTCCTAATAACACCAGCTATCGGCCAGTGATAGTCCCGTTAAAATCGGTACACCCGTTCCGAAGATTACCCGGAACAAACAGACAGACAGACAGACAGACAGACAAAAATTGTTATTTTGTATAAGTACCGTGTAACCATTCAGGTGTATTAAGTAAAAAGAGTATGTATGACATACAAATACAAGGAACAAACACTTCAATTTTATTTATTTATAAAGATTTTCGTTAATACAATAGATTGCCTGGAACAGATTGGGGCTCAGCGACAAGACCGACATGTTTCGTTTATGAAAAATATCTGTGTATCGAAATATGGCTTTAGTAGATACAACCATGAAAGTTACCACAAAGTACGCGCTACGTAATATCTTCTTTCTATTATTTCTAAGAGAACTTTCAAACCATAGTTATAAAAGACAGAAATACGAGTATATTCACCTCTCACTTCACTTATTTCTATAAAGGTCTGTAATTCCATCATGACGTTGGAAGCAACTCAAATGATGTGAACATTAAATTAACACATATTACATTAATGGAGGATGTTTTCTAAGAACATTAAATGTAGATATCTATAAATTGCTTGTAATTTTATTTAGATTGTTGCTTGCAACAACGCAAATGCATCTTGTATGTGTAGGCGCTTGTATACAGACATCACATCCTCCGCGCCACTACGATACGGCCGAACTTCGATATTTTACGTGAAGCGTTTCCAACAGACCTCCACAACCCAAGTACTAGGCGATATCGAAGTTCTGTAGTTAGAAAACCTGTCGGACTTTTTAGGGCTCCAACTACCCGAAACGAATGCCACAGATGTTCGTATGGCAACCGGGGCCGAAGGCTTAACGTGCTCTCCGAGACCCGGAGGGGTCTCAATGTGTTAAGAAATATAATATAAATGAAACATGGGTATTTAACACCAATGACGTTGATGCAATGTCCAGATTTTTGAGCAAATATCTGCATAAAGTAAAAAAACAAAATCATTCAAATAGACTGTTGTTTAGAAATGTGCACTTACACAAGGAAAGCCATTTTACAACGAAAAAAATTGTCATATTTTTTTTAAACCGTTTTTTTTTCATGTTATCACTACATATTATAAAACATAGTCTGGCTGTCTGTTCGCGATAAACTGAAAAACTACTGAACGGATTTTCATGCGGTTTTCACTAATAGAAAGAGTGATTCATGAGGAAGGTTTAGGTGCATAATTTCTACCTGTGCGAAGCCGGGGCGGGTTGCTAGTATCAACTATTTTCCGACTAAACATAACGCTTCTAAAAATTTACCACGCCTTTTTCTAAATCTTACCATAAATTAATAGAGAGATTACATTGTAAGCACACAAACTTTGATATAAAATACTAAACTCGTGACGAGGTGAGATCCACAAACATGAAAAAGGAAGTACTTAGATACCTACAATGCTTTGGTTTCCATTGAGGTAATTCTGTTGAACTATAACTGGTTTTTTGATTGTTTGTTTGTTTATTGAACTACAAACGATCGTAACGAAAACTGACTTATCTATTAAGTAAATTAAGTCTGATGTGATTAAGTTTCGTGAGAGTTTTTTTTCTCGAGTCGTCTGTAGAGTCTCGGCTTTCAGAAACATCTAGACTACAGATAACCCAAGACTTTTAGAAAAACTAAATTAAATATTATTATCGGACATAAAATCAAATTCAATTAATTCAATCAATTAGTCTATCGCAGTTCACTGCTGGACATAGCCCTTGCCCAATGTGTGCCATAGCACCTAGTCTTACGCCTTACGCAATCAGCCTTTCAGTCAGTCAGTTCTTCAAGTCGTCAAACTACACTACTACTACTACTACATTCTATCTATCTAATCGTCTTACGGTCTTGGTATCTAACAATAAAATCTATACAAAAATAAGGAAAAAATCGCATAATATATATATTGATAATACGACAATACATAAGCACTTCATCTTTTAAAATCCGAGAAGCGACGGGATTTCCAAATGCCAAAGAAGACAGTCAAACGCTTCTCACGTCAGATTAACCTAATAATGTTGAATAAGTCGGTTTATTTACTTTGCGTTCTTATACTTCAAATTATGTTTATAGATTATGTTTATTTGTATATACTAGCTGACCCTAGACGTTGGTCTATCAAAAGTACTTCTAGTTTCCCAAAAATATACCCATTTTTCGGGAAATTTTCCAATTTTTTCTTTCCTAAAAAACATAAAAAAAAATAGTCCATCGGTCTAGCCATTTTTCACTTAATAAGCTTACCAACGAGAAACATTTTATTTCTATTTTTATAGATTTGCCGTTTTGGATAACTTTTAAAATGACTAGATCATCATCTGCCTACCTCCCCCTCCCTTTCTAGCCGTATCTTCTTTCACACAGTCCATCCATCTTTTCTTTGGTCGTCCTCTTCTCTTGTACCCGTCAACTTCCGTACATAAAACTCTTTTCACCACATATTGGTTTTAGAATGACTAGATCACACATAAAAAAACACCTGATTGTATGTCTAGAGATTATTGAAGATGATAAATACACAAAATAAGTAAGTACAGTCATGACCTACTAAGTTTTGTTGCTTAAGCTAGTTATGTAACAAAACATGAAGGCCCAGCGCCTCTGCCTCAGTTGAATGTGGTTTGTTCATAATTGCCGCGGAAGACGGCCTTTAATGAAATAAGTTTTAACATATTGCTAATGTTGGCCAAGATTGACGTGCTAATATAGTTATATTTCTACTTTTTTAATGTATTCATTATTTTCTCGCAAGTTAATCATTATTTAAATAGTCCCTATGAATAGTCCCAAAGTGTAAGGTCTGAATAGTTTCAACCGATATCCATGTTACACCACAATTATGGCATACCTAACTAATTGTCCAACTATCTATTTATATAAAAATAAAAGAAAAACACCGGTCGATTTGACACAAATTAATTATTGCAAACCCATAATATAACTTTCGAATTACAAGTAACATTCACCAATATGCCACGAAAGTAAATTCACGAGCCAAAAATTAATGTCGAGACCAATAAATAAAAAAAAAATAATTTCCGAGTGAACGCAAGTTTCTACTGTGCTCCGTGAAAGCAGAAACGGAAGGCAGGGACAGAGGAAGGGAAAGGAATTGTTATATACAGCGACCCTGGACAGTCAAAAATGACTTAACGACGTGAAGGCTATTTCACAGGACAACAATTCATAAAGAACTTAACGTTTTTATTTGTCGCTTTATAAGGCTGCTTCCAACAGTACATGAAGTATCTTCCGTTAGGTAACAATCAGTAAATAAAAGGTTGATAAAATTTCAACCTTTTTGACGCCCGTAAAAATTTAACTGTCACTAAGTTACTTTTAAGTTATATTTTCTAACACATAATGTTTTAGTATGTATATTTAGATTAAGGTATTCATCTATGGGCCTATGCAGCCTGAAATAAATGATTATTATTACTGTTATAAAAAGTCTGGATGGACACCTAAGCGACATCTAGCGGTTATATTTTCCATTCGATAGTTATCATTTCAATACATGTTTGCTACGTCTTATGAATTGAAGGAATTTAATAAATTTTCATTAAAACTGAGTTCTCAGTAACGTTAGATAAAAAAAGTGCAACAAACATTGGCTATCAGTTTAAATTTGAGTCACATTTTTATACAAATGCGTAAGGAACATTGTTTTTCTTGAACATTATTCCCAACAGGAAAATTTAAACAAAACCCTTTTCGCTTTATTATTGGACGGACAGACGCCCGGACCACTGAGAACTTATTGAAAGAAAACGACATTCACTGTGTTTGCACACACTACGGTAATAGATAGACAAACACTAACGCAAGATGACCCTGACACACAAGTGGCTCTTTTAAGTCCTCTATTCTGACATGTTATATCAGTTATACCGAAGTGTTTTATTTTGATCCGATTTAAAAAAAAGAGGAGGTTCTATGTTCAGTTCTATGTAAGTTTGACGTGTCTGTCTGTGGCATCGTAGCTCCCGAACGGATGAACCGATTTTGATTTTGTTTTTTTTTGTTTGAAAGGTGAATTAGTCGGGAGTGTTCTTAGATACAATTCAAGAAAATCTGTTCGGCCGTTCGAAGATCATCAGCTCTTTTGTAATCATTAAAGGGATATTCGAGTCGGGGGTGTTTAAAATTTTTAATTTATTTACCTAGTAGTCTAAATACCTAGGTACGTAGTGCCTTTATAATATTATAATGTGCCTTTATTATGTTATAATGTGCCTTTATAATGTATTATATTTAAAGTGTCACATGCATTTGTATTTTCAATTAAGTTTGTAATCGATTATTTTTCACTTTTCAGTGCCTTTTGTCAGTGCTTTTTGAAGTCGAAAGTTAAACTTTTTTCTAAAGTGTTTATGTTATAGGTACACATCTTACAACAATAACACGAAACAAAAAATAAACGGAGCTACCTAAAGTATCAAATTCGTAGACCGTGACCATAAAAGTAATATATTAAATGTTAAAAGCGTACATTTACTTATTTTTAGTTAGAGAAACGCATACGAATATGGGCTTCCTCAAAACCATCGGAAGGTGGCTATACAACAGGGATGTTATGGAACTCCGAAACCGTAACCGAAACTATCGGATATCCGAAATAAAAATGTATCCGAAACCGTAACCGTAACCGATATAAAAGTTTCGAATAATTTCGGATAGCGATGGAGTCTTAATAATTTATTTTATCAAGATGCAATTACATATTTTATAATAATTGTACATATTCCGACCATTGCTTATTTTTATTGTGATTCTACTACCAAATAATAACTTAGAAATAATGCTAAGGCATCACCTATCCGTATTTTCCTGTTTCGTTCTTTAAAGATCTAATATCCGCAACCGAAACTATCCGGAACTATCGGATAACCCCGAAATAATCTGATATCTGTAACCGTATCCGAAACCGATATAACATTATTCGTATGGATATATCCGTATCCAGATCCGAAATTTCATATCCATAACATCCCTGGTATACAATATATATCGGTGCTACAGATGACTGAGTAGTTACTTTGTCTGTGCTATGAAATCATTAAATCATATATAGGCTCTTCTAACTATTTTTGATTCACTTGGATAAGAAGACTGTTACATAATGCAATTTCAATCTATTGAGCAATACTAAATAGATAGAATAGAATACCAAAAGGTCATAATTATCTTTTAAGAGATCTAGTTTTTTGAGAGCCTAAGGCGCCCATTATACAGATTATGCTGTTAGTTTTGCCACAATCAAAACGGTGAAAGTTTGTTTTATAATATGTAGGGGAGACTTTATATTCCACGTGAACGGCAAAATCTCAAGTCATTATGGTGGCCAGTACCAGGATGATTTCCTGAACAGAAAGGGCACTACTGCCAAAAATAACTTTAAATGTTGTGCCGCTATTAATCAATAATTTGGGGATATACATTGATAAAACTCTATCAAAACATAAGGGCCCAAAACTACAACCCTAAAAGTGAGACTAAGGGTACTCTCTCTTTTCTCAAAAAACATTTTAGAGTCTACGTGACATACATTTGAAATTAATGTTGAGATCATCGGAAAATTTAAAACCTCAAATACCAGTGCATACTGTACTAGTTTCTATTATGCAAGCTCAATCATTAGGATCTTTAAAAAAAATTAATAGAGTACTATCTGCAAAGTTATGTCTAAGATAATTATGTATTTAGGTACACATTTTATGTGTAATATATCTGCTTTATACAGGGTGTAAGAAACACCGTACCGAACGTTGAAATAGTGTAGTCAGACCATCATTCTGAGTCGATTTTCTGCAGGAAAATTCGTTATTTTTTTTTATATTTTTTATTTTTTTTAAAGTGATATCACAATGAGTAAACAGAATATTTTACCAAAAAAAAAATATTAAATACCCCATACGGGCCAAAAAATGCAATGTAATCGTTGAAACAACATTTGTGCAAACAGCTGCTTCGACGGCGCCGTACGTTTAAGATCATTCACCGTATCGCTCAAAAAGAATACCGCGTACATTGCGTAGCGCCAAATGAAACTAATGACTATAAATACTTAATTTCGCATTTTTGTACTTGACTTTTGTATTGTGATAAGTATAAACAGAAAGAGGTTTTTGTAAGTTTTTCGCGTAGCTCAAACTTACACGCTGTATATTTGTATTTGGTGTGAAATAAAGAGTAGGTACTTTACTTACTTACTACTATCAAGTGTCACCTCTGAATATTACACACACACACACACAACACGTTCTACAAATTCGGTCAAAGGTAATTTCTATATTTAATTCATGTAACTCGAGCTGTTGTTAGGAATAGGCGTTTTAATTACCAGTACCAAAATCAATTCACTAGGTACGAGCCACGAGGTAACCGTTTTATCTATTTTCCATATAAAAAAGTTATTATAATTTAAATATTATTAAGTGTAGCACTGTCTATCTGAACGATGTCGTGAGAAGTCTTCTGTATTATATATTTTTTCATTTTACGTTACATTGACCTTTGTTTGGTACGTAACAACACATTTCTTGTGTATATTATTATGAAGTTAATACCCCTAGTTACTCTTTCAAAAACAATTTTATTATACCAGACTCCGTTAGTCGTCAGTTCGTGACGTCATTTTATGTGTATAGCCTGTAATTTGTCTTAAAAAGTAGACCACCGAATGCATTTTTTTAAACTGAAGAACAATTTAAAACAAACTCTTCCTTATATGTACTACGTATGTACCTAGTTTTATTTAAAAAAAACCACTGCCACCGAACTAGGTACTCTTTGTGCTACAAGGACACTACCAACATACAACAGTTCGTTTAATATAAAATACACGCAAGCTCAGAACAACTTCGAATCACACAAACAATTGTCCTGTATAGACATGGACCCCACAGCACTGGATGTTGGTCAAGTTGACCAATTAAATCAGAGCGCCGTCCGTGCAGTCATACATTAAGTAGATGCAATCAAACATATGGTACGAATGAAATCTAAAACGACAATCTAAAATACTTTTAACAAAACAATCGTAACTATATGTAGACTGCTTTTGACCACGCAATTTTGTACAGAGGAAAGTTTCTAAACAATATCTAATTAAACTACTCACCAACGCGTTTCGCCGAAATTTGCCTTGTGGAATAATTAAAAGGCACATAAAGTATCTCCTCAACGGCCGCAGCTAGCTCTCCAGGGAGCTTGGTGGTTGCGTGTACCTCGTTCAAACATATCACATTGTCAGACGCACAATTATCACTACCCACTGTTGTAAACTCACGATACACTTTGGGATCAACGGCTTCATCATCTTTAAGTAACACTTTTTGCTGAACGTTCTCATAAACTAAGTTTGCTATACCTTCTAAATTGTCTTGGCACGTTTTCACCGCCATTACTTTGATCTTATAAACGCTGGGCGCTCTCTTAGCTTCAAGAATAAAATCAACTCTTTCTCCTCTAGCTAACTCGACAGAATTTACATGTTCTGTCTCAATTTGATGACCATCTAAAGTGATAACTTCCAAGATATGATGATCGATCAAAAATGTAATAGGACAGCTCTTTGACCCTCCACCGTATGCTAAGCGGAATCTATATCTTTTTCCATATTCCACATGGAATGAAGATAGTGGAGCGTTTGGAGATTCGGGTGATGTTCCTTTACCGTTTATGAGGAGTGTTTCTGCGTTAGGAATACTTGATATGACTCCAGCTAACGGTCCCATTGAATGTCCCCATTCCGCCACAAAAATTGTGTGTTCGGTGGCATCTACATCGTATAGTTTTCTTAATGGATCTGAGCGAGGTGATTGGCGAACTATGAAGGCTCCCGAGAGACCGTCGGCGGCATCAGCAGCAGAATGAGCATGGTACATGTGTGTACCTACTGACGATGCTCGGAACTTGTATTGGAATGTTGTGTACGCAGGTTGTGGGCACTGTGTTAACATGGGCGCGCCATCCATAAATGGAGTCTCTTTTTGGGGTTGTCCTCTCCAATGAATTGACAAGGCATGCGCAGGAGCACGATGCACCACGTCCACAACTAAAATATCGTTGTGGCAAACGTGGAGAGCGGGTGATGGCAGTACTCTGTTGGCCGACAGAACACCACGTACTCGGCCATCGGCGGATATGCATGTTGCTGGACAGTCCCCTCCGTTTTTCTCAGTGCAACTTCCACAGGACCTGTAAAATTAACAAGGATTATTATAATAGTTGGAGAAAATCAAAATGTAGAACTTACATAAACCAGTGGTTTGAATAAGGCCTTAAAGTTGTTATGTGTTTGTAGTTCTTAATATTTCTTGGCCATTACATAATTATCGTAGTTTTAAGGTGTGTGTGATATAATATGTCATTGTGAAATGATAATGGGAAGTGTGGCTTACTTGCTAAGTGTCTTGTAGACCTCAATAACTAGTTTGACTCTGCATATCATAGGCCAGTCCAGCTCATGACATTCGCGGTCACAGTTCTCGAAATAGGCTTCTGAAAATTAACAAACAATTCATATTAACATTTACGAGTATGTGTAGGAACAAAACAATTCAATGAAGAGAAACGAATTCATGACGTCAACTAAGATATTTAAAGAATAAATCAGATAGTTAAATAGAATTACTGGCCTTGGTAAAAACTAAATATATTACATTGCATATTAAATTTATATTGTATGATAATTACTACTACTTATTAATATACAAACACATGTTTCATAGAACCTAAAATTTTCCATCGTCCATCCATGACTAAAAGACTAGAAAAAAGCCATAAGATTAACTAGATAAGATTAATGATTTCATTTATTGGTCGATGAAAATAGATACATACATTAACATTGTTGTAAAATAACAAACTTTGTATATCTCGCTTTGATTATATATCTGTTTATAATCAAAGATCTCTCGATAAAAGGTAAAACAGTGACCATATTATGTATATTTCTAGAACACTGAATCATCTGTATTTTTTTCAACGTCAATAACAAAAACAGCTGATTCATTCAAAACCATTTTAACACTTGTAACTTTCATTAGTTCTTGGCGATGGTAAAGTTCCTTGAAAACATAATATAAAAAAGTAATTACCTGGCATTGGCGTATAATACACGACAACGACAACTCCGGCTAATATAACAGTCAGTACTAAAATCCTCTGCAAGGACAAAAGCATGTAATTAGGCTTGAGCAACGACAAATCACGCACTTCAGTACTTTCGGTTTCTGACCCCATGGTTTTATTTATAAATTTATTTCGAATTGTTACTAAGTTACATGTTTATGTATCAAAGTTGTGTTGTGATCGTTCCGGTTTGTTCGAGTGAGAGGCCCGCGACGCAGCACGACTACGCTACGTCGAGTCTGCCACTTAGTGGCAACTGGTTATTGCCTTGCCTTCAGCAAAGTTGCAACACTTTGGTGCACCCCCACGCTCGGACGATCGCAATACCAGGCAGAGGTCCGATTGGGGCTCAAATTCGGAAGTAAATTGACGCGTCCGAGAATGAACTCTCTCTGTAGTTACGCAACATTATATTGTGTAACTGTTATTAAAATCCCGTTCTACCACCATTACACCGTGTCGGTTATTAAAGTTCTTATGTAACTGGTGTAATTTTCCATACTTCATACACTATAATAATCTGTAAATAAGTATAAATTGCAAAATGATTTTCATAAAGAAGTATAGATTAATGTTACGAACTATTGAAAAATTTAAAAAAAAACTTGTATTTTGAATTCTAAAAAATCAAAAAAATCATTAATGGACTTAGGTATCTATGTATGTACTTTTGACATATTGTTTACTATTGTAGGTACAGTCACAACCATAAATATATTTAGGTACATTTGCAGCGGTTCATTTACAGAGTGTGGTGTGGTGAATGAAGTGTGGTCACAGATAAGATGGTGTGGTTCACTAATTCATGAATAGAAACAACATTTTTTGTGGTAGCAACGCTTTTTAACCGTAGTCTTGTTTATAGTGGAGTATTATCCATAATCGGAAAGCCGATTCGAGTAGGAATCCGCCGTGCTCTGCTTCCAAAATTTCTTACTGGACATTATTAAATTTGTTCTATAATCCCATTGCCCATTGCAACACTTGTTTCTAAAAACGGTATCAATATTTATAGGGCACGTAGTAGTCGTTATGAAACTCACAGGTCGATCTCGTGAATTAATGTATAATGACGTAAGGCAAAATTGTGGTAACTCCACAAAGCCACAAACCAAAAGTTGAAGTTGATAATGACGTAAGAATTATTTTGTGACAGAAGGCCTAATGTAATAGTTGTATGCAGCGGTAATAGTCCCTACACCTACCCCTGACTGACACGATGTGTGTGTGTGTGTGTGTGTGTGTTTACGCACGGCTATAATAATACTGTGCTAGTGAGTGAGTGTATGTATAGGGGTGTGTTTGTAACCCAATCCCGAATAAGCGCTGAAGGGATTGGAATAAAATTAGGCACACAGATTGAATCTTAGATTAGTACTTAATACATAGGCACACGGAAGCCAACACCGCGCAGGCGTAGCTGATATCAAAAGACGGACTTTAATAATAGTACCTATTGGGACATAATTTTTGTTGAAACTAAATATAAAGGCATTTTTTACAAACATCTTCATATATATATTTTATTTTTTTTGTTAGCCTCGCACGTGTCCCACTGCTGGGCAAAGGCCTCCCCCCTACGCTTCCACTCCTCTTGGTCCTCGGCCACCCTAGGCCACATGTTTAAATAAGTGTCGAGATCGTCCCTTCATATATTTATTAAGGAATATACGGTTTTACTCACGTTTGTATTTCGGGGATGCCCGACTAGTTTCGGACCCGACGGGGGCCCTTTTTCAAGGAGTGAAGCGTCCTGCCGCGACGGTGTCAGGCGTCACACATTTATACTAACTAGAGATCGCGTGGTGATCGAATTTCGAAAATTAAGAAAAGTCATTAAAATAAAAGCAGTATGATCACAGTTTCCAACTTTTTTTAAATCGAATATAATAGTACCTAATACGAGCATCTAAACTAATATTTAAAAAAAAAAAGTTTTATTTATTTATTTATTAAATAGTACAACCACATCATACATATTAATACATTTAAAAATATATTTATTAAGGTAGATAGTATTGTAACTGATATGTGTGTCACTTACAGTGTACATAAAATTGGCTAGTTCCAGTGAAGTGCTAAAGAAGAAAACAAAAATAACAATAAAAACAACAATGAGTAAACAAATGAAACAATTTAAACAAATATTAGTTATTTGAGCTACGACAAAATATTTTTTTGAAATTTAGTCTTAAATGTATTAAATGAATCACCAAAAATGTCAATTTATTATTATTTATTGATTTATTTATTGTGACAATTTTTTTAAGCCTTAGTCTAGTACAAAGGTCCACAAAACGTATAATATATTTTAGTTTATGCACAAAACTGTTTTAAACAGTTTGGCTGTGGACTCAGTCGAGTCTCCAATAAATATCATGCCGATATATAGATATTATTATTATGTACGTGTAATGTACCTATAGCATAATATAAATTTATATGTAAACTAGCAACTCACCCCGGCTTCGCATGGGTAAAAATTATATACTTAAACCTTCCTCATGAATCACTCTATCCATTAGTGAAAACCGCATGAAAATCCGTTCAGTAGTTCTTCAGTTTATCGCGAACAGACAGACAGACAGACGCGGCGGGGGACTTTGTTTTATAATATGTAGTGATGATAAGTTGCCTTTTTTTTTTTTTGCTTTTCGTGTGTGTTGGTACCACCAAGGTGGTATGTCGGACTCGAACCGACTAAAACCACACGGTGTTCCGTCACGGGGTCCTAATGCCGGGGACTCAGATGTACCCTAGAAAGGAAATCCCTGTTAACCCCGGCAGACTTGGCCACCTGCTCGACAACAGGCGACCCCACTATTTGGTGCGGGGGCCTTGCCCCCTCCGATTTAGAGAGGTGCACGTGGAACACGTCGCGCCGCTGTCTCGGACCTGCTTCTGCTAGGGCGACGGGTAACCCAGCCCATCACCCTCAGGCCAGCGCTCATGGAGGCCGGAGATCATTTTGCACTCTCCGGCGTCTGGTGCGTCTTCTGCGGGTCGAAAGAGAAGTGGTTCTCTCCCGTTCCCTTTCCGCTGCCTCTTTGGCATACATCACTTCCTCACAGAACGAGGCAGCGGAATCCCATGCTCTCTCGCACCGGACCATGGCTATGACCACGGTTTCCAGCGAGAGGCTACCCACACCAACGGCCGCAGCAAGGTCGACAGGCTGTTGCGTCCACGCAGTGCACTCCACCAGAGCGTGAAGTGCAGTATCCTCGCTGCAGCCCCCGCAGTGGTGGTACACAGGCGATAGTTCCCGGCCTATGCGACACAGGTACTTTCCGAAGCATCCGTGTCCAGTAAGCACCTGCGTCATCTGGTAGGAGAGGCTTCCATGCCGCCTCTCCAGCCAATCCTACATGATGGGTCTTACCGCCACAATCGTGGCGTGCCCTGCGCTCGGTCGCTCAAGTCGTTCCTTCCACTCAGCCATGAACACCTGACGGAGCTGGGACCGCTGAGCTTCGACTTCGCTTTGCACAAGTGTCAGGTCCCGCTCCTGCGCCTCCTTGCGCCACTGGTATAATGAAGCAAGGGATTTTGCTTCCAGGTCCCATGGCGGAGTCCCAGCTAGGAGACTTGCCGCTTCGAAGGAGATCGTACGGTATCCCCTTATGAAGGGTCATAAGGGGATGGCCATAACCCGTTGTGGACGTCGCAAAATTGCAACATTGCGGGTCGTCAGGGTCTCTGCCCATATTGGGGACCCGTATAGGGCCATGGACCGCACGATCCCAGCGATCTCTAAAATCATTATCTAATGTCGATTCATCAAATAAAAAAATAAGTATCGTATCTAAAATATCAATATTTTAGAGAAAAATATCGATATTTCGATTTGTTGATATTTCTGCTCAAGTCTATTGGATAGTTTACTTTGACTTTGACACAAAACTGACAGTTGTTGTTTTCGAAAACTATTCCTTACTTTATTTCAAAGAGTAAAGTAATAAATGCTATAATTATTTACATGCATATGAATTATTGTAAGAGTATATACATACAAGTATTTAAAATTGTATATTCCTTTCGACCTCTAGTAACAAAACAGTGATCGCCATGGAGATAACCAAGAAAAACTTTACAGAGCAGTTGCAAAACATAACCAAAGATTTGAATAAATCTTGTTTTGTGGGATTTGATGCAGAGTTTACAGCTATGCTATCTGGCGATATGCACAAATACAGGTATATTCTAGCTTGTTATTAGTTGATTACATGAAATAACCCTCCATAGACAGGAATCTAGAATTAATCACAAATTTCTGAGTGTGTAGAGTGTGTTTGTTTATTTGTTTGTTACGCTTTAAGGCTTATATATTAAACCGATCACCATGAAATTTTGCAATATACTTTGTCAGGGGTACAGAAAAGGACATAGGGTACCATTCATCTACAACAACAACAAAAGAGGGTAAATTGATCCTCAACAAAGTACGGTTCCGACGAACAGAAAAATAAATTTAACGCGAGGGAAGCCACGGACAAAAGAGGGTACCATTCATCCATAACAATACAAAAATAAATTTTATGCGACCAAAGCCACAGACAAAATAGTGGGCCAATCCATTTCATGCTCTTGAGAGTCCATCGCTGGTCTATGCATCTCGCTACAGGGCCGACCCAGTTCTATTTTAGTTTTAGTGTAACGTACATTAATAACACTTTATTATCATTAACCATGTGTTTGTTGACAACACAGGTAATTTTTAGATTTAGTCACTATTTATTGTTCATGTACATTACACAGATATTTTCTTTTGCTTGTTAGGTCCTTTCAGATCTTGCCATTCAATACTTTACACATTCACTTGAATGTTTTTCTTAATGCGGTTTGCAATAATCTTATTCCAAAAATTCCCTTACTGTAATTTTTACTTGATTAGCTGTTTATTTAGCAGGCAAACTAACAAAAAGTCTGTGGTTGAAGAAATGAATATTGTCGACATAAGTAACAAATGTAATTGCTTTCTACTTTCAGATTGTTTGACACAAATGAAGAGAGATATGATAAGTTAAAGAATGAAGTGAGCAAAATGATGATGACACAGGTTGGGTTGACAATGTTCCAGTATGACAGAGATCTGGACACTTATATAGCTACTGGATATACCTTCCACTTATGTCCACAATCTTTTGGAGATGTGGACCAATCATTTATCTTCCAAGCATCTACACTCAAATTCCTATGCAGGCATAATTTTGATTTTAACAAGGTGATACTTTTTCTTTCTTTCATAGTATGTTTGTAACAGAATATGAACAGAGACAACTCTGTAATTATCTTTTTCTTTTTTTTATATATTTTATAGTAAACAAATATGTAACAAACTACTAAAAAAAAGTCACATCAGGGAAAGGGGGCAAATGTGACCACCTGTGACAAGGACAGGAAGGGATCAAAAATCACTTACCATTAGGCAGGCCATGTACCATCTTTCACTGTCATCTCTATACTGATCAAAAAACTCCTTTATTATTGGGAACAAAGTACACTTTCTTGTGCCTGGCAACTAAACATCTTGTTACTTACAGTTTGAAACTATAACATACATGTAACAAAGCCCCCATATTTACTGCATGTTAATCTGAAGGCATTTGTGTGCTCTTTGTCAGTTTCTTATTGCAGGCTCTCTCATTTATATGTATGTATATTTAAAAATATATTTATGGTTTCTAATTTGGATTCCAGTTTTTATATGAAGGGCTTCCATTCCTGAGTAAGGCAGAAGAAGCAAAAGCGCGGCAAGATTTTAAAGACAAGACTATGCTGCAGAAGCTTACTCAATCATTGGACATGAGAGAGGAAAAAATTCTCCAAGAATATTGCTCTCAAGTATCTAAGTAAGTAACTTATAGTTTTTACCATAGCCTAACTAAGAACAAGGTCATACTACGTTTCCATGAGTCATTCAATCAAGTCATTATAGGTAGTATAGGTATTTTTGAATTGTCAGAAGTAGGAGTTGATCAGAATAAGTCAGTTATGAAGCTAGTTGCCTGTTCGAATACGTAGATCCTATGGAGAAGAACAGGCAAGTAACTTCAAGGACACTCTTTGTCAACATATTTTTTACAAGTTTCTGGTCACATTGCTTATGAGTGCAAAAATCTAAAATATAAAAATAGCCGCGCAAATTACTACTATATTTAAGTAATAACAGTTCGGAGATGACGAACCCCGTCCAACTGCGTGTTGCAGGTAGTATTAGGCAAGTTTAATATATTTTACCAAGTTAATAATTTAGCTAATGTGTGGAAGACGACCGGGTCTACACCCGGTCGTCCTTCACACATTGCCTAAATTTTCCTCCCCTTGAGCCACAAAGATACTACTATCCTTTTGGCTCACTACGACCTGGCTAGGTGATTATGCCTGGTGTAGCGCTGCCCAATGGTTGATGTTGGAAAGTTATGTACATACTAGACGGCACATAGTTCGGCTTGTCTTTGCTAGATAGCGCTAAAGTATGTTTTGCTGGATGTAGACGTCGCCACAAAAACAACTGTAGGATTTTATTGTATTATTACTTCCATTTGTACACTCACATATAATTTTGACCACTCAAAACAAATAAGGATTCACTTGCATTTCATGTATACAAATGCAATTCATATTTATTTAGTATTTTTCATAATTACGTCTTTAGAATTTATACAGGGCTATTCATTATTTTTTTTTTTAAATTGAACAGTTCCTTCAAAAATTTTAAATTCATAAATGAATACAAATATTATCTATCAGTTAAAGTTACTTGGAACAGCAGCAGTGGTAGGGTAATTGCGAAGGCGTCAGACTTGCAATCAAGTGATTGCGGATTCGAGCCCACTCCTAACACAAATGTTAAGCTTAGCTGGAGAGGTTAACAAGAATACTAGCAATGTATGACCCACGTTACTAGTAATCTTTAAAAAAAAAACATAGGCAGTCCTGGGACATGCCGACAGAAGTGAAAACTTAAACGAAACGACAAACTTAAAACGTCACATTAGCAGGTTGATGACATTAATTAATAAGGAGCTGAAAGAACTTAATGTTTAGATTAGGGCCCTCTAGTGGATCTATATATGTATTATTAGCGTGACGGTCACGAGTTCAGTGCTTTTTCCCCATAGCAAAAGTGCACCAACGTGTCTAAAGAAGTTTTCCACTTCAAAAAAAAAATACCCCTTTCACTAGGGCATTGTTCCTGAGTTGCGAAAGACATTACAAACAATTATTACTGTTTTTGTTTACATCTATATATATAAAAATGAATTGCTGTTCGTTAGTCTCGCTAAAACTCTGGACTGATTTGGATAATTTTGGTCTTGAATTATTTGTGGAAGTCCAGAGAGAAACTGTAGGTGATACGAAATTCACTGGTCATCTAGTTCTTGATAAATGTTAATGAAATATAATATTTAGGAGAGGTAATAATATACTATAACTTTTTGGATATGGAAACTGCTTTGAGCCTGTAGTTACAGTAAGTCACGAATGTATTTATACCCCACGCTCTCGCTAATCAGTGAACAATCCGGCATTTATTTGTGTTTTGGAGTACAAAGGTATAACAGAAATGCATTATATTTGCAGGTGGCGGAGCATGAGTGAAGATGGCACAATGTACTTGGATGTTGAAAGCCCTATACTACGATACTTGGTGCATAATGAGATCAGAATGCGGTTCCCTGACATGCTCACTACAGATAGCTTAGGTAATAGTAACAAGGTAATTTAAGCTAGTAGCTTGATATGCAATTAAAAAAATATATATATATTTATATTATATGTTGTACGAGCAAGGATAGTTTGCCAACGAGTTTCAGTGACAAGTTTTCAGTTTAATTCATTCTATGGGCTCCATCTCCACACGGAGTGTATTGCGTACGCGTCTTTTTGCGTCATTTTAAAAGAATATATTACTTGTCTTCGATGCTCCCGATCTGTACGCATTCCTGTGCAACTTGATGTGATTGAACGAAATGAACGAAACGAAAATTTATAGCAATGAGGATAACAAATAAATTAATTTATTATCCTCATTTCTATAGATTTTCGTTTTTTTTCTCAAAATAAGAGTATGAGACTGTTAACATCAAATTTATACCTACCGTTAAGCAATGCTTGCATTTTATTTCGCCGAGTGAGTGAGGTTGCCATTGAGTTGTAGGTGCCCATGGGCGGCGGTAGTCACTGACCATCAGGTGACCCGTCTGCTCGTTTGCCCCCTATTCCATAAAAAAAATATATAATGAAAGTAATAGATTTGCTTTTAAAAAATAATGAAATGAAAAATGTTTATTTCAGTGACATGCTAAGACATACATACATAGGGTACATGATATGATATATAACTATACACTGCGATATGATATGCATCGCCGAAAAGGGTCACCATCTCAGCAATTGTTAGACAGTGAACGGTGACAGTGCTGGACCCTGATTTTCAGTTGGCAGGCACCCCGACGTGGCTAAAACGTTCAGGAGTTCAGGAGACGTCCAGGCTCACGGGTGATAAACGGTGGAAATGGTGCGACTACTGCAGCGTATATTGTTTCACTGTTTTTAAATGTCTAGTACTTACCGCGCTCTGCTTCGGACGTGTATGCTCTGTCATTTAATAATTAATAGTATTAATGTAAAGCGCCGTGTAAGCCGACGCTTGGTGAGTCATGAGTGATACGCTTGTGACAAATGAGTTGCTGGCGTTCCTGCAGCAGAAGCTGGACATGATGGACGAAGTGTCCGCCGTCCAAATCTGTGTAACTTCAGCGAGGATGACATGCTGCCAAGCAGCTGGTGTTCCGATTGCTTAATAAAAGTAACCAGATGGTGTCTCGCCCCCGTGACGGGACAAAGAAGAGTGTACAAGACATTATCACGCCGCTGAAGGAGACTCATCCTGACGACGTGCCCACGTTTGTAGCGAAGGACTTACATAAGCTGCCTCCCGTCACTTTCGACCACGTCGACGTTACAGCTCTGCTGAAGGACATTGTGTATTTAAAGGCAGGCTTAGCAGATGTACAGAAGAAGCTGGAGGCATTCCAGATCACTGTCGCACACTTGCGCACCGGACTAGAAGAGGTACGTAAGTCCGTGCCAATACGCGTCAGCAGTTTTGTCACCGACAGCGATTGCAGAGTCTGCATTGTGCGCTGCGAGCTCGTCACGCAGCTCCGCGCCCGCCCCCGCCCCCGCAGCCCCTCCCCATAGAGCTGCAAGAACTACGCAATCTGCTGACCCAACGGTCTCCTACGAGCACCCCTGTTGCTCTACCTGCAAAGCCCCTGCCTATAAAGGCAAAGATTCGGGCTGATGAAGAAGGTTTCGTGACTGTGAAAGGAGGAATCACAGATTGCGAAGCACTAAGAACTGCTGTGGAAAGGCCCCTGTGGACCCTAACGTAAAGGTGCATGCCGCTGCGCCGAACACCCCGGTATACATCTGGCCTACACTACACCACTGAGGCTGAAGAGATCGCCAAGTACTTGCGCCAGAAACTTAATTACGCGCCGAGAGTGCAGCTGGTGTGACTGCGCGCCGCAACGTCATCTTCAAGGCGTTTGTAGTGCGAGTACCCAACTGTTATCTGCACCAGGTGTTAGACGAAAGCTTGTGGTGTTCCATTGCTTCCACGGACAAGTACCAACAGACCGCACAAAGACTTAGTGCAAATGAAGAGTTACTAACTTAGTTTTAAGTTTTATTTACTAACACAATGATTTAGTATGTATATTTAGATTAAAGTATTTACCTATGGGCTATATAATAAATGATTATTATTAATCACGTTCCTCTTGATATGACCTAATAACGTCTCGTAAGCACTACTAGCCGTTTCCGAACCTTCTCGAATAGCCTCTACTGACGAAGCTGAAAGTGGTCTAGTCCTAACAATAATCCTAGTCTGTGCTCTGTCGAGGTTCTGGCTTGACAGTAGGTGAACAGATCCCACTTTTAACAACGGGTAATTGTGCGATGTGTTTGATCATAATAATTTTTGTTTCAGATTCTTATTTATAGAGATAAATATGTAGAAGGCGCAAACAGCGCACCAATGGCAATATTAGAAGACAATCTTATGAATCACTTACTTGGGTTCTCACAAATAATTTCTCTACTAGAAACTTTAAAGAAACCTATTGTTGGACATAACATATTTCTAGACACTGTTTATTTGCATAATCAGTTTATTGGCCCCTTGCCTAGTAAATATTCTGTGTTTAAGAAAAATGTTCATAATATATTGCCAAATATTTATGATACGAAATTCATATCAAATCAAATGTCTAAGAAGCTCAGCTACGATGAAGTATGGAAGTCGAACGCGTTGCAAGAGTAAGTAATTTTAGCTTTCTAAACTTCTCTACATAAATTTTAAGTATTTCAAATTTCATATTCCTCCGTTCACGAAATTTCCTTAAAAGTGTGTACAAAGAATTCTCTTGTTGAATGTATTAATATTTAGATTTAGGAACATCAGTGATCTGCGTACTATGTATTAATGTAACACCATATTACATTAATACTAGTTTGTTATTCTAAACTCTCTGATTAAAATTAGAAAACTATCTCCTGTTTTAATTAAGGTTATAACTACAACTTCCACATCCATTATAACTCGCGTTAACAAAATAAGCAAGCAAAGATGTTATGCTTTATGTTAAAATAATTAAAAATACATTCAAATGAATAGGTTCCTGATTTTTGTAACCCTTTTATTATTGCTATCACGAACTGTATTAATATAAAACCTAAAATGCATTCGGATTCTGATTTTATACAAACCAATAGCTGAATTCTGATTTAATGAATAACTAATTTAGCCTCATAACTGCAATAATATTACTATTAAATAGAAAAAACAGTGTTATCTAGGTAACGCTAATTCTAGTTAGCTAAATATAGTTAATGAAATGTAATTAACATCGTTAACTAATTATTAAAACTACATTTTAAAATATTGCAATTTATATTACATTTTATTTCGCTAGAGTTGCAAACGAACATACAACAACAATAGTAACAACTTGACACATCTCACACACGGGCCTCTGATCCCAAATTAGACAGAGTCTCTACTATGGTAAAACGACTACTGATAAAAATACTTATATATCTGTTACGAGCCAAGGCTCGGGGTTATATTGGCGTACCAATTTCTTACAAATACCTACAATTTATTTAAATAATTCGAAATTAAGACAATTCCAAAATCACTGAAAGGACATGCTAGAGTCATGCCCTTTCAATCTTTCTGATAAAACCATACTTTTGAAAAAAATTCAATTAGTTTTTTTATAGCTAATTCTAATCAAACCTTAGATAGACCACCCGTTAGTTCTATTTTGATATGTTGTCGCGCACCTGTGGCTTTTCGAAGTTCGTAAACTTTTGTTGAAGTGAAGAAAACTGCATTCCTGAATTGAATAGTGGTGCCGGGTTAGTGAAATCCACCAGCTCTAGGCTATACTGGACTATGACTTAAGTCGAGAGGGATACCACTAATAGAAAGCCTTTGCTCAGCAGTGGAATCGTACCTAATATTGTTATACTTAGCCAGTGTAAACACTCGGTGTTTAAAGTATATTCCGCTAGACATATTGTAGCTTATCCTGTTTAGTTCTTCTCGATGTCATCTGTCGATATTAAGGATAGGGTTTCCTCACGCATACAAAAGCTATAAGACAATGAACAATCTTACTAATATTATAAAGGCGAAAGTTTGCGAGGATCAATTGATGGGTGTTTGTTTAAAACGACTGAACGGATCTGGGTAAAATTTGGAAAAGAAGGAGATTATAGTCTGGAATAGCAAATTGGGTTTTTAACCCTGCAAAATGTACGTGGGATAGATTTCACTAAACATTCCACGCGAACGAAGTCGCGGGCAGCAGCTAGTATTAACTATAATGCTAAATAATTATCCTATACAACACTTTTATTTCATGCTAGCACTTGTTTTATTATATTTTGCTTTTCAGTTTGTACGAGTTCTTTTCGGAGGGCAAGTGTAAAAAGTTAGAAAACGGTGTCAATTTTATAAAAGTGAGTCTACCTTTCAACGTGAAGCAATCTTATCATGAAGCAGGCTGGGACTCCTATTGCTCAGGTAACGAAAAAGGCCCAAGTAACTAGAAACTTCAAAGAAAAGTCAAACCATAACACCTGAAATAAAGTTTTCTTTTATTTGTAACTGTTCTTGGCCCCGGGCAGATTTGCTTTTTTTTTTCTTTTAAATAATAATACCTAATGTATGTATGTCTAGGTTACTGTTTCATCCGCCTCGGTCACTGGGTGGCGTGTGAGAACAGCGGAAAATACCGACCAGTGGGGCCAACCGAAACCATCGCGGCTCTCGCGCCCTTCGCCAACAAAGTCAACATTATACGAGGCGCTATACCTTATATGGTAAGTTATGTTCACTTTTCTGGTCTAACTACTTCATTGGTCTCCGTGGTCATAACTGATATTGGGTTTATGGCCACGATCAATTTTTGGACACAATACGTAGGGTGTCCCAAGGTCCTGAAAGAAGGGTTTTCCTCTCCTCTCTCCTGAAACTTGACCCCTAAGTCTTCTTACTTCCTAAGTCGTCTTACTCTCGTTTATTTTCCACCGCCTTTTTTGGGACACATCACTTCGCGAATAAGGCGGCAAATTCCTAGGCATTCGCGCTTTGGCCCCAGACATAACCGTGGTCTCCAGCGCGAGTTGCGAGGTCAAGGCGCTACTGCAACCACGCTGTGCACTCCATTGAAGTGTTTGGTGCGGTATTCTCAAAACCTTTTCTCGAGACGCAACACCTTTTTCGCCTATTTACATATTAGCTTCACTTGTATGTTTGTAACCGACTCCTTTGGGCGCGATTTTGACCCACTTTAAACGGCCAGATTTCATTCAATTGAATTTTCTATAAAAGTGTGTTTTTAGTTTTTCAAACTATAATTATTTAATCTTAAAAATAATATTTTTACAATCAAAGTTGACTAAAAGCCAAAGCTGTAATCCTAGAAAAGGATTCATCTGTCACGAGACACCCACCGTGTATATTTATAACAAACAGTTTTAAATATAATAATGTCACTTACGTATCGCAAGCATAACTTTTAACAGGGCATTAGTCATACAATTGTGCCAGAAATTGTAAGACTCGACGAAAGATGAGAGACGTTTGCGCTAAAAGTTTTGACGGAATCCTATGCCCCGCTGTGTGATATTTTTAATATTCCGAACACTAGTTGTGATGTACAACAGATGTTGCTATTAATCATCCTATACGTTTGTCCAGTTCAAATATTCTGGGTTATAAATTTAATCTTAGTGTTCCCAATATTCATACGTCGTTTTACAATTAAAATGTCTTTTATGTGCTTTGGAAACGGTTCATCGCCCAAGGCTATCAACGGACCGACTAGGAATCATGGTATTGCCATCATTACGAAATAGTACCAGATATAGGAATTATCAATTACAAAAGTTTAAAATAGAGAGTAAGGAAAGCTATATAGCTTTCTTTACTCTCTACAATCATTCTTATACAAATAACTACCACACGGCAAACTTGACGGTTTAAATAATTAGGGAACGTGTTAAGGATGACGTTGGTTCCACTCCTTATATGATTTTAAATAGTGGCTAATAGCAGAGGTCGCCATTAAGACATAAAAAATCTATGTTCATTGATTTGGTTGCTTATGTTACGATATACAGATTGTCACAGACAACTTAAAACGTTAACAATTTTAATACAGAAATCTTATTTTGAAACTGACAAATTAAATAAATTGAACTCGTATAAGAGAGGACCTTTTTTTTTTATAATTTGTGGAAATCCCCACGGGTCATCACCTCATCGGGGCCAAACGGCGAGGTGGTATGTCGGACTCGAACCGACTAAAACCACACAGTGTTCCATCACCGGGTCTTATAGCCGGGGCCTCAGGTGTACCCTAGAAAGGAAATCCCTGTGAAATCCGGCAGACTTGGCCGCCTGTTAAACCAGGCGACCCCACTATGAGGTGCATATGGCTCTATCCCCTCTAGTTTTGAGAGGCGCGCGCGGAACACGTCGCGCCACCGTCTCGGGCCTGCTTCTGCTAGGGTGACAGATAGCCCCTTCTGTCGCCCCCAGGCAAGCGCTCATGGAGGCCGGAGATCGTTTTGCACTCTCCGGCGCCTGGTGCGTCTTCTGCGGGACGGAAGAGTACTTGTTCTCTCCCGTTCCCTCTCCGCCGCTTCTTTGGCATCCATCACTATCTCACAGAAAGAGGCGGCGGAATCCCACGCACTCTCGCTCTGGACCATGGACATAATCATAGTCTCCAGCGAGAGGCGTATAAGAGAGGACTGACATGAATGAAAGTATGGGTATTTAATACCAAGGATGTTGATGGAATGTACAGGTTTTCTGAAAATGTCTGCATAAAAAAACAAAATCATTGAAATTTACATAAAAAATCATAATAAGTTGTTGAGAAAAGTGCACCTGCACTAGAAGGAAAATCATATTCCAAAAAAAAAAATCTATATCCATTTTTTATTCAATCAATTTTATTCTAAATCATCTACTACATATAACGCTCCCGAAATTTGATTCACCTTTCTGTAACTACGTGTAATTATTTATATACTTATGTAATTAATAATAAAAAAATCTGACGTTGTTTATGGGTGTTCTAAAACTCATAGTGTAGGCTATACTTAGTTTGGATGGTATATGCGGCAAACGAGCAGATGGGTGGTAAATGACTACCGTCGCCCATGGGCACCTGCAACTCAAGAGTCACAAATGCCGGCCTTTAAGGTAGAAGTAGGGCGAGAGGTGAGGAGGGTAAGAGGGAAGGGTTAGGGCCTCCGGTAACCTCACTAACTGTTGCTTCACTGCCGGTTTTCAGTGAGGCCGTGGTATCACTCCGGTCGAGCCGGCCTATACGTGCCGAAACATCGAAGCAAGGCTCTGCCACGTATGTGTCGTGTGGATATGTAATGTTTTCAGAAATATATCGTGCGAATTGATTCATATCTACATATATCTCCATTTCGCACATAACATAACAAAGACACATTCGATGATTCATATTTTTCCGGGGCTTCGTACTTGTACAAATAATCATGTTTTTTGTTTATTTTTACAGAATCTCGTAGAAGATGATCCACCTAGCCACCGTCCAGTGATACTGCATATTAAGGCGCTCACTCAGCGCACTATCAACGTAGGACAGGTGAGTAGAGTTAACAATAACAAAATAATTTTCCTCTCAACCTAGTATCAATAGTAATAATAGACAGAAAATGCAGAGAATACTTCCTAGGGACTAAATGTTACATTAATATGCTTTTGGAATCATGTTATTGAATATATTAGTTACTAGCTGATGCCCGCGACTTCGTTCGCATGGTAAAGGTATTAAAACTTTTCACAAAAATACAGAATTAACTTAAATGATTAGGGATTCTAAGTATATACAATATTAGGAACCCGCCCTGGCTTCGCACGAGTAGCAAAGCATTATATAGCATTTCTACCGACATCTTCAACAATTATCGTCAAATTTCAGCCATTTTATACAAAAACTAATGAATTATACACCTAAACCTTCCTTATGAAGCACTCCGTCTTCTTGTGAAAACCGTATGAAAATCCGATTGGTTGCTATTGAGTTTATCGCAAAAAGACAGACAGACAGACGCAGCGGGGGACTTTGTTTTATAATATGTAGTGATTAGTGCTCCTTTATAAACAATATTTATCGTATGTTTCCCATTTGCTAAGATAATATTTAGTTACCCGTGAACAAGCTACATACAGCATAAGTAAAGCAGCCCTTACTTAGACATATACCAGCTATCTTTAATGTTTGGGCTTGAGATTTATTTATTGTCATTTAGAAGCTAACAGATATGGGGAATTGCAGTCTTTTAAACTGGAACGTGTAATTCGTATAAATCATGGGTATACTAAGCATAAATACCGTTTCACCTCTGCCACTTCGTGTTATAATAATAGCCCCAATTGGCATCTTTTTCGTGAAAAAATTACTTGTAATCTAGTGCCATTACAAAGTTTTGGCGTGTCGAAGTGGATCGTTCTCTGAATTCTGGTCTCTAGAATCGTCCGACTCTTGACTTCTTAAGGCCATGTAACCCCTACGATCAGCTTCCATGCACAGCGATCTAGAGTCGTCAGACTCCTGACTTCGCAATGCTGCATGTCGAAAACGATCGTGCGCTGCCTTACAACATCAGACACTTAACTTATTAAGCCTGATAAACTAAAATCTACGTAAAAACAGTTATAACTACTCAGTTTAAATGACAACTAAAAGTACTTAACCCTACTTTTTAAAATAACGAACGAACAGAAAAGAAAAACTCATCAAACAAGAAATAATTACAAAGTAATTTTGTTAAATCAAACTTTACGCAACAAAAGACCAGAAATGGTCGAGGTGGCATTAAGCACTTAAACAATAATAAATCAAACTTTAACTCCTTTATATACTATTTGACCAGAAACCAAAGAATAGCAATACCATGTTAACCATAGCGCGGGAACATGTCGTCCTACAAATACTTAACGCCATCTATCGAAGTAAAGTAGAATCTTTTCTAGAATTTGGGTAGTAATATCAATTTGTTCTGATGATTTATTTTAAAAAGAATGTCATTTTATGAAACGCTTTTTTTTTGCAAAGTTTGTATGTCAATGTAGCACTATTTCTCCTGGCTAGAAAAAAAAACGATCTTGATAAACGATTTTTTATTCAAGTAAATATTTTCTGACTTATGAGTATGTTCCACCTTCCAATTGTTACCAGGTGAAAGTCAAATAACAGATATCCGATCCGATGACTGCAAATTATTTTACCAATTGTGCATTAGCGCAGAATGATACAAGTTATTTCTAACCCCCGCGTAAAAAGAACCCCTAACGTGTGTATCTGTCTATGGCATCATAGCTCCTAAACTGATTTACCGATTTGATTTTGTTTTTTTTATTGAAAGATGTATGGGCATCACCTCGTGTCACAGTGCGTCCGTTCCTAAAGACAAGGCGGTTTTAAATTTTTAATGTTCTGTTAAACTTTCAAATCACCAAGGAACCTTAATCGACCTTTTAGTAAAATTTTCTTTTATTAAACAAGTTATATTAAAGCCTGGTTAGGTTGACAGGTTAGCTGTACCGTAATAAAACTTATATTGATTGAAGATGGGATCATCAGACGTATGAACCGAACCGAAAACGTGGTAGAGCCATGCTTCAGCACTTATGGGCCGGCTCGACTCCGCTCGATACCACGGCCTCGCAGGAAACCGGCAGTGAAGTAATGATTGCATTGCATTTTGCCGCGTGAGTGAGGTTACCGGAGGCCCTAACCCTTCCCTCCCCTATTCCCCGTCCTTCCCCTCTCCCTTATTCCCGTCCTTCCCCTCTCCCCTCTTTCCCCCCTCCTTACAGGTGCCCATGGGCGGCGGTAGTCATTTACCATCAGGTGACCCGTCTGCTCGTTTGCCCCCTATACCATAAAGAAAAAAGAAAAAAAAGTACGTAAATACAATGGTTTAATATCTCTGATACACACACAGTTGTAACGCAGTTGCCAACGGCGCCAGCTGACTACGTAGAATGCTTTTACATGACTAACGTAATAATATCTAACCAGACTTCCTTCTCTATTACCGGGAGTGGGAGGCGGGTTAGGTTGTAACGGTTGCCTCGTGTCTTGCGACAATGTATTGTTTTTCTCTTTTTAAAATTCATCTATTTTTACACAAAAACTAGAAACTTAGTTTATGTCAATTTAAGTGCCCTCGTTACTATAATGATTTCCGTCTAACTGCAATGTTTCTGAAACGACGGACTTTCAGTTTCTATGAGTGCAAAAGCTCTGGTTATTTGTATAAATGTTACGTGATATCTCTGCCGTTTCTAGACCGATAATGAGGACTTTTTTTATGGGACACGTTATATAAATAATTTCTTTCAAGATTCCCGCTACTACGACAAAATACTTATTAAATTTTCTTTATTGATATCCAAGTAAAATGTAAAAAAAAAAATTGGATAGTAATGTAAAAGAAGTACAGTAGGTCACTTCTAAATTCCCTGGCATTAGTATAGCAGGTGCAGTATTTCAATTGTGTAGTAAACGTTACTGTTACCTACATATTTTGTACGTCTGGTATTTGTCGTTCCATTCCATTGTGCTTACATTTGTTATGCCGCAAGCTTCACTAGTATCTTGAATATCTGCGTTACTTAATACAGTATTTTATTGAATGAATGCTACAGTACTCAGATATTTGATCAGAAGTTTAGTTAACAAACAGTGGAGAAGCTTTTCTAATCAAATACCTACTCAAAGAATTAGTCTAACATATTGTATATCTTAAGATAAGTCGTATCAAATGATTTACCTCATAGCTTTCTTAAAAGGGTGAATAAAAGTTTGCAACAGCGTTAAAGCCAACCAAATCAACACGTTCGACTCGAACTAAATGACCAAATTACTTCACAAAACGTTTTGACAACATTTAGAATGTTTCTAAAACAATCCTAAATTATTCAGAAACAACATCTATGTAATAAATTTGTACTACGCTCATAGCGTTTTAAAGAACAATGGAAACAACTAGAGACAAATATTTCTAGAATAACACTTTTAGAAAGTGTCCTGTAGTAACTTTATCGTATGTTCTAATGGACAGGCAAAACAATATACTATCGTCAAAGCATAATTACTTTTGAGCCAAGCCAGGTAGCGGACGATTTTGTTGTTATTGCCATAATAATAACAAAATCATCATCATCAATCATCAAAGGTAATTGCATAACTGCGTGAAAACAATGCTATTTTAATCAAATCATATACAGTGTCGGGTTCATCCGCGTCGTTCCAATCCTCGAAGCCAGAATTAGCCGTCATATGTTAAGAAACAGTTATGGTAGTAATAATTGTCACTTTGAGCGGTGTAGTGTCGGTTGGCGTGTGCGTTTTCCTGCAAGCAGCGTGTCGCTACGCGGCGAGGTACGCGGTGTTCCACAAATGTGCGACACACGAGTGCTGGCGCTCCTCCAGAAATACACGCACACGCTCAAGTACTCACACCCACACAGATAGTTTACTCCACACATATTTCCCGTTGCTAGTTAAAACAGATTGATAATGCCCAAGTGTCACAGGCGAAAATCTTTATTTTTACACCAGACCGTTTTTTAACTAGTGCGGCCGGTGTTTGATTTCTCTAATGTACAAAATTTCTTTTTCATGGCACTGTCAAGGTTGATTTAAGGTTGAGATATAAATAAGATAGATCCTAGAGCGAGTGCCGCTCGTCGCTATATTTCATCGCGACAGATAGCCAACAGATAATAAGCTATTACACTCTACTGTTTGGCTCTGTCACACAATCTCTGCAGCGTAGCACGCACCAGAATATGCAAAACTTTGGAAACACTTTCAACCAATAGAAGACCTCGGGAATCAGTAGAGGATCACCAGAGTTACATAGGCAGGTAGCTAATAGGGCTGGCATTGGACCATAAACTAGTATTCCCTAGTATTTATAGGCCTGATGGTGCCTATAAATACTAGTAGACTATGTATTTATTAGCCAACATAGTTATAAAAAAAAAGGAAAGAAATTAAATGTGACATTCACCAACACCGGCGGTGTGTCGGAATCGAACCGACTAAAACCACACAATATGCCACACTACACCTAAAATAGAAGGGGTTCGGGAACGGCTTTTATTAATACATCCCCTCCTAACGCCTGCCCGCAAGCGTAGCGAGAGATCTTCTCTGATGACTGCAGTGAGGGCCCGACGCTGCGTCGCCCAAACAAACAAGGCAATCCGCAAGCGTATGCTGAGCTGAGTCCTCACTGCCAAATGCCAAATGGTGGCAGGCGGGACTCAGTTCCCTTCTGGCGAACGAGTGCAGGTACTTCCCGAAGCAGCCGTGCCCGAAAAGAACCTGCGTCATTCGGAATGAAAGGGTCCCGTGTTCCCGCCCAACCCACTTGAGGATGACCGGCTGGAGCGCTCCACGGCGGCAAAGCCAGTACGTAGAGCCTCCGGCCATTACGACTAACGAGCCATCGTGGCTCGGCGAGCGGTCTCAAGCCACTCACGTACGTCTTCGGGATCTACCATTACTGCCACAAGATCGGTGATTTAAATAGTTGGAAAATCTACGTTTCTAGGAACTGGTCGTGCGTGGGTCCTTTAGCTGTTTTGATAATTTGTATTTTCTATAATGTTTTTCATAGGTTGCGTCCGTTCTCGCCAATTGCGGCTGCGTAGACATTAAACCATATGGGAGACGGACCGCGCTACTAGCTTCTAATGCTAATACCACGTAAGTATAAGACGAGTTAATTTTGTTTAATTACCCTTTAGATCGCTTTTTTCTTCAACTTTTTAAGGTTATTTATGGAATTAACCCGCGGAAGGAAATGTCTTGGAACGGATTGCGTTTCGGAAAATTAAAGTGCAAAAACAAAATGAATCCTACTAATATTATAAACGTGAAAGTTTGTGAGAATGTATGGATGTATGGATGTTTGTTACTCTTTCACGCCAAAACTACTGAACAGATTGAGATGAAATGGTATGTAGATAGCTGGAGATCTGGATTAACATATAGGCTACTTTTTATCCCGATATTCCCACGGGATCGGGTCTTACGCGGGTGAAACCGCGGGGCGCTGCTAGTTAAATATACTTCGTCTCTTAGTACGCCCATAACTAGAAGCTATGCTTAGTTCGGGTATAGATAGCATTAGCACTGTGTAATATGTCCAAGGATAATGTTATTATTATAGATAATGATATACTACTACTAAATACTGTTGGTGCCATAATTTTTTGATTGTCTGTATCATTTTCAGCGTTGAAAGAATAATGAAACGATTCAAGGATAGTAAAGAATACAAGATAACGACATTTAATATACATAAGCACTCACTCGGATCACGGATGGCGATGTGGTGAGTATTGTATTTAATAATTTACGATTATAAAAAAACTGGCCATTCTTAAAATAGTGTAAGCTAATACATACCCTCTGCTAACGTAAAAGTACCGTCCTCGTACTTTAATGTACCGGTACTTCCAGTACTGTTCTTGAAGTACCAAAGTAAATTGAGATTTATACAGCACCTAAAGCTGTGTTTTCTAACGTTTTTTTTTTGTTTTAAATGAACTTTTGGTCGTTTGCGTATTAGAAAAGTAAAAATATAATTCACTACAAGAATACATTTCGACTTGAAAACCGGGCTTTTTAATTAAAATTCTTAAATCTTTAATAACTCAGAAATAACCAAGTTTAGGATATGGTATCCCGTTCTTAAATTACCTTCAAATGTGCTCTACTTTAACCCTGAGACGGGAAAATAGTTTAGAATGAAAATATGGTGATTCATACGATACGAGTACTTCTGAAGGTATTTTTGAAATACTATGGCAGCCAATATTGTTTGTTTTTCTGCAAATCTTTAATTATTTCTGCCTGGTACTGCTCAACAATAATGGACCAACTACATCTGAAATACAATTTCTGTTTCGTAAAAATCTAGCTTCTTATTTTCGGAACTTTAATATAAAGTTTTGAAATGACCGCTGGCTAAAATTATTTCATCTCTGTGTCTGGATGACACGAAATAAAAGCAGTTTTTAAATTTTGTTTGAGCTTGTTTCTTTGTAAATGATCATAAAAACTAGATTTTGTACATTCTGCCAATACCTAAGTTACATACAATTAAATCAATGCGTCGCTATTATTTCGAAATACGAAGCATATACGTATGTTGCAAAATAAATATTACTAGCATTATTCGAAGAAACTCAGAATGTACATGTTCCGTTTTGTGACCTTGAAGCCGGATAGCCAAATATCCGGCCGAACATTGTCGATTGTCAATTGCTTGTCCTACGTGTCGGAAGAGAAGAAGAAGAATACCACACATTGCTGCCTTAGAAAAGTTTATTTAGCCAATATTTGTTTTAGTGACAACGTTGTGTACTGTTTGATCAAGTACTTCGTTGGTTATAGAATTCGGTTCTAGCTCACACCGGCCGCTGCAGCGGCACGCTCGCTCGGCTTGTTCGTTGTGGTCGCAGTTCTAACCTTACCTAAACCTAGCCATTTCTGTTCAGTTGACCTATCCTGCTAGTCTCCAACTTAATATTAAAATCGCATCAAGCTTTTAGAAGCTCGTTATGGTTTTTTTATCAATCAATATCAGTCATCAATTTAGTAAATTTTTCGTTAACCCAAATTCATGCCGCTCAAGTTATTATAACAGTATCTTACCATTAGTCGCTTAGTATTCTTTTATTTACTCGTTTTATTATTCCCCCTGAGAAAATAGATAAAGTGCAAATAACTCCTGTTTTACCACGTATGAGGGCCTCGCTGAAAGTTGAAATATAAAGTTGTTTCAACTCCTCTAGCCATTTTAACTACTCGAGGTAAGATTTAAGACAAGTTGAAGTAGAAAGAGCTTGACAGACGTTTCCAGCAGCAGTTAATCTTTAATACCCACCAGCTAAAAAAATAATAAAATATATATTTATATATGAATTATTTAATTCATAAATTCAAAAAGTCTTACACACTAGTTAAGTTTGTAACTAGCTAAGTCAAATATTCAGGATTTTCTACAGAACTTAGCAACCATTTCGATCTCAATTCTTTTGTCGGCGTAGTAGATAACCACGTATATTCTTAATATTGAACTTGGCTCCCATTTTCACATTTATGTTTTTGATGGGATATATGTTTACAGGCTGTGTTGTTTGTAAGCCATGTTGTCTTCGAATAGTTCAATTCTTACGTATCGACACCGGCATTCCCTTCGTAACGATCATATCATAAGAGTTCAGAAGTTACATACTTGCATGTTTTGAACTTAACAAGATCCAATTTTTATACTGTACTCGCTGACGATAGCATTTGCTGATGACGGGATTCCAAGAAGTTGATAAGCGGTACCATTATATATATATTATACCATTAAATATTATCGCGATTAAGTCTCGAATCTAATATGTATTGTATCAAAGTCGCGAAAGTTAGAAAACAATTAATAATGGTGTTTTGTTTCAGGAGTGGTGCATTACTTACTGGAACTCTAGTGATATATATGCTTAATAAAAAAGTTAAAGTAGTCATATAGAACATAATGAATAGACATAGTAGCACACACAAACAAATCACTTTTTTTTAATAATCTTATAATTAAACAGTATCACCTTCTCGATAAGTCGTAAGCTCGTTGGATCCAATTCTTTCAAATCGGCTATGACTATATCATTATCATGGGAGTGCCTAAACGCCGTATTTTACTTAAGTATTGATTCGAAGTCAATAGGCAGTAAAAGTGAACTTAGTAGGTCAAAAGTTTTCGAATTAAATACAATACAATTTATGATGTCATTATTATTTCAGAATTTGACTATATGTGCCAAAATCAGGCTATACTATGTAACCTCGTGAATCTTACTTATTCGTTGCTATAAATGTGTGCAGACTGAAGCTCAGTTCGTGTAAATCCTTCAAAGGGGCCTGGCCAGTTCTTAATAAATTTCAATTTTAAAATTAAAATAGCATCCACTAGCTACGAAACCGAAAAAATTAAAATGGTTTCTGTTCGCTATAATATCGGTTTTGTACCTTAAAGGAATTACACAAATCAAAACTCAAATCAGAATATGATTGTGGATATGCTGCGTAGATTTACCCGCGTTAGGTAAAGTCGCCTACAGCTTATCAGCTTGTTAATCCAACTGATAGACCCTGATATTAGCGCTTCCAACAAATGAACTCTTCAGCTACATTCAATTAGTTTAAATAATGTGAAAATAATGATTGTTTATTAAGTCGTCTCGTATGCGATTGCGTATTGCTCGACCAAAACTTTGTATATTGGTTGCTTCTTGCACGAAGCCTCAATATAATCTATATATATAAAAATGAATCCCTATTTCCCTTGGTCACGGCATCACGCGTGAACGACTGGAGCGATTTCGCCAATTCTTGAAGTTAGCTAGTCAACATTTTAGTTTTTCAAAAAAAGTTACCAACTTCACGATTTTATTAACAATTTATTGATTTCAAGATATAAGATACTGTGATTATAAGTGATAAAAATGGTTTTTACATATTACTTTGAGTACTTTTGTAGAATTTGAGGTTCTTCTCCATCCTAAGGTTGTCTGGTAGAGATCGCTTTTAGCGATAAGACCGCCCATTGTACTCTAGTTTGTAATATTAAATAATTATTTTTTCAACTGTAATTTATTAACGATGTACAATAAAGAATATTCTACCTATCTATCAATAAAGTAAATACCGCGAAAGGAAAATGTTTTGGTGCGTAGATCCACAATGATCTTGTGTCTGTTGGCTAATAGTAAATACTGCCATGTAAGTACTTTTTTGTTCCATTTGTTTACGCACACATGCTAACATATTTGAAAACTGTATAAATTATATTGAACTGACTTTTTTTAATTTTTTAGGCCTGTGATATGTTACGACTGTTGTATACTTTGTCAAATCGTTATCTTGATAAATATTCTACTTGAATAAATTTAAATTAAGTTTACTAGTTTGTAAGAATCCAAGTACCACGGCAATACCCGTATTGTAAAATAAAGCAATAAAAATATTTTACACGTTTATTTAGTTTTATTAAATTGCGTTTTTGATCGAATAAAAACTTTCATGAGTGGTATTCATCTCACGAAAGTTTTTATTCGAGCATAACAAATCGCTACGGGGCGGTATGGCTAGAAAAAGTGAAGGAGTTTACGCGGCTTAGAATAAAACGTAAGAAACTCGAATGTGGTTTACAATTTGCAGTACAGTGCCGGGACAATAGTTTAGTACCTAAATTTGCGTTTTTGACCTTAAAGATTAAAAAACTATATTATTGGTCCCACCAAATATAGCGAAGCTTAGAAAAATACTCTTGACTCTCGCCGTTCGGACTTTGCACCGCTATTGAGAATTTCCAAACAGAAAGACTCAATAACGCAACGAGGCAGACAATGTTTGCTCGTAAGTAAAAACAAAGATCCGAGCAAAATCAAACTCGCAATAAGTGAGTCACCACGTACCAAACTCTGCTCAATCTAACTACAGGCAAATGGTTTACGTTTGCCAGGTATTGTATTGAAGCGTGATTCGCAACAGCTTTGCGCGTCTCTGTAAACAGCATTTTCTCGCCGCACGACTATTCTGTAGTGTATGATATTACTTCTAGGCATCAAGACAAGACACATCTACAGAAGACAGGTAAACTGTAATTTTACTGATATAACACGTTCACTATAACTGCAACTGTCACTAATAGTACCTACTCTGTATAAAACTTAGAATGACATAGTAAGTATTATTTAATGTAAGTAACAGGAAACTGATGCCTACGACTGCAATAGGGACGATGCAAATATAATGTTTATGAAAATTTTGCACCGAAATTGTTATAAAAATATAAAAGAACTTCAACGTGTTTTCCAAAATAGAACGGAACGTATCTTAATACACCAATCAGCGTCTAGTGGCGTCACTCCTGTTATATCAACTTATTTGAAGTTAAATGGTCAAAGTATATAGACCAAAGAGATATAGAAAGACATACAGTCCAATTTATAAGGCGCAGGTTCAGCCGCATATGGAATACTGTTCTCATCTCCATGCAGGAGCACCCCAGTACGAGATTCTTCCTCTGGATCGCATTCAACGGAGAGCGACTCGAATCGTCGATTGCCAGGATATTTCACATAGGCTTGACCCCTTGGCGTTGCATAGAGATGTAGGTTCACTCTGGATTCTCTATTGCCTGTATTATGGGGAGTACTCTGAGGAATTGTTCGAACTTATATACAAAACAAAAACACGCTTTAATAGCAAATCGAACTAAAAAGTAGAAAATATTTGATTGTAAAAAATCGTTTACAGCGCCTTATGTAATTATAGGCAAAAATATATCAGAATTCAGAACTAGCTATGCAAAACTAGAAAGCCAACAAAACGAAGAACAAGTACTTATTCATGACCAGTGACAGACACGAGTGACGTCATCGAAACCACTAGTCCGTTTTCGTGCGCAAATTTAAACTCAGTTTAAAACCACATTTTGCAATGTTCTCAAAGTTATCTTGTTTTAAACTTTTAAGGCAGGTTTTTTTTAGTATCTAAGCCAATAGGGAAAATTTCTGTAGTCAATATCGCTCAGAGGTGATTGAGTGTCTGCTTGCTGAATATTATACCAAAGAAGTAAGATGAAAACGAAGCACAATTATTTTTTTCTTCAGCATAGGTTTTAATTGAAATTGGAAACAAATGCCTAATGTGATGGCTGATAAAGTCAGAACTTCTATATTGATTGTTTATTATAGATAAAAAAGAAAGGTACCCGACACCGGCGGGCTTGTAGGTATATAAGGTTAAAAATAACTGGAGGAAGCTCATGAGGTATTTTAGGATAAAAGCAAGTGGCAGGCTGTTGTCTCCGCTTGCTGCGGAGAAAAGCGTGAGCATATACGAATAATAATTGTTAAATTAAATATATAAGTGCTAGCCAACCCTTTAATTAAGAAATGCCTATTGACTCCAACAACCAACAGAAAAACAACACTATGTAACAGTCTCAAGGTAGACATAAATTTGTTGTGCGATAGATAAGATAATAGTTACTTCGTGCCGTACTTTCTACGAAAATATTCCTGCTTCTTACACCTACTCCTACCTACATCAGCAATAATTTCCATACGCCGCCGTATAAGTTGATATTATAGATAAAAAAAACTGAATAAACTTCATAAAAAGGACGAAGTTCTCAATTCGACCGTACCTATATATATTTTTTTATGTATGTTCAGCGTCACTCCGTTATTTATAAACCGATTTGAATCAAAATTAATTAATATAAAATTGTATAGTTTATGTAAATAAGCTCAATACTCAAAACTTAAAAGGGTTATTTATTTTTTTGGTTTTATTTATTTTTCGTCGGTTAATTTTTTTGTTACAAAGTTTTTTATAGTTATTTGAATCAAACGAAATAATTTATTTAAAGAATGAATGTAGCGTTTAATGTGTTTTACAAAATCGACTACTTTAATAATCGCGCATGTTTATATGATTACCAAAGGCCCTTGTTAACGACTTGTATAGTCGCGCACTTCAGTACTGAATAAATAATAAACACACTTAAACAATGGATAGACTAAACATTCATTAAGTAGCTACATATACAACGCTAAAAGCTTTATGATAATGTTTAGCAAACTCGCAAGATTATAATTTACTAGTTGCGCCCCGCGGCTTCACCCCCGTTAGTCCCGATGCCGTGGGAATATCGGAATAAAAAGTATGTGTGAATCCAGGTGTCCAGCTATCTACATACCAAGTTTCATCGCAATCGGTTCAGTAGTTTTTGCGTGAAAGAGCAACAAACATCCATACATCTTCACAAACTTTCACAGACATATTGTAATCGAATTAACACAGGGAATACTCTCGAACTGATTTATCCAATCTATCCCGTCACGGGATCAGAAGATTGATTGTTTAGTCACCTATATATTTAAATGATGTACCTGATCACTGACATACACCTGTTTAACTATTCTGTATATAATCTGGAGCGAGAGAGTACAGATAGCGAGATTGGCCAGGAGGTGATCTCCAGCGCTACAGAAATCTAATACTCACCGATTCTCCAGAAGGCTCAAAAGACGCTTGTGTGTAACATACACACAAGCGTCTGTCTTCAGACCAGGTTATTCCAGGATTCACAAATATTGCCTTATTAAATTTCAGTGCAATAGTTACCTGGATCCCTAAAAGTCAACTTTGTACCTCAGGCGATTTCTACAAGAATATAAAAAGTCGTTAAAACAGAATGCCAAATGAACCTACCAAAATAAATATTAGTCACATTAAAGTCCCGATCCCATAAAAGTGTCGATTAATTCAATAACTTTCACATAAACCATTCTTAGCATTAGAAAATCACAGAAACCAGAAAATATACTTAGATTGTTTTAGCATCTAACTCTTTTGGCGCTGACTGTACTCATGTTCATTCTGAGTTTCAGATTCAGAACATCTTCCTTTTGCGTCACACTAAATTTTCAAGTTAACAACTTTTGGCCGAGACACTAAACTTTTATAATGCGAGGTAAGCTTCGTTCAAGAGTTCACTTCGATAGATCGCGATAGAATAATTATATATTACATTAATTATGAAATTATATTTATCCTGAAGTATATATTCACATTATACTTTATATTTAAACATTTTTGGGCATGTTCTCAAAAGTCAAATTAGAACATAACTCTCCAAGAAAATTGGCTTTAACAACTTTTTTTTATTAGGTACACTCACACTCTTCCCGTCATATAGCTATTTGCATTTTTGCTTGAATATTTTTGTAACTGCTTAAATATTTCCGTATGCATAAATACTTTTCAACAGGAAAAGTCAAGGTGAAATTTATTATTTACACAATTATAGAACCATAAATATACATTATTAGGTACTTTTTTCTTCTTCATACTGCATATAACTACAAATCTGTAGTTTTATTTTGAAGGTCTCGTTTTCCACTCGTAATTTACTTTACCTAAATACTTACATTTCAAATAAGTTGAAATGTTAGAAATAAAGCCAATAATACCAATTTATTATGTTTAAAGGTTTCTAATCTAATTTTATATAATTATTAAATTTAGTAATTTAGTAGCTTACGTCTAGGATATAACTTCCCTCATATTTTCCAAACAGTAGATTTCAATTACGTGAATTGTAATCCATTAGGAGCATTAATGTCCAGAAAGAGATTATAACTGGGAGCCAAGCAAATAGGGCATGAGTTAAATTGCTTACACAGAGATGTGAGCGTGCGCTGCCCGCCTCCTGACGCTTGCACCAGAATTCGGCCGCCCGGAATAAGGCGGGCAAACGTTTTGACATGCGTGATTTATGTTGATTTACAACTCACTTGCATAACACGACGAGTCAAACTTCCTGGAAATTAATTCATGATTACATTCATCCAACACGTGATTATTTTTAGATTCCTCAGATTGCACCGTGTGTGGATTTTGGAAAATAAACAATGAATAATAGATTCCATCGACACGGAAGTTGCTAAAACTGCACATATTCGTATCTGTTCAAGGCAAATTATTTCGCAATTTCTGTAAGAAATGCATAGACAATTTTTTATTACTGGTTTAAAAATGAGAGTACTTTTTTAATAGCTGTACTAATATAATAAGGCTGAAGAGTTTTTTTGTTTGATTGTTTGTTTGTTTAAATGCGCTAATCTCTGGAAAAAACATTCGGATTCTAAAACAAATTGTTGTATTGGATAGAGTATTCATTGAGGAAGGTTATAGGCTATCTAACATCACGCTACGTGTCTTAGGGATGGAGCAGTCGCCATAAACTGCAGATAACGTCTAGTATCAGATAAAGTACACTATAACCTTCGATAGATCGATATTTGTGCATTAAATGTACATAAATAGTAGAGATGCGCCGAATATTCGTTTGGTATTCGGTATTCGGCGTATTTGGCATCTTTTCCACTATTTGTATTCGGCCGAATTATTCGGTTTTGTTGCCGAATATATTCGGTTCAAGCTTTTCTATTTTCTTTACTCATGTAGCCAAGGTGTAGGACTAAAAGACAAGACTTCCTATGTAAGATTTATGTTATATTATAAGTCAAAGAAAATATATTTATTTCTTAACCTATAGTCAACATTTATTTTAAACCTTAAATCAACATTTAATTTAAACCTCAAAACAATGGTACCAATTCTGTTATTTCACTCTCTAAATTTAAATTGACTAAATTTTCTTCATATAAGATGTAAACCTTGTACACTTCGAAACAAGGTCTTATTTCAAATTTAAACAAGTAGGTAACATATGTCGCTATCGAAATAAGCAATTTATTTGTCGACTAAAATCTGACACGCTTAAATAAACCTTAATGCCACGTAGCGAGAGCCGCTATCCGTTGAATGCCATCTCTTTTGCTCTGTGTTTTTAGTAAGCGTCTTCGTAGGTGTCGATTAAAATAACGTCATCTTAGTTCATTTTGAACAAGTTTTTATACGGCAATTATACGGCATTTGAATAAATGGGGACTCTCGCTGCGTGGAAATAAAGTTGACAGGTTTTAGTGAAATTTAGTGGCGCTGAAAAATAGATGCCAGCAACAAATAGACCTTGTTACAAAGAAGACAAGGTTGATTTGATGAAGAAATTAAGTCAGGTTTTAGTTTAGTCGAGTGTACAATAGAATCGGGGCCAATATTTATTTTTAAACTTTAAATCAACATTTATACGCAGCAAAACAATGTAAACCGAATAATTCGGCCGAATATTCGGTTCGGTAAAAGTTAAACCGAATAATATTTGGTATTCGGTTATTCGGTGAAACCGCTATTCGGCGCATCTCTAATAAATAGAGTGACAGGTGTATTGTATCGTCACACAATATTCTACTGAAGCTCTTGTAGATCATTTGTTGTCCATTTTGAACCTCTGGAGCCTCTTTCACGATGAGTTGATAATAAAATTTACGTTAATAGGTATCTTTGTCTAGGAAGTTGTTCGCCAATAATTCCAGTGCAAATATTTTACAGCAATAAATTTTTGTACGCCTCGTTAAAACATTGTACAACTGCGCGAAATAATACACAATGTTCGTTTTATTTATTACTGCTGTAATTATAAAAGTTTTCGCCCACGACTTTTGTGTTTAATATTGTATTGTTAAGCCAGAAAATTGCCAACATGTTATTGTTGACTTTAACGACAACACGTTATTCAATAATCGATGATTTCCGAAATCCTTTACCATAAGGTAAAGAATCACAACCCAAGTGTTCTCGATTTCGAAAATCATCGATTATTGAATAATGTGTAGCCGTTAAAGTCATACTTATGTATAAACTGCATACTGGAACATCACGCGACGACTACTCCTATCCCTTCCTAGAGCTTGAAATTGTTCAATATCAAAATAGGCATAGACACAGGCGGACACCAAGCCATTTTACGATCGGACGTCAGTTAGATTTTACAAAGCAATGCTCAATTGTTTAGATATGTAGGTATTGAATATAAGTTATAAAAATAAAAAAATATCCTAATACATTGCTCAGTATATGTATCTACAGTAACACATAAGTATATTACAAGAATCATTCGTTCATACATAAAACATATTTATATCGTTGCTGTCGGCTAAACAAATCGTAAACAACTAATAATCCAGGTAAGTCTCGACGTAATACCTGGCCTCCACTTCGTCCGAGACAATTAAAATAGATCTTCACCAGCGCACAGCAGCAACAAAAATAACTCTTGAGCATTGTGGCCGTAAGTACATAATCGTCTTTCAGCGATAAATGGGTCGCAACTAAGTACAATTTCATATTCCTCTGCTCCTGTCCGCTCAGTTAGTACCTATTTCCGGATATATTAATACTACATTATTATTCAAATTTGTTCTTGTGTAAATGTTTGTTAAACTCTTTCCAAAGTTTACTACATCAATCGGATATAGTTATCCACATAATATAATGCGTTAAGCTTTATAAAAAACTCTCTTTCTGAGTCATCTAATAATTCAATTTCTATTGAAGGACGAGTGTTTATGAATATATGTGGATAATTGCCTAAAATCGTGGAAACACATTAAAGCCGTACTGTATCTTGATCTCTTATAATGAAATAGTTTTCTTAGTTAAAATATGAACCTTGTACTTACGACCGAGAGCTCGGGTTGCGTTTAAAACTGAATCACTAAAGTGCATTGAACCTTAGCACTACATTCGAGGCATATTTTACCTGCACTCACCGACTTTGTTGACACAAATGTAAACCTAATACACTAATATTGGAAGATTCATTAAAGTTATAGCACATACTAGCAACCCGCCCCGGCTTCGCACGGGTACAAATTATACACCTAAACCTTCCCCATGAATCACTCTGTCTATTAATGAAAACCGCATGAAAATCCATTCAGTACTTTTTCAGTTTATCGCGAACACACAGACGCGGCGAAGGACTTTGTGTTATAATATGCCTAAGAAATAATCATGAATGAGTACAGTGTAAACCAAACTTAAAATAAATAGTAGATATACCTATGCTACATTCTACAAATATTTTTGTTCATTTAACAGGAATTGATGATGTAATTAGCTAGCTATCTTTCGTCCGTAGGCTCGCCGTACTCCTAATGTTATTCAATTATACGATCTATCTTGTAAATTGCAAATCCGTTCAGAACTTCACACGTTTTAGCGTGAAGGCGTGAGAAACATACTAATTTACACACACAAACTTTCGCAATTACAATATTAATTACATATCTAACAGTCTAAAAACAGACATAACATTATAACGCGAGGAGAATACTAGACAGAGAAGTAAAATCGTCTTCAATGTAAATTTTTATATATACTTGTTTACAATTGGTAATCTCTCAGCAAGTTTGTTTGGTCTGTGAAGTATTGTCTGCGAATGTGTCTAATAAACACTCCTATTCAATTGTAATTAGTGTTATTACCACTCTTTGATTACATATGTATGTACTGTATATGTATACAGTAGCCTACAGAAAGGTGCGTTTATATTTTAGGGTCGTATAGACATGGCAAATAACGTAACACGATTGCAATTTTAGAAAAAATCGTGATTTTTAATACAGAAGTTTAAATGACACATTGAACTTGAAAATTGACCGGTATAGCCAATATTTCGTAAAAGAGAGAGCTGACATGGATTAAACTATGGCTATTGAATGCCAAGGAAGTTAATGAAATATCTCGATTTTTCTTAAATTTTCTGAATTTTTGAACGAAATTTCATTTAAATTAACTAGGTATTTGTCGGCTACACTACCCATTACATACACAAATTTTAAGAGCGTTAGCTCTTAAAATTGACCACATACCCTGAAACACCTATATTATAATTATAACCAAAGATTAATGACCATTAGTGTAGTAACTAATAATAACGTTTCTATTTTTGTAACATTTTATATAGGGTGTTACAGAAAGGTATCGTCAAAAAAATTGTACACGCTTTACATTGTTCACGGGTCTACTGTACGACCCTAAAATTTGACCAGACCTTTCTGTAACAGCCTGTATAGCAGGCGGTACGACATTAGAAAACTAATTAATTTTTGCCTGAAAGTTGTGCCTCTACGGCACTGTCTTGTAAGACGATGTCTTTTTCTAACTCATCCTACTAATATTATAAACGTGAAAGTTTGTGAGAATGAATGGATGGATGTTTGTTACTCTTTCACGCCAAAACTACTGAACAGATTGAGATGAAACTTGGTATGTAGATAGCTGGAGATCTGGATTAACAAATAGGCTACTTTTTATCCCGATATTCCTACGGGATCGGGACTTACGCGGGTGAAACCGCGGGGCGCTGCTAAAAAAATAATAAATTAAATAAAAATAAATAAAATATTTTGAGTAGACAGACCTGTCTTATACCTAAGACAGGTCTGTCTACTCAAAATATTTTATTTATCACTCTACTCAAGATTTATAGGTTAGGTTGTCACAGTGATAAAATTCATTTCCTAATGGAATCTCTTGTTGTATGTCTTAACTATAATACATACTTTATTTATTTTTGTATTAATTGCGCTATTGGTAACTTTTCATAGCGAGGAATAGACAGAAATGCAATGTAGTATAATATAACCGCAGACTAGGCGTGGGACTAAATCACTTACAATGAATTTCGTGTTCTGTTTTCTACTTGAGTGTTCCATTCATTTATATAGTATATCAATTGTGAGTCATTTCCATACTGATGTTATTTGGATTTATTGATACCGATGCTGATATTCCACGTTAATGAAATTGTCGACCACTAGGCAGTAATAATTATGGTTCTGTCGTACCTCTAAAATGTCAACAAAATGCACTATCTTCGTTTGGTACGATTTGTCAATTAAAAAGTTAACTAAGTATCTAGCTATCAACCTACTCATAAGATTTTCCTATATTTTTATAAAGTTTTACTTCTTGTATAGTCTGTATTCAAACTAGAAAGAAAGAAAATTTTATTTGGCACAGTCAGAGAAACTTAATTATAAGATAGTACCCATCCATTAGGACTCACAGCACTAGGAACATGTACCTTATTTATAAAAGTGAACGGCGCGAAGTCTTGAAAAAAGGAAAAAGAAAAGAAGGTTTTTACTAGTTAGAAACTAGAGGGGCCTCCCTGAAACATACGTTAGCAGAAACCGTTCTCTTTAATAAATAAATAGTGAACATTACTCACTAAAGTTATTATACTAATAATGTACCTACTTAGGATGCTAACAATTTTTCTAGATAACTTATTCTGTGTCTCACTATTGTACGAAATGGGCGTCCAGTTCAGCATGTGCCAAGCGAAGGCCCGGCGCTGGTTTTCGACTGGAACCCATGGTGACTCACGGACGTAACATGCAGCGTCTATATATTTAAACATATAATGTTGCGTTTACAGTAAACTAAGATGTCGTTTAATTTTATCTCCTTGCGTACCTTTTAATAATAGTTTTTTTATCTCACATATAAATGAATAAGAAGAATGAAGATTCAAAATATACGTCGAAAGATAAATTACATTAATTGGCACGAGACGAGTATCATTTAGTTGTTGATAGGTAAACGAGTACAAACACACTAAAATATCTCCTGGTTGACACAGCAAGTACTTAGGTATCTACCGTTCAAATGAAGCAGACTGGTTATTTTCACTCAATGCAGGGAATATGTCGTAAGGAAATATCAGTGGAGCACGAAACGTACCTAATTTAATTGATGAACTTATATATACCTACTGTATGTATTGTATTTTTCCTGTGCATTATAGGTACACTAATATTTTAAATGCTTGATGCCTTGGATAAACTACAATATGAACTCCTAGGTGACTGTTCACACCTAGCACTGTTAAATTAAATGTACAAGTAACACCATAAATTAGGTCATTTCCTTTTTCGTGGAGCGCGTTTATAAGTTCACGAATTTTGTTCAAATCGACCACATCCTAAAGCACGTTTTTTACAAGTGGGGTGGGCTATTGGTCCAAAAAAGGAGTGTAACGTTTTCAGGTTACAGGTATGTATGTGAGTTTCTTTATTCCACCATAACTTCTAAATGCATAAACAGATTTGTACGTGTGGAGTATCGTTAGAATTCTTACTTCATCTCTGTGACTGACACTGGATATATTTTTTTTAAATAAATATTTTTTTTTTATTTATTTATTCTCAACATCACTATCGTTACAGGCTTACCCTAATGTGACAGTGTGGTACTTAATTACTATAACATATAACAAACATGGTTACTTTTGTGAACTAATTCAGAGAACAAGTAAAAATGTCAACATTTTCTGCCACTTTATTTAACGTGACTAGGGTTCTCGTTAGAGGAGCTTTGCTCAACAAATCATTTCAGCTATATAGCGCATAATTCTCCTTTTGGCAGGAAGCTTGTATTTTTTGTTTCTTTTTATTAGTAACACGTTTTATTTTTAACTAAACCACTAAAGTTTTCGGTAGGGCGGTGCACTGGAATCGAACCGAATAGAACTACACGATGGGCCACACTGCGCCTAAAATAGGAGAGGTCCAGGTTTTGCTCTTACTACTGGCCATGGAGCATACGATTGGTAGCAAGAAATCCTCTCCGATGTCTGCAATGAGGGCTTGACGTTGCCCAAGCGTGGCAAACTACAAGCGCGTGCTGAGCCAAGTCCACAGTGCAGTTGCAGTGGTGACAGACGGGACTCAATTCCCCCCTAGCGACCAAGTGCAGATACTTCCCGAAGCAGCCATGCCCGGAAAAATCCTGCGTCGATTGGTAGGAAAAGGCCCGTGCTGCCACCCTGCCCACATGACGAAAATCGGCTTGAACGCCCCCACGGTGACAAAGCCAGTACGTGGAGCCTCCAGCCGCGACGACCAACAAGCCATCGTTTCTCGGCGAGCGGCATCACGCCACTGGCATACCTCTTCGGGGAGGAGCTGAGTGCCGCTACCCGCCCGGAACCACAGAATACATAATACTAACAGCCGGAACTCAACCGTCCGTCGATAAAATTCGGCGAGGACTTCCGCCTCCCACGGGAGAGTTCCGGTCAAAAAGCATACTAACCTAACCTAAATCAGTCTTCTATATATCGCCAGTACAGAACATTTTGCTTTTCAAGTCACTGACAGTCAAATGAAAATAAAGTGTATGATGAAGTCGAGGCACAATACGTAACAGGCGCTTCAAAATACAATAGCAAAATACATAGCTCGGTAATACAAACAGATATGGTTTGTTATAAGCGGGTTAAAGGCTCGCCGGATGTACTAAATTTAGTCGGACAGGAACGTAAATAGCTGTACGTATCTGACAAAACCCGGTTGTCTGACATCCCTAGGTGAGATGCGTATGCGCAGACTACGGCCAGGCGCGCACCGCGTCACGCCCGTCCTTCCCTTGTAACCGAGACCCATTGTTCATCGCATGTCTGTCCAACTGAAAAATGTACTCTATTTAATTTCTTTGGCAGCTGGCGTCGTCGAGTATATTTTCATTTGGTCAGGGCGTGGGCTGCGATGGTCCAATATAGCAGATGACTGACGCTGATTTTTATTGCGTTAGCGATGCAATACCGTATTGTTTTATTGACTTGTAAAATAAATGTAGATAATCTTGAAATACTTTAGCTCATACTTTTATCGCTCGCTTGCTGAAGACGCCATCATAAATTATCTTCGAGGAAAATTTATGTCAGCTCATTTAGCAAGTTCGTTAAAATCTGTATTTTATTGAAAATGTATGTGCATTTGAAGATGATTTCTTAACTTTTAACACGTTTTTGTCGGTGTATGTTTTTTTGTTGTATAATTGGAAGTAGGTATCGGGCGTCTAATTGAAATGCGATGTTCCTTCGTCATGAATATCTTGCTAAATGCAATCATAGGCCTTTATTGTATTCTATTTTGGGTTGGAATAAACATCAGAAATCAACGCTTCATCACGTCACATTTTCGGAGGAGCTTAAGTATTCATTATTACGAATATACCTTTTATTAGTAAATCAAATCAAAAATAGACACTCAAATACAGTTACGACTTAATTTTACTTTATAACTCTTATTATATAAAAAAAATCATATCATTACATTTTATACAATAGAAGAATTTCCTCGGAGAAAAATTATAAGTCCCATAATAGTGTCAACAGATTCGAGTTAAAAATAAAATAGGTTGAACTTGTTTCTTGAAATAGATCTATAGAAGTAAGGAAACGCCAAAGGCCGGCAACTTTTTGAAGTTTATCAAATATTTTAATGGAACCTTGTGGGGGCAGTTCTGTCGGTGCGGGCGGTTGGCCGGTGACAGCGGCCGAGCGGCTGGCCGCCGGTTTATATTTGTTTTGATCACGCACCCGCGGGATGACACTCACTGGTTCCATCTACGCACTTCCTAATTCCTACGTCTAGGCCGCCGCCTTGGCACAGGCCAGGGTCGCGCAGATCCAGCTATGTCTGAAATATTCAACATACGAAAATAATCACCTTCACGCTAATACCTTTAGCTACCTGTCAGCTCATTTGACACACTGACTATTAATTTACTTACAAAAATGGTACAAAGAACCTTGGAACGTATATAAAAGTTAAAGAAGTATTTATTTATTTTATTTTTTATATTATTTTCCAGTTACGGAAAAATTACAGCTAGTAATGTGAGTACAGCAGATCGTTAATAGGAGAAAGCCAGTTACAAATTTTCGCTAATAATGGGAAAAATTAAACAAAATGAAAAACAGTAGGTACATTAATTTAACTAAGGTAAATACGTTTGCTTACTACGTAAGTATAAATACTTTGCTACGTACTTTCACAATACAATGTTCTTAAATAGATCTATTTAGGGCATGCAAGCTCCAAATTAGAGATATTACAACCGGTAATCTTCAGATGTATTTTTGCTAATTTTAGCGTCCAAAATCAGTAATCAACCTGAATCCCATCAATTTAACAACATGTTGGCGCAAATATTTTCCGCGTCGCGCTGCTGCCAAACAATGAGCATACATTTCACGAAGTTGGAGAAACACACACGATAGTGTGTTACGACAACCTTTGATATATATGGCGAGCAGGTGCTACGGTTATGTGAACTTCTCAGGGTCGGTGTGAGTTTCACGTGATATACATACGTACCTACATTTTAAATTAAATGCCTGGCATCAAATTTGAAACAGTTTTTACGCTGTTGTCCACGTCTCTAAGTAATGTAATAAATTCTATTGAGTGTTCAGCTACGGAAAGAGGAAATTAGAATACCTAGACTGTTTACCATGTAGCAATGGTTTCAAATAGTTTCAATGCTTCGCAATACTACCACACCGATAAATATGAAAGTAATTCTGAATTTTGGTGCAACTACGTTTCGGGACACTACTCCGTGACACAAGTATATTTCTTTGATACGGCAGTTTTTGTTAATATTGACCTTCACTAAATACAATACTAGCGTCTAATATTAGACTTAATAAGTAGATACTCTAGAAGTATTGGATATCTCATTTCTAGGTAATACTATACAATATTTAAATGTTGTCGTAGGAACTGATTACGAATAAGTGTATTTAATGACGAAACATTACGTTTAGTGTAATCTTATCATAAAGGCAATTTTAGATCTACAGGTCACAACAGACTCGGAAAAAACTAAAATCTACTAACCTCAAATAAAATGCGTTTCGTTTCTCGGAGTAATTCAAGTAGCATCTTTATCCCCTTCATGCATTCTTCTGCAAATAAATAAATTTGAATTTGAAAAATTCATTACAAGCATGTAGAAGTTGTATGATCTTTCGCCGTCAGATAGCTAGTGAATTTTTTTGTAATCTCAGTGCTATAAAGAAACAGATAAAGTTATACGTAGAAATATCTTATTGTTTAATGGAGGGACCCATGATCGTGACTGGTTAAATCATGAAGTTGTCTAATCCGACTCTGTATAGAGATTATTGTAGCGTACGCCCCTGGATGTGTTTGGAACGTTACCCCAGCGACATGACGCTCTGCTAATGACATATTTCGGGCAGTGCGCCCCAGTCGCCGCCAAGGACACGTCACCGTCCGCACTCGCTATTTCCGACCGCATCTATTCCTGAAAGCTTACATTGTTTTATTTTTACCGCAGAACGCTGTCCACCGGGAAGTACGTCCAAAATTTAACAAATAGTTTTGTCGTTTAGACTGTACCATCTGATATACATGTCCGTGTTACCGACTATTGCAAAAGCTAACCAGTCTGTGACTGAGTCTAAACGTTAATAACTCTGATCACGTTGTCAGAACAATCTGTTATAATTGCCTGTCATAATTGTTTGCACATCTGATCAGATCCGTCAGGCGCAGATATTACGTCAGATGATGGAATTATCGTTGGGTTACTTCGAATAGTGTTATGTTTGCCTTGACGCTTGACAGGTGAACAGCCATCGTATTTGATGAATAACAGAAAGATTGCATGTTGATGCAGTACTTTCAGCACCAACACTCATAATATTTTAAATTCATAGACTTTAGATTAAATAAATATTTTTATTATTCGACAATATATTATCATAACAATAATACATAAAGTGAAACCATTTGCTCTACGGCATAGTATTGAAATGTTAATTAATACCACAGTAAGAGAATCGGTCCTATCCTGCCAAAGGTTTATTTTTGAAATGAAAACTTCTTTAGGCACGTTGGGCACTTTTGGTATAGGGAAAAAAGCACGTACTCATCTCGCGTGACCGTCACGCTCAGATGACATATATACAGATTTGTGTATGTGTTTTCACTTATATATGCGGTTTATATGTGGTTTGCGTATTTTCATAAGTTGTTAATGTTTTTAGGGTTCCGTTCCTCAAAACGAAAAAAGGAACCCTTATAGGATCACTTTGTTGTCCGTCTGTCTGTCTGTCAAAACACTTTTTATCAAGAACCCGTGGACGCATCAAGTTGAAATTAATACTGAATACATAAGTCTGCAGTCCCTTAAACCTGTAAAAATATCAAGCTTCTAAGTCAACGCATTCATAAGATATGGCCATTTAAGCCTCAAATTTGACCAAATTTGAACATTTCGCATGTAAATCAAAGCCTATAGGGTACTTCCCATTGACCTAGAATTATGAAATTTGGTAAGAAGCAAGATCCCTCAGCACAAATAAAGAAAAATCCGAAAGTCGTTAATTTTTTGTTATAATATGTCTGTCAGTCAAGACGCTTTTCCTTAGGCACCCGTAGAGGCATCAAGTTGAAATTAACTTCAAATGCGTTTGTCAGCGGTCCCTTAAAGCTGTAAAAAAATCAAGCTTCTAAGTCAACGCAATCAAAAGATACGCCTATTAAGCTTTAGATCATAACAAATTTCAACATTTCGCAGGTAAATCAAAACCTATAGGGTACTTCCCATTGACCAAGAATCATGAAATTTGGTAAAAAGCAAGGTCTGACAGCACAAGTAAAGTCGTTAATTTGTTGTTATATCACATAAAAAATTGTTTTTGTGATTAAAAACTTATATTTTGCGGTTGAATTGTTGACTATGTCGTACATCGCAACCGCAAAGTTAAGTTTCTCTTTCGAAAAAGACGGGCAAAAGTCTTTGAGAATTGATTCCCGAGATGGACGTAATATCTACATACAAGTTTGCTTGCTTACGGAACCCTCGGTGCGCATGTCAGACTCGCGCTTGTCCGGTTTTTCTTTTTCGGTAACTTGTGGTTACAAAAAAACGAAGAAGATTATTCTGGGTAACGCGGGAACAGGATAATGGCAGAAACGCTACCTATTGCCTCTTTCAAACGGTTTTGACTGAGTGGCAAGTGCGTTGGCTACTTGAAGGAATACCGTCTTTCAAATCACACGGTAAAATTATGGCTCTTCTTTTACTGAAAATAGTCAGCTATCGACCTCAAATAAGAAGTAATCAAAGAAAGCACCGGTAACTGATATGGATACTATTAATGCCGATGCTATCTGGAATCATATTAGGTCTTTGAAAGTAGTTTGGGCTGCCTCATCTGAATTGAATTTTTTTCCTTGCCAGAAATTGTTCAAATTCCGGAACAAATGGTGATCTGTTGGAGCAAGGTCCGGGGAGTAGGTATGGTGGGTGTCGGAGACATTCCAATGTGCAGTGTGTGGTCTAGCGTTGACCGTTGTCCTGAAGTAGCAATGGGCTAGAGCAATTGACTAGTCTTGGTTGTTTAACGGCTAGCTTTTCCATCATTGTTTGCATTTGTTAACAATACTGTTCTGTAGTAATTGCCATACGAACATCTATGGCATTCGTTACGGGTAGTAGAAGCCCAAAAAATTCCGACAACCTGGTCTAACTACAGACTTCGATATCCTAATATCTATCTTGGGTTGTGGAGGTCTGATGGCAGTCGCTGCACGTAAAATATCGAAGTTTGACCGTATCGTAGTTAGACTGAAAGCCGACCCCAACTTAGTTAGGAAAGGCGCGGAGGATGACTGTTCTGTCGTAATTGTCCGGCCAGATTTTAGGAAGCTGTAGTGAACAACACCAGCACTGGTCAACTAGGGTCTCCGGCCGTCCAGACCAGACGTTTGTACTGAAGGTAAAAATTTCCAAAAGGAAAACTTTGGAACCAAAAACGTAACGCGTTTTTTTGTACAGTAGCTTCCCCATACACATCATTAATCCTTCGAGCTGTTTCGGCAGCGTTAGTGCTACGGCTGAGCTCGTATTCGTAATTAACTCGATATTTTAAGTTTTTTACATACAAATAACAAATAGCAATAATACACACAACACATAGCAGAAGCCTAAGTTTGATATTATTTTGAATTTGGAATTCTTAACCAAACGCCAGATATTTGAGATCGGATTAGCCAGTTCGACAAAACGCGATTTCATAATTATCCAAAGACCTAATATTTACAACAATTATCTCCGTCATAAATTGCAAATAAATAAAATGAAAAAATGTTGTGCCTGAAATTGATTTTTTCTTCAATACAAATGAAATCGTTTAGATTACGCAATCGATATTTTTAATTCGATTCGATTCGATTAGTATCTTCACGACACAGAACTCATACTATGCGGAAAATGGTAGTTAACATTGTTTGAGCATACTAGGTAGATATCCTAATTCTCCTACTTAACGATTCATTGTCTGCAGATGAATATTGGTTTAAAATAGAACAACAATCATGTATGTAACTACGTTAATTAAGAAAGAAGCGAACAACTAACTCAATCAATTCATGACATTGATTGCTGTCATTGCTTTTATGTATTTTATGTCTGTATCTTATATTATATTTACTTACTCAGTAATCTGTGCTACAATTGCGAATTGTTCGAGACAGTTCTAAATAGGCAAATAAATCTAAGGTAAAGAAAGATATTAATAATTTTTCTAGTCGTGTTTATATGAGTCAAAGAGTGCTTTAATTTGTATAATCTTTTTAATAATCGATTTGTTTTGCGCTGGGAGTTGACCGAAACGCGAGATTCATACATTTTGGATCTTGTGCACGTAAAAACTACGATTTACTAAATAGTTTTCTAATTGTAATTTTTTACTGGGCATGGTTTTGATTAGGTTGAAATATTAGAAGGATTATATCTTAAATTGAAATCACTTAACTGTTGTGTATTTTTAATCACAAATGAAGGAGAAAATACGTCTTAAAAATACCATGGCATTGGGTGCAAAATATTGTAGTTGGTGGCGATGCATACCATCGATCTTTTTTTTTAAGGCGGTTTTATGATTAAGCACTTCTTGTTTTGGATATGACTTACTTACCATTACTTAAATGGTCAATTTATATTAAAATCTATATCAGAGTTATACTTTGGCGTCGCATTTACATATTATATATAGCAGATTTAAGATCTATTTAGCTTTTTTATTAATAGTGGAAACCTAAATACAGACAATTAACTTCTTAAGGTTTTATTGCACATTGTAGTGCCTTTTTATAAATCACGTAAGACAGAGACTAACATTGATTCCATAAACAGAGTTGATTTTTGAACACCATGTATCATTCTCTCCACCCCATTCCCTTGGACCTTATTTATTTAGTATTAAAAAAAATACCATTTAAATAAATCCTAATTCCGATATATTTGGTTCCTAATTGCGATGAATTAGGAATTAAATATTTCGGAATTAGGATTTTTTTATTTTGTACATTATTTAACATAATATATCAAATCTACTATCCAACTTTTACAATATTTTAAGAGTAAAATAAAAAATATTTCTGATAAAAATGGCCAATTCTACAAAAATGCTTAATTTTTAATGTCCTTTTAAGTTACGGTAAAAATACCCCGAAACTAGCCAAGGTCACCATAACGCTGACTTAAAATTATTCAATTTTCCCTGTATTTTAAGATATTATTATTCATTGCCAACTTAGGCGAAACAATTTATTTTTGGCATAAAAATCTACATTATTTAAAAACTAAAATGTGTAGGTAAGTGCTTAGGTTAAAGTAACAATATGAGCAACGGCTCACAGACTATAAATTTTGTAATAACTTCATAAATAACAAAAACAAATACCTGCTTCCCGCCAATGCAGTCAATGATCATCTCTAAATATAATGTTTTACGTTGAGCCCTTTGTCTCGTTCACAAATACCAACTCATCTGTCATGACGCTAATTATTATTTACTACACAACATAATATACTTAGGTAAGTAGGTACGTTGAGATATTAATACCGCCAATTTGTTACGTAACGTTTGATGAAACCATAAACTATATTGTTTATTTATTTTAAATCTTTGATGTTTGTTTAATTGATCATAAAAATCCTAGTAAGTTTATTGCGATTGATTAGCAATAAAATTAATATTTTGCGGTCATCTCGGCGGTCGGTCGTCTCTACTTTATTCTAAAATTAAATTTCGGTTTCAGATATCTTAGTTTTAGATGGTATTAGATTATCTAGAAGCTTAATGAAAACTGTACAATCTGGATAAAGTTAGACACGATGTGTACTGAAAGTCGATTGTGGTAATGCATTTTTTTTATCTGTGGGGTTGAAATTAAATAGTATATATTTGAGCAATATTTTTCTCCCAAAGGTATATTGAAAAAAGTAAGAAGCTTATTGTCTGCTACTGGATTGATTGTATCTTTTTCTCTCTCTCTCTCTTCCAATATTTAAATGTTGAATGCTTAAATGTACGTAAAATGACCTGCGCGAGTAAAAAGCTTTGAAAGTTCACATAGCAAGTGTTCTAAAATTTGATCCTACAACGGTAAAAGCGGTAATGAAGGCTATAAAACCCCCATCGAGCGTGCATGATGTATTAATAGGCAAGTGGCGGTCACCTGGGACCTTGGCGGTAGGTGCCAGGACTGGGAGACAGTTATACTTGCCGATCGGTCTGTCTGCCGCCATCATTTTACTTTAATATTTGTATCGCATCTGTGTATTATTTCTTACTTCTACTTTGAGTTTTACAAATGAAATACTACTACCGTCAACTAGCATAAGCCACGTGTCCACCATGCGTGTTTACCAGGCACCAAATAAAAATTAGGTAGGTAACGGACATGCCCTTAACTACTTGTTTAAAGAATTTTTTAGAAAAACTTACGAAACATGCCATTTAAAAAATATATATATACAACCTTCGACATTTGGATTACCTAAATGTAAAATTTACCTTTGGCTATACCTGACCTGAACAACGGAAGCATAGGTTAAGATCGGTACCGCATACGTTATTGTCTAAACGGCACATGACGGAGTGTAAAGAGTTCGAGTTTCGCGTACCTTTCTATATAATAGAGTTTAAATAGGTTATATCTCAACAAATCTCTTTGTCTATTCTTATATTTTAAAGAAGAAAGATTTGTTCGTTTTTTAGCCGAAAACATCTGAGCCTATTAAACGGATTATAATAATTCATTCACCATTAGAAAGCTACTTTGTCCAGAAGTGAAATAAATAAGTAGGTAATATTTTATTTCAGTAATAGGTAATAGGAAAATGCGGGCGAAGCTGCGGTCACAGCTTGACATGCGATATTATGACGATTTGTTGGTATCGTCAGATTCATCGTACAGTGTAAAAGCTCTCATAATTAATGGCTATGAATACTGGGACAGCACGGGTCGCCACGAGTAAAACACTGTGTAGTACGTGGTGACTTTACGATCTATGTCCGTCGCCGTTATAATCACTAATTAAATAAATCACCCGCGACCTAATTACATAAAGAGTTACAATTTTAATTACAACCTGTGGTTTATGACCGTGAAAGTATTCATTTGAATGTTACATAACTAAATAAATGTTAATTATCTAATGTTCGCTGATTGGAGTTTACTAGTATTTTCTTTATGTTTATCTTCTGAGTTTTTATGGATACGTTTACATTTCAAAATATTTTTTTTAATTTGTACCTAGTATTTTATACATACATACACTCACGCTTGTATCCCTAAAAGGTTAGGCAGAAGTGTATTACACCCAGATGTTGCCAACTATACTGTTAATTTACTCAAATGAACAAAAAAACACACTGAAATTTTGTCACAGTCGTAGAAAAACGGCGGATTTGATTTTTGTCGATTTTTGTTTTCGACATAAGCCTACTGAAAACATTGTACTTTATAATAAAACAATACATTTTTCAAAGCTCATACACACAGTAACATTTTCAGATTCCATTAACAGCAACGGATGTTTTCAAAATATTACATAAAACGTCATTTGAAAACTTTAAAATGCTCTCCTGTAAAGTTACTAAAAATCAAATCCGTCGTTTTTCTACGAGCCTATTGCCGTCAAAGGGGCGCTTTGGGAATCTAAAATGAAAAAAATCAATTATATTGAAAGGGAAGGGTAGGTAAAAAGGAAAGGCATTGGGAGGAAAGAGATACCTACTGCTTATTAAATACGGATGGATTAGTGATGGTCAGGGTCGCATAATATATGTATCGTTCGCATCCGCATTCGCAATTGCGGAGCTTCCGCATCGATTTGGTCATCTGCATCCGCATCCGCAATAATCAATGCGGATGTTCATGCAGATGAAGTGCCAGTCGCGACAGGAAAGAAAGTAGGCGGGGCCGGCGACTGGCGTGTGCCGTACACGTGCTAATTGAACAGCGAAGATTTCGGCGACAAGATCTGACACCCGTTTGCTATTGTATATCAGGGTGTTGTTATGTTTTAATTAATAACAAACTTCTGTTCTAAATTTGTCTTTAATACTAAAGAGTGATAAATTACCTATCCGGGTCTGTTGTCTGATGAAAAGGTACCTACGATGAATTGCAAATGTAAGTTTGTAGGCACAATATTTAGAGGTTTCCTATGTTATTTTAAGACAACTTGTATTAGGTTTTCCTGTAATTTATAAGTGTCGACCTGTATTCTGTACTTTTTTCTTTAATTTTAGGTCCATTAGTTTCGGAGATAAGGGCGGAATGGTTATTTTCATCTATTTTCTTAAATAATGTAAAAACAATTTTTAAATTATTTTATAATTATATTAGAATAGAATAGAATATTCTTTATTGTACACCATATAAACTTACAATAGATCTTAAATTTAATTTTAATGCTAGGTACAATGCGCGGATTTATCGCTGAATGCGTTATCTACCAGATTACCAGAATATGTATATAAAATATACATATACCTACTTGAGACCCTCACAAGCCCTTTCATTTGATATGTCACACGGTACAGTTTACAAATATTTTTATAATGTTCTAATTTCGCCCCATAAACCGACTCTCATATTCAAAATTCATTTTTTTTGTTATACATCTGTATTTAGGTCACAGGAATGGATATGTGTACCAAATTTCAACTTAATCTTTCCAGTAGATTCGGAGCAAATTGGCTGTGACTGACGGACTGACAGACGCATGAGTCATCCTATATGAGTTCCAATTTTTCATTCGGACGTACGGAACCCTAACAAATAAACAGGCTTAAATAGACTGACTCTGATTAAAGTAAGGCTTTCTACACTGCAAAAAGAAAAAGGTACCTATTAATAATAATTAAATTAATTATTTAGGCCAGGTTTATCCACGGTTTCTCTTCGAATCGGTGAAAAGGTTTTCAGGCATCCATGGCGAAGGGTAGGGCTGCCATCCGTCCGGGTTTCCCCGGATTTGTCCTAGTTAAGAGGGCGTCCGGTGAGCGTCCGGGTGGGGTTTTCAAAAAGTGTCCGAGTAAAACCCGGACACTCTGCGCCAGGGTACAAATATAATTGTTAGATGACTCGTTAAATAGCTTAAAAAAAAATTAAATGGAATCGGCATTGTTCCGATTGATTTTTTTAAGTTTTTGTCCGTCGTCGGCAATTTAGGTGATGGCAGGCCTAGCGGAGGGGAACTTGCTGTAGTTATAACAAATCCAAAAAAATATATAAAAAAGTATTTGCTACTAAGCGGTACTAGAAGTATAGGATACATTCAGGATTAGAAATAAAGACTAGTCTAGTCTAGTCTTCAGAAACTATTAGCAGTATAAACAATAAAACCGTGTCTATTCTCAGGACATACTGGCAGCAAAAGGAATAAACTAACAAAGAAGCTCTATGGATCTCACTGTAGGGTCACTAGAGAAAGTAAAGTTGAGATCTACTATAGACTGGGAGATGGGAGAACTTCTGAACTGAAGCCGTTCCAATCAAAGCGATTTTCCCACTCTAATATTCTTTATCATAGCTGGATAGGTACATCATAAGTACACTCACCAAATACTCGTTGGTACCTCGTTATATCTTAGATACAAAAATAGATGAATATGGCATATGTTGCCAAATACAAGTATGTCAATACCATTATATAAAAACTCTATATATAGGAGTCCGGTTATAGATATGATCATCGCACTACCTGGGGCGTACTGCGAATTTCTAAATAGGATACACGTTTAAACAGTTTTGTGACTTAAACCACTGCAAAAAGGGTTTTAGAAAAACTTTTTGAATAATAATAATCAAATACTGTTTTTATTTTCGTATAAAAAGACAACTCCCGCATTAGGAGTATTCAAACAACAAGCACAAAGAACTCAGGACATTTGTGGATCACACAAATTTTTGTCCCGTGTGGGATTTGAACCCACGGCACTCGACGCGGCGTGATGGCAAGGTGACCATTTAAACCATTGCGTCATCCGTGCAGTCAAATGATGATGCAAGTCAAATCTTGACGCACACGATTAATGTAGATTTTGTCAATCAAGCTATCGTTCAGAAACAGTACTTTTTTCTGGATGACAGGTAGGTACCCTATGTCTTTTTCTGTAGTACCCTATGTCTTTTTCTGAAAGTACCCTATATCTTTTTCTGTAGGTACCCCTGACAACGTGTATTCAGTTCAGGACGAAACCGTAAACAAACAAACTCACATTTGCATTAATATATAAAAGTGAAAATGAATCGCTAAATGTGTTGCTAAGCGCAAAACTCGAAAACAACTGGACCAATTCGGTTATTTTTTACAAATTCAAATATTCGTTAAGTCCGAGAAAGGTTCTTATAAAAAGAAGAATTGGAAAAATTTCCCGAAATAACGTAAAAATATAATTTTTAAGTTGGGCCTTGACACTTGATTTGACAGAACGAGGTCTGTCGGGTGAGCTAGTTAATTATAATATTAAAACGAAGGCGAATAATTATATAAACGACTTATGTACAGATTTGCCGTTGTATTGATTAAAATGAAATTAAATGTAATAAAAGCTTAATAATATATTAAAATTAGGAAGACAGTCGTTTGTACTATACACAACATCGATAGGTATTTATCCTTTTCAAAACAAACCACAGCTATCCCGACTTTAATTACTAAACTTGTCACTGTACACATATGGTATTTAGATCTCTGATCTCACTATTATTTAATGTTGGAAAAGACTGAGCGAATTAAGATGGTGGTTAGTAGCTAAATACCTGCTGAGAATTTCCTTATATATAATTTTGATTTATACTTTTGCATCGCATCATTTTCTATCGAAATATAAAAAAAAACTTAATTTATATGAGACTAGCTGCGTCCCGCAGTTTCACCCGCTCAAGTGCCGATGCCGTGCGAATATCGGATAAAAGTAGCCCAATTGTTAATCCAGGTGTTCGCCAACTGTCAAACGACTGACAGTTATGTCAAAAGCGCTAAGGTTACATTAGAAAAGTTAATATGGTCGTTAAGTTTTCTTAAATTTTCTAATTTTTCACGCAAAATTTCTTAATTTTATTCTTTCATAAGAACTTTCTCCTGACAATAACAAACACAAAAAAAGAATTAGCGAAATCGATCCAGCCGTTCATGCGTGATGCCGTGACCAAGGGAAATAGGGATTCATTTTTATGTATATAGATAACAAATTACAAGAACCCATTATAAAGCAATACCTAAAGAATATCCTCATTCAGCAAATACATCCGGCCACTATCCAGCAAAGATAAGCCAAACTTCTACGCAACTATTGATCCTGCGCAGCGTGCAAGGGAAGTTCTGAAACCGGTAAGTATAAGATAACTATAGATAGATAAGATACTACTTCCCAACTTCAACATCACAGGCTTCTTACCCATATATAGTTACGTATAAATTGTATTTTTCTAAGTTACTATAGTCTTTTATCAAATTTTGCTTTGCCCGATGCAGGGGCGTTAATTGTTGCCGAGTTCTCCTTGTACTTGATACGATCACGGTGCCTGTGAGAGCATAAATTGTTTGACAACCACGTTAAAGTATTAGAATCACAACCCGTGAAATACTAACTATTTAGTACTTCCAGTGGCCTTCTGAGGTCTTCATCATTGGTTTCACTTAACCAAATGGTTCATTCCGAAAGCAAATGCAGGAGTTACTAAAAAAATTACCCAATATTTGAATTCGCTCGATTTATCGAGGATCTCATCATCAGATCCTGACCTGATGGCAATGGGACCAACTAGGAAGTATACTCTTTCAAACAAAAGAAAAAATTTCAAAATCGGTCCTACCATCTTCGAGTAATACATACAAAAAAAAACAGTCAGTGGTAGGACTGCAAGTCAGAAGTGAGAACATAACTTCACAATGTACTTGCATATACATACACACACACGTCTGTATGTATATAATTAGGTTAAAAATAAAAAGTAGGTAATAACAAATCTAAATGTATACATAGGGTACACTGGAAGTTCTGCGCTTTCTGAATTTTCGATCAGGTCACGTGTCCTGACGCGAGTTTCCCACCCCAAAAAGAACACAACGCCGCTAAAGAAGTTTTCACTTCAAAAACATCCCGACGAACATAGAACCTATTTCTTTTTTTGAAGTCGGTTAAAATGTCCAACGTAATTATGTTTTATTAGAAATAAGCAATTTAATATTTACGGGATTGTACGTAAATACCCACGTGTATAGGTATGTTTTGTACATCACGTCGAAGGCTTTAAACGTAGGTCGTATTCCTTACGAATATAAGAATATTACTCGTATTCTACAGGCCTGATGGTTAACTCGTGCTAGCACTAAAAATATTCAACACGAGCTAGCATTTGCTCTCATGTAAGACTATCTACTTTTAGACTCAAGGCAATCTCACATAATGTAATATCTTCATAATATACAGATTTATTGGTCAGACACCGAGTACTCTTCCTGTGACTATATACACTGCATCTACTACTTACATAGGTATATTATGATGTTTCTAAGGGCTAAATGGAAAGTATCAGGCTACATTTGTCGAATATATAAATATATCAATAGCGAATGTATATTTTCTGGGTAGTATTGGAGAATTCCTTTGGAATTTATTTATTTTGTTTATTATTTACTCAATTAATATTTGCAGTTTATTATTATTGGTTTTTAGGTTTTAAGCGTCGCTACAGCACATGTTCTCATATATATCTATATAATATAAAAATGAATCCCTATTTCCCTTGGTCACGGCATCACGCGTGAACGACTGGACGATCGGTACATATAAAATTTAGATAATTAATCATTTTATTATTTGGCGCCGACTCAAAATAACTTTATATAAAATTTGATAGTTTATGTAAATAAGCTCAAGACTTAAGAGGTTTATTTATTTATTGCTTTTTAGTTATTTCGTCGGTTAAATTTTTTGTTAAAAAGATTTTTATTTGATGATTTTTTTTCATCATCAGCTCAGCTACATCATATGATGATTTCTGAACGCAAATACCTGATAAAGTAATGAAAAGTAAACAGAAACACTATTCGTTCTTCCAATTTTCGAGGGTTTCTCTCAATTTTATCAGGATCGCATCATCAGATCCTGACTTCCTTGACATGGGACCACCCTTGAAGTATACCCTATCTAACAAATAAAGAATAATCAAAATCGGTTCATAAATAACGGAAAGAGGGCTGAACAAACCCAAAAAAATAGAATATATATACGGTCGAATTGAGAACCTCCTTTTTTTTTCGTCTGTTAATAAAGTATAGAAAGAATATGAGTATTCCGTCGAAGGCGAATTGGGAGTCACTTGAGCTGGTTTCGAAATTCAGATACGTGATCATATTTGCGTAAACCAAATTTAAATCTAATACAAAAGTTTTGAAGGCGCTCAAGATAACTGACATCAGCATAGTCGAGTATAGGAAGAAGGAGGGATTGTGCTAGCGCAATTTTAGTGACCGTTGGCAGAAAATTGCGTAGTCTTCGCAAGGAACCTGCTGATGCAAACAATTTCCGACTGACCTCACGCAATTGGGGGCCCCAGGATAAGGTACCATCAATATAAATTCCTAAATTTTTAACGCAGATACTCATTGGTAATGCAATACCGTTAAACATGATGTTCGGCAGTTCAGTCCAATCAATTCTTGATATCATCCTGCGACTGCCCACAACAATAAGTTGAGTCTTAGAAGGGTTCACTACCAGTCCATATTGATGGCTCCATTCAGACACGTGCGCCAAATCCAAACTAATAGTGATAAAAGCTTCAGTCAATTTATGTAATGGTGCTTGCGTATAAATTTGAAAGTCATCTGCATAAAGGTGGTAGGATGAGGCTAGTAACTTAGAGATGGAATTTATAAAAATGGTGAAAAGTAAAGGAGATAAAACGCCACCCTGCGGCACGCCAGCAGACGTATAACACCATGAAGAAAAGGTATCTTCAAAACACACACGCTGCCTGCGACCAATCAGGTATAGGCTTAATGTTAATAAATAAATCCCACTAATATTATAAACGTGAAAGTTTGGATGGTTGGATGGATGTTTGTTACTCTTTCACGCAAAAACCACTGAATCGATTGCAGTGAAACTTGGTATGTAGATAGCTGGAAACCTGGATTAACACATAGGCTTTTTATCCCGATATTCCGTCAGGATCGGGACTTACGCGGGTGAAGCGGCGGGGCGCTGCTAGTACTTAAATAAATATAGATATTAGTCTAATAAAATGCGACCCTCAATAACCCTCTTTTCACCTTGAATTAAGGTATAATTAACCTCTTGAAAAGGTTTGCTCAAGCCAAAAGGATGGAAAATGGCTAGGTCGATGTATTTATAGAAAATTGTAATTTTCCATTATTAATTCACCACTTGAAAGCCTTTCTCTTAGAGGTAAAATCTCCCTGTACCATACTGACTTTTATATTTTCCATATTGTTTTATTTTGTGTTAGAATTAATATTCCATCTAATTCCATATTTTTACCATATAATAGTAATAAAATTATATCGCTGCCATTAATGAGAAGGCAATCTTATGTTACATTATCTAATTCTTTAAAGAGTCACTAACAGTCTGGTGGTTAGTGACCCTGACCGCTATGCTTATAGGTCGTGGGTTCGATTTCCACCTGAGTCTGGGTGTTCTTTGTGTCCGTTGTTTCTATGTTTGTAAAGTCCCCCGCGACACAGGAGTAATTCCTAAAGCGGGAGTTGTCTTTCAAAAAAAAAAACGAATTTATGTTTAATTAATGCTAAATCTGGAATCTCAATTTAATAACGGATTAGCTAGAAATAGGTTATTATTTTAACTAAAACCATATAGTACAATTTTGCTACAAGAGTAGGTCTTGAACCGATTCAACCCATCACAGCAGATACTTTGACAGAAACTCAAAAGACCCAAATGCAAATACAATACAGAAAAATAAATGAGTATACTATGCGCTACTATGCGTAAATTAACACAGAACCATTAATATACCTATACCATGATGCATCATGTCATCATAATGAATCTGCTGGGACCACTTAGGTAAGTGGCTACAAATCATTCATAATAATTCTTGTAATGCCTAAATAATTAACTAATTATTAAAAATAATGTGTATGATATTGGTTTAACTATTTATGTTTTGGATTTTTTTTGTATGTGGGCAAACGAGCAGACGGTTCACCCGATGGTAAGTGACTACCGCCGCCCATGGACACTCACAACTCAAGAGTCACAAGTGCGTTGCCGGCCTTTAAGGTGGTACGCTCTTTTCTTGAAAGTTTGAAGGTCGTTCCGGTCCGGAAATACCGCAAGTGAAAATTAAGTTAAATTCCACATATTACAATTGCAATGTATATTATTCAATATCGGCCCTTTATTCACAATTAAACATAACCCACTTCGGACCTAATGTGGGATGAGTCCGTGGGGCCATCTACACATGTCTTTAATTCCATTTTCCAAATTCGTAAATTTGTAACGTCCTGACGGCCATGTGAGCCTGCATGACTTGGGAATTTTAGTTCAATCTTGACAGTGCTCGAAATTTCTTGCAAACACCAACCTTATAAAAGAAAGAGACAATAATATTTATTTAACAAGGTACGGCTAGTCGAAAGTATTTATTTATATCTGTGACCTCAATAGACATAGATATATCTTCGGAACATTAATGTTTCTGGTATGACGTATGTGGTTAGGTATTGGAGCAAATTGACGTTACGACGCCCGATGACGCTAGCGAATAACGTACGCACAATCAGCGTTCCACGCTCCTGAGACATCGAACCGATCTTAACTATTTTTTAACTAGTGGCTGCAACAGGTGTGGTCTGCGTTTGGTTTATAGGCACGTTGGGCACTTTTGGTATGGGGAGAAAGCACTGAATTCGCGTTACCGTTATCGTGCTTGTATATGTATATACATATATGTAAGTTATGTTTTAACTTCTGACGTGCAGTCCTACGACTGACAGCTTTTTTTACATCTAATAGGTGACAACATTACGAATTTGGATGAGTATAACACCCTCTTGGAACAAAATTTCTTAGCTTATTTGAAGCTCAATAGCGCCGTAAGTATGTGCCCTTTACACTTTAAAATAATAATGTACTATTTAATATTAGGCAATAAATAAGACTTTGGAATGTTGGAAAGCTGCTAATCTTTTCTTTTTTCTTTTTATGTAGCCGCACCTAAAATTAAACTTCACTTGTTGTGTAACCCTGGTTTTTATTTCAGTACATTCTACATCTATTTTATTTATAAAAAAATACTACCGGCTTTACAAAAATGTTATGTCTGATTAAAAATACAAACATGTCTTTCTGAATGTCAGTCAATGTGCTCTAAGAAATCAGGGATTCAATAGCATGCTTAATGCTTAAGTGTTTAAAGGTACCGCTAAGCGCTGCGTTTGTGTTTATTTTACCAACTTGGTCGTATAAAAAACACTCTCTCAAAATTAGAATTGATGTCATTCCTACAAAATCCAGTGGTTGGACTAATTCGCTGTTGTGTGCATGCTACCTGCACGCCTACATATAGAATCACAGCCATAAGAGGAGAATAGTAAATAATCCTCATACTAACTTTCCATTTTTCACTGTTACTTCCGACACGCTGTTACGCCGTATAGCAGCATATATTTGCCTATCCAACTCTTCACTGTTGTCTGCACTATTGAGTGACAGCGTCAAGTAATTTAAAAAGTATTTTTTAATCCTCCGCCGCTCAATTAAGTTGACTGACTTTGCCAAATAAAAGTTATGTGCTCAATTTAAATCTGAAAATGATGGCTGTGTATAATTTAGCCTTGATTCAAAATATCTATCTAGTATTAAAATACTCTGTCTGATCTGATTACTACGAGAAATTCATCAATATCAAAAAAGAAACAACGAATTTCTATATCTTTCGGATTGAACCTAGTAACTGGGCAAAAAAAGTTACGAATCTAGAACAAAACCTTACAGTCCCGTTAATGTCCTGACAGTCCTTGTATTTTACGCGTTTTGAAAAAATAACACAAACTTTAAGACCATTTATTTATTTGCGTTAGGGTTTGAATTTTAAATAAGGAATATTAAAAAATAAGTTCCTTTAACGACCTTATGTATCATTATGAGACCTCAAAATAGCCTAGGTCTATGAAAGTCAAATCGCAAAGAAGTATACGCTATTGAACAAAAAAGAATCATCAAAATCAGTTCATATATAACGGAGTGAGGGCTGACCATACATAAAAAAATATATATATACGGTCGAATTGAGAACCTCCTCCCCTTTGGGAAAATCGGACCCCAAACTCTTTTTAACCGCATTCTGAACATTGGAAAAATGTCTAGCCAATGAAGAATTAGTATAATACTTCCTTTACAAAAAGTGCTTTGTGGTGTGACACATAAACATCATGTATTGTGTCACATCACAAACTCTTACAAAGTGTTATTGAATCCAGGCTGTATTGGCAGAAAATGAACCATGGATAAGTGTCAATATGGCTTTCATCCAGGTTCGGGTACAATCTAACAAATTATCATCTAAGGGAAAAAATCTCTGCGAGAATCATTTGTAACCCTAATCGTATACTCTGTACTCGTATATTCTTGAAGCTCAATGTTCTCAAGCACATCCTGAAAGCAAATAATAACATTCATAGAGATATGTGCATAATGCAATAACTCCGAATCCGTTGTGATTTGACTGAAGCCGACTTTTTGTTCGTTGTAGAACTCAATGTAATCACAGCTGACATCCCAAAAAAAACATCCTCCTTGGCTGCTGATAAACGCTCATAACACTGAGCTCGTTGTCCAAAGCATAGACGATTTAAAGCGAGTCTGCCTATGGTGATCATGTTAAAGAACAGTAGTGTCAAGTTAAATGTATTCAAGACAAAGTATATGATTGATGATTACTGTTTAGCAAAATTGAAAAAAATAGAGTTTTACTGCATTATTACAATATCCTGATAGAAAGTTACGGGTGCCTTTAAACACTTACAACCAGTCTTATCACTTGTGCGATCCCAACACTATCCTCTTGCCATCTATGGAGCTCCTGCAACCCTACTCACCTGTCGAAACACAACACACAGCAACTCGAAAAGTGTCAGTTGCCGAAAAACGATTTTGAAACATTATTTTGTATTCATTCGTTAAATCCATGTTTCAATTTGTATATGATCTACCAGTAAGTATCGATATTTGACATATAATTAGGGTTATATGAGTATTGTATCTCAATAATAAACTTACTATCAGTAATAATTTAATGAACTGATACAATAATACTTAAAAAGGCATTACCATTTTCATTCTAACGACACAGGTGTGCATGAAGATGATATCTTTCTCTTAGCGATTAAGGAAGTCCTAAAAATGTAAAATGGACGAACTATACGAAATAAACTTACGTATATTTTATATGTTATTGATCACCATCTAAAATTCATTTGGCTACGAAAATATCATAAGGAAATACAATAGAGGTAAAACATTTCTTTCACGAATATTTGAATATTGTTCTAAAATAATTTGGATGTACATAAATCATGTCAGAGACCAACATGTTAAATTACAATGTGATGTTTTTATAACTGATTTTAGTAAATTAACGCTAGAAAACGTGAAATAGAACAATTTATTATTTTAGTTTGACAAACATTTTGCCATGAAATCCATAGACGTGTAGCTAAAAGCTGAACTGATCGTTTCGCGGAATTTTTCAATGGACATATGCCAACACACTTCTTTTAAATTAATTATTGTTTTACGCGTCTCTAAAGCATTCTATTATAACAACACTCATATGCGCCGCCACGAGTGGGAGGAGTACTTCTCGGTCTGACGGAAATTTACGATCGTTTGATTTGCCCTCTTAATCTTGACAAGGCGAAACAAAATTTCGTGTCAATCTCGTTTATGGTTTCTTAAACGCTTAATGTTTCTGTTTGTTTTGTACTGGCTTCACTTCACCGTGCATAATCATTTGCAAATTGAAATCACTCCGCCATCTACTTTTTTAACATACAAATTTAGGGAGCTCTGGAAAACATCTGATGTCGGACATCATTGGGTAGAAAATCATCATCTAGTTTTAAATAAAATCACCGTGGCCTGAATGGCAATCTTCCGAATTTTTCTAACACATGAATCAAGCCGAACTACATCAACAAACATGTACAATATATATGTGCCTACAATGTGGTTTAAATCATGCTAAAAAATTGAAATTTTTCATTTTTGTGGTTTATAGAATACATTTCTTGTTTTACTTTATACACACACACACGTTGCTACAAGATTCCGACTCAATGGAAGCAATAAAGTGCTTGATAAATATATTTCCCAAAAATATCGAAAACGCTCAACACATGGAGCAATAGAGGCGGCAACAGCTGCAATAGTGACACCACTGAAAAACTGGTTACAGGCACTGATTACCAATCACAGTCAGGTAGGTACTACTTATTTGTTACCTTATTAAATACAAGCAACCTTGTCGATGGTACTTCCTCGATCTCATCATCCTTTTATGTGACCTACATTCCTAGAGGCTTTAGGTTATACAGACCCATCAAACCTGATGCTTCTCTTTTAGAGGATCCTGGTCCTACGCTGCAGTATTTTGTTCCGATCCTTTCTTAAGCTTGTTTCTCACCTTAAATGACTCAGTGTTCAATATAGTATAAGTGAAAAGCTACTTTTACAACGAAAGCTATAATCGCTACCTAAAATATAGCAACATGCGCTTCAAAAAGTACAGCGATTCCCAACCAGTTATAAAATATAAGTATATACCTGTAACATTCCATTGATATTTGCTTTTGAGAGTTTGTTTCCACGTTGCAGTAGAAGGTAAATCCGAGATTTATGAATAGATACACTCGAAAATAGCTGTTGATTACCTACATATAATAATATTCTTGGAACTATTATTTCTGTATGTGATTGTAGTATCAGGGATAGATCTATGTTGCACAAAACTAAGAACATTACACACAATTCTCTACGCAAGTTTCTTCAAAGGATTTTGTTTCACCGTGAAAGTGATAATTCATTTCCAACTTGTAAAACTGAGATCGTACTAAAAATAAACTTCTTAAACACGGCAGTCGTATATTATAGACAATCCGTAATTAATAATATCATTATAACAAGGCATGATTTAAATATTTTACTTCTTCTGGTTTGTGTTTACTTTACAGAACACCTACGTATACAATTGAAAGCATTCGTTTTTTTTTTACTTCGGAAACAATCAAAGTGTTTGAAAAAGTATATAGCCGCTCGTATCCCCATTTAATGTGTCTCTAATTCTGAAGTAGTCGGAAATAGCCCATATTAATAGGTATCGTATAAATAAAACTAGAATTGTAACTCTTTGTAGTTGATTTCATTCTTCTGGGTGGAAAAAATACGTTACAAAATGTATCTTTAGTAACAATGAATAGATACTCTTTATTGCACATTAAGAATAGGATAATGCAATCTCGGAAAATAGCATTTAGAAACAGGAGTACAATAGGTGGTCTGTGATCTCTTACAGGCAACCTTTGTATGATACTGTATAGTAATGGGTAATTTGTGGTGCACATTTGTCTTATAAGTACTCAACTTGAATTAATGATTATTGAAATTTGAAACGGCTAAGAGTAAGGGCCATCTTATCTGTGCACTGCTAGGAGGTTTTGAAACCAAGTCCATATAAAGGGCCACTTTGATGTTTACTGTTCTGCTGCTTAGCAAATGGTACAGTGAAGGCAGAAATGTTGTCTTTGAATTCTTTCTTACACAGATCTGCGTTTGGCTCAAATCGTAACCAGCAATGAAGGGGATCAGCGATCAGTAGTAGTCGCTTTTTGGACTGCAAGGAAGAAAACCTAACCATAACTTTGTCCCGGACTGAGACAGTGTTGTGGCAAGCGCTGGTAAGTTACGGTAACTATTCGTTATCGTATCATGATGATGAGTAATATAACAGACATTACGTCTAAAAAGTCGAAATTTCTTGAATCTCAAACCGTATCTAAGTTTAAAAAATATAACAAACAGTATTACCAGGCCTCCACCAGCACTAATTATAAACCGCATTAATTATCCCAAAATATAACTGGTACGATACGATCCGTCGATCGCTATTTCTGATTAGCTCATCCTATTCTGTGTGGAACAAATAAAAGTGTCAAATTGAAACCATATGTCGTAAAGGTTCTGGCGCGTGACCGGCGCCGTAACATGAAACACTACATTACTACACGGGCATTACTACGGGCAGACTATTATTAAGTCCTACTCCAACTTCGATCTCAATGTATCTAATAAGGTATACTAGCCGTCACGGATCTCAAAAACAGATTCACTTCAATTTACTATTTCTCACAAAGGCTTAGAGTACATCGATCTTCAAATATTATTTCATGCAATTAAAATATGCAAAATAAATTGAAGTTACACCTCACACAAGCTTAAGCAGAAAAATAAAATATAAAACGTGTTCAAGTTTTACAACACAACAACAACAACAAGTATCTCTTTAAAATAATCTTATTAATAATCTTAAAATAAACTATTCTCGTAAAAATATTAACTGAAAAAAAATATAGCCATATATCAGTATTTTACTTTATTTTATGGGTAAGGACAGGAAAAAGTCAAGATAGGAGAGAACAAAACATGACAAGTCCACAACTTTTTAGCTTATATTCAATCGTATCACGGTGTAATAGAGCACATAGTACAAGCTCTACCTAGTTTGGATCTAGCAGCGATGTGGTGCATGTCACAATATTATTATTATACCTCTTTATTTTCCACAATAAACATAATAAATTACATTTAAATCTATACCTCCTTCCTACTAATATTAAAAAGAAAACTGTCTCTTATGCTTCGATACTTAAACCACTGAACCTATTTTGATGTTTTTTTTGGTACAGAGATAAACAAATCCTTGAAATAGGCCATAGGCTACTTTTCGTCTCGAAAATGTGCCCTGAAGGTGGCAAAATAGGAGATCAAAGTTTTTTATTTTTATTTATTTGGATCGCCAACAAATGATACACATTTCTTACATCTAGATATTAATTTACAGACATGCCTTGTGCTCACTTACTTATAGGCAACCACATCTAACACAGATAAAACCTTCACCATAGGAATTAAATAAACAGTTTTACATGTAAAACATTAAAATAAAATTAAAAAAGGAATAGAAACATTAACTAAAAATATAAATTTAAACCTAGCCCACTATGGTATCATCATCACCGAAGCTTGGAACCCAGATATTCAGTGATTTTTTTCCTAAATCCAAACAAATTATCACCAACGATATCCAAATCTGCCAGTCGCTGAATACTATTGTATAATTTGGCTATTCTTGCTAAAGGCGAATTAAGACCAATGTTAGTCCTGTATCTACAGACAATGAGCAGCCTGTAGACACTCGAGCGCGGCAACCTATTTGGAGTCGAGATATTAATTTTAGACAACAATTCAGGACAATCTATTCTATTGTTTAATAAGTTAAATAAGAACAATACATCAAGTAGTTGGCGTCTATCGTTCAACGAAACCATTTCAAAGTGTTCGAGACGAGAACTGTACGATTTGAGTGACTGATGTAATTTCATATCAAAAGCAAGATGACTGACGAATCTCCTTTGTGTTCGTTCAAGTCGGTTTTTGTGGACGTCATAAAATGGAGACCAAACCTGGGAGCAGTATTATAGTATGGTACGGACTAATGAATAATATAAAATAATCTTGGTTCTAGGCTGCAAGAACCGTTTAGAATTTCTGGCTATAAAGCCACACATTTTAGTCGCATTCAGTATTATTTTATCTAAATGTGCATTGAAGGTAAGTCTACTGTCCATTAACACTCCTAAATAGCGTATTGTTTGTAGGGAGACCAATGATTTTTCAAGTTTATTTTAATAAATTTTGGTAAAGAAATTCTTGGAGAAGGACATAGGCTACTCTTTGTCGGTAGTTGTTATTGATAATAAAATTGACAGTAGCCAGAAAAAATAAAGAAAACTGTAGCTATTAGTTGAACAAAAGCTCTTAAAATCTAAATGAAATCTACTAAATATTTAATTTTATTAGTCTTACCGAAATGTTCAAATGTCCAATAAAACGATACTAGTTGCAAATAAATTTAAGTAAAATGTCTGATAGGCAAATTTAAAAAAACAGTTATAAATTGCTCTTCTAAATTAACGTCTAGGTAAAGTTTTATTACAGACTGACATAAAAACTTAAGTTGTAACAACTACACCTGCACTACAGAATACATACTACAGTAGTGTGTTACTGTTTTTTGTACGTTTATCATTTGTTTATAAATCTTGTTTTAGCTTCTACTGTCTGGGTTTTAAAGTTCTTTTTGGGTTGAATAGCCCGTTTATTGAGGAAAGCTATAGGTTATAGCAGTACGAAGCGATATGAGCAAAGTAGAAACCTAAATTGGTGATACTGTTGGGCACAGCCAATAAAAGTCGCAGGACAGTATTTTGTTTTTTTTTTAAGTAATACTAGTAACGTGGGTTAGACAACACTAGTATTCTCGTTAAGCTGAACGTCGGTAGTGCACAGGGTGGGGTCCGAAACCGCAACCACTTGACGTAGCAACCCGCAACCGCAAGTCCGACACCTATCCATTACGCTACCGACGGTTTTAATAGTATAAGTCATTTTCATCATCATAATCATCATTACTAATAACCGTCATATCCGCCCATTCGTCACAAAACTTTGAGTTGCAGCTAAACAACGTTACAATCGTTTATTTATTAATAAATAACTGATTACTTTACATTTATTTTTTATTTTGTATAAATATGTTAATACGATTTAAAATCGATTAAAGTTATTCGTTTCTATATCAAACGACGGATGAATCTAATCCATCACTCGTTTGTAAAACATCTTATAGATATTAACAAGAATCTTTCATAACATAGCCAGGGCGCTACGTCAACACATCAGCGAGCCGTGATTTATCGACGAACACAACTCACGATGGCCCAGCGATAAACGCGATAAAATAAAAATACATGGCTCAAGGCAGATGGCAGTAGAGATTTGGACATCAATTTGAAGATTCAATTTACAAACATTAGAAAATCAACTTAAGACTATAAGTATGAAGGTTCAAATTCGTCTGTATCAACACGGCCTGTGGCCGAGTAGAGTGCGTGGGCTAGTTGGCTTTCTTCCAGGTATTACCTGCTGACCCTTGTATACCGATAAAAGCTAAACATGATTTACAGCTGTATCTAACGCACTTATTGTCGTATGTGGGTGCCATTATCATAGAACCATAAAACCTGAATCTACAGGCGCCGGCGTGCAAATAAACACTGCACTGTTCAACAATAAACATACCAAATGTACTTACTCGTACACTCTGATCAATACATAGGAAGATATTTTCAACTAAATATTATACATGTATAAAATGTTTATAAATGTAGAAAGTTGTTAAAAAGCTACAGGGCCAAGATATAAAACGCTTACAAAAAACTACAGGGGTCCAGTGTATATGTAGACCTGTCATGGTATGGCAAGTCTATACAATAGCTTCATTTTTATAACTAATAGGTTTAATTTAATGAATTGTATAAGGTCGAAATTCGACCAGCAGGCGATCTATTAATTAGTAAATGTATTATATAATCTGTACTAATTTTAAAAAGAGGTAAAATTTTATGAGACCGAAACTCATAAACTTTATGAATAACTCACTTGACCATACTTTACTGTGGAGGATGATCTCCAGAGTTACTTTGTTTACAGAATTGTTTTATCATACTTAGATGCGTAAGATATCATCAGATCATTTGTAAAACAATTAAAAAAACACTAACCAGCTGTGTCTAAACAGTTTAATATGTGTAAGTGAATAAAAATTATAGCAAAAATGTTAAATTATATTATTTATACACAAAAAGTCTTGAACACTATATGTATGTATATCTAAATTTAATATTTTAGTCGCAGTAACGGTTTTTCTTCTAAAAGTGGAAGTTTCCCAAAGGGCTCGGTTAAAAGAGGTAAAAGTTTTCTTGCGGCCACCGCGCGTTGTCCACACGGTCGCCGCGATTCAAATTATGTTAATGGCGAATGTGGATTCTATTTACTAGGCAACAACATTATATTAATCATGATGAGATGAGATGTCGATGAGAAGACTGCATTGCTCTCTCTCTCATTTTAAGCGTAGTTCCTAATAAATAGAACGTTTTTTGCTGTAACAATGTGGTCTCTAGGCAGGCAAAGTCGGTCGCCCACGCCGCGTATCGTAGTTGTAGGGTTGGGGCGAATAAATTCGTTATAGAAACGCCCTAAGGGTTTAAAGTATAGTAGGAATAATTATAAAACTAAATAAATTTTAAGGTTTATATTTCGGTATGGTATTTGATGGAAAAGTTTTAGAGATAATAAACATAAATGGGTTTCAAAAAAAGAAATAAACATCAAGAACATTATGAAGAACTTTCAGTTGCAGGTTATACGGTACCACCACGCATTCCTGAGAAAAAGGATATTGACAGACGGACAGATATTTCTTTTGAGGTACGGAACCCTAAAAATACTTAAGCATTATTGACGGTTTTATTATGTGACCAAAAAATAAAAACATCGGTGAAAACTTGCAAATAAAAAGTGTAAATTTTTCTTCAGGAAATACAAAAGGATTTTTCCAGTTATTACAACGTCATGATCATACCCTTGGTTCCGCAAGTATCCATCCATCGCAGGTTAAGATGAACGCTTACCATCAGTTGGCCTGTATGCTTGTTTACTTCCTTAGTGATAAAAACATGCAGATATTTGAAAAGATATAGATCTTTTTATAAATTTGCGTATTATGTATTTTTGAATTCAAATCCCTTCAACGTCACATAAAAACCCAGGCCTGACTGAAACAGATATGATATCGAAAAAAAATGTCTGTTGAACAAAACCTAATAGTCTTTCGAGAGATTAATAGTATTCTTGACAGACACGTGCGCAACACAAGTTAATGTCTGGTAGGGAACAATGTCGTTGGCAGAGATACTCACAAACCAGCCGTGCCAAGAGACGCACAGATCTATGGTCTGATAACAATGCCAAATTTACACCAATAGAAAAATTGGCTACCGCTACACTAGGAAACAGTAGAATGTACACGTAGCGGCAATCATCAGGTTCTTAGATATTTAGATTATATACTCTAGATAATAGACGTACCCACACTAATAACTCATTTGTTTATCTGTATTAGGGAAGTATGGTTACATACACTATGGTGATGATTGGATGGGAAATAAACTTTTTTAAGCAACTAATTTAGAAATTAAGAACACAACCACTTCAACCTCTTACCTACAGCCTACGGTAAATTTACGCTAGGCAGCACCGGTAAAGGGAGCAAAAAAGCATAGCACTGAGTTAATGATATACAATATCTACCTACCTGCTGTCCTTGTTTGCAGCAGCTAGTAGTTTTCGTCATAAGGGTAGAGTGATACGGCTTCCACATTTGCTGATCGAAGCAGTGATAGGTCATGAATTCGATTATCACTGAGTGTAAAAATATTATTAGTAAATGTTTCTCTATATCGACACAGCGCTGTGATCGAGTAGTGAGAAACTGAGTAGTAGTGAGAAACTACGAATTTAATCACATCACGATTGCGTTATGGCACTTTCGTCAATTTCGACGATTAAATTCGTAGTTTCCCACTATGCGAATTCGTGCCGTGACACGGATTCATGTCGTGGCACGATACGCAATCGTATGCTACTGATTTGTGAGCGTGATGAAATTTGCATTCTTTTTGAAAATCTCTTTCACCATTGGTGTATAGCCTATAGGGTATGCAAATCATTTTATAAATCAAATTTTCTCACGGGGATCGTTATACTGACCCGAATTTCAGGTAGCATACCCTTCATATTTAAATATAATAACCATTCCAAATACGTAATTATCGTACAAAGTAAGGTACTAGAGGCACCCAGCTGCCAATTAGTAACTCTCTAAATACAGGATTTTTCATGAAGAGCGCTCATACTTTGAAGTGAAATACAACCTATATGACAGATATGGAATATAATTTCAGCCAAATGACCGGTGCGACTCCCCTGTACGTGGTGTATCCGTGGTGACCAATTTTGTACGACCTTCGCATATGGGGCACAATTTCATGAAGAACGCTAATTATGTTGGCCTTCAGAGCGGCAATTGTCTGTGGTTTGTCTGCATAGACCAGAGATTTCACTTAGCCCCACAGAAAGTAGTCAAGCAGTGTTAAGTTACACGATCTCGGTAGTCAGTTGGCTCGAATAGACGAAGCCCTCGAACTTACCATCCAATAAATTCAATGATTCCCGTGCAGTATGGCTAGTGGCACTTCCTGTTGGAACCACATGTTTATGAGGTCCATACCATCTTTCCTAGGCTACAAAAAATCGTTAATCATCGTCCGATATCGGTCGCCATTGACTTTTTCGAAAATATAAGGGCCCATGCTACCGCCGGACCAAATCAACACCAAACAATAACTTTTTCGGACTGTAGAGGCATCTGATGAATTTCCCGTGGACACTTACGCTCTTGTCCCACACTGCACACGGCCGCTGCACGTACGCGGTCGCCGCGAAGAGCTCGACCGGAGTGATACCACGGCCACACAGAAAACCGGTAGTCACTTACCATCAGATGACCCGTCTGCTCGTTTGCCCCGTATCCAATAAAAAAAAATAATTTAAAGCGCAGGTGCCAAAAAATAGAGCGTATTTTGCTGTAACAACGTTTTCTCTAGACAGGCACACGCGGTTGCCATGCGGTCACCGTGTGTCGCGGCTACCTGTTGTATTGGCGCGAACAAATTCGCCTCAAATAAACGTGCCCTAAGGTGCACCTCATTCCACGTAATACAATATCATATCATAACGTCAAAATTGGACATTAAGATTTTTTTCTTATAAAAACACCACTAACATTTTCAGAGTTTTCCTTTGATTTTCAGAAATTTTCTTTCATACAAGCCTTGTCTTGAAAATTCAAGGTCCCTAACACCTTGAATTTTGTTGTCATCTGAATGACCTCCATTTCAGACTAGCTTGGAGAAAACTAGCTTACCTCGAGAAGTTAGACCCCCAGTTATGAACACAATAATAAAATGGGTCGAGCCACTCATACACTTTTATATATCTATACATCTATCTAGACAGACAGGACAATGAAACAAATACACAAAAAAAATTGTAAAACATAACAGTAACTTCGGTCAAAAAATGCGCAGCGCCACCCACCGGGTCCAATCGTTTAAATTCACAGGACTCAAACACACAAAAAAAGTAAAATAAGAATCGGAGTACCTGATTGCAGCGCCACCCACCGGGTCCAATTGTGTATCTAAACCATTGAGGGAAATACTCAAACACAACAAAAAATCATTAAAATCGGTTCAGCCTTTTAGGAGGATTTCAGTAGCACATACAGGAAAATTTTGTACATAAAGAGCACAATACTGATTAATTGGATGATGGAACGCGAAAGTTTAAAAGTTAGTAACTTTTAAACTTTCGCGTTCCATGATATAATTATGTATTTACGAGATTAACGCGATAGATCGTGTTAATTCCCGTTAATACATAATTATAATACTGATTGATTTCTGATGAATTATGGACGAGTTATTAAAAAAATAATTTGATAATTGAAAATATAAAATATATTTAGATAATCGAACAACCGTTAGACTTCACGAGTGAGTCGAAATTACGAACACAATAAAAAACAGCCAAATCGGTCGAGCCGTTTGCAACAGATGCTCCGACACATATGAGGTAATTCTTTTTCATATATATTAACATATAACTATATAGATTACCGAGAATGTTTAGGGATTGCCGGGACATAGTACTTTGACCTTCTGGGACTAATAATTGGAGATTTATACGATATCTTTACTTCAACCCATCTTTTGATCGCATTAATTGTTACTGCGGTTGAGCCCTAACATGAAAATATAGCTTAAGTGTCCATTAAGAATAGGACAGTAAAACTCAGACATGAAAGTCTGTTAATTTTAAAACATGCCTTTAATTACGTAAATGTAGTAGTTAAGTCTTTAATAAACTCATTCCTCCCTATTGTATTTCAAAAGTCGTTACAGCAAAAACTACTTTATGTCATAATTAAAACGTGCATAAAGTTCTAAACATAAACATATTTCAAGGTATTAATTTAATACTTTAACATTCTTTGATCTCGAGTGTGTCGTGAAAAAAAACGACCAATTGAAAAAGAGTGTTTACACAAGATTGAATAATTTAACAGTATTTATGAATAAATAAAATTACAAGGTCGCTGGGCTACGTAGCTGCCGAACACGTAGCTCAAGATTACGTACGTACGGTGGTGTACACGTCACGCTGACTATATTTTAAGTAGTGAGCTACTGTTTGACGGGACTTGGTCCACTCTATACATGTAAAACGATAGCTAAGAAACTTTGTTATTATATTATAAATCACAAAGTTCGTAAATAGTTATTCGTGTCCATGAAACATCAATATATTGGCAGGAATACTTATTTAAATGCAACTGAACGCAAGAATATTATTACAAACAACAAGTAATACTGTAATGACATCATAATAATCCGTAAGAACGCGTATTTTGTTAAACAGAATTGTAGTCCTGCTACGGCGTAGACGTATGTAGGCCTCGTAGCTAAATATTTGTTTACGTCAATATAAGTTAGTGTTCTGAATAGAAAAAAGTTTGTTCTCATACACTTACTGTGTTCATTAAGATGGACAGACATAGACAGACGGAGCATAAGTTATGTTTGGCTTAAATGGAAAAAGTATATTGACTAGACCATAGAACAAACTTTTTTGTTTATAGTACCAGTAAGGACACGGTAAATAAACTCTTTACGAACTCCATACTAAGTGCGGGGTGACTTTTATTTTCGGGAATGGTTCGATTCGATTGATGCCAATTCGATATTTGTAAAAGTATTGTTGTATTGCCTCTTAGTATTATCCTCTCTTGTGTACGTTCGGTGCATTAGATCAAACCTTCGGGTTAACTAAAAGATATCATACCTAACAAATATTACCGCGATTAAGTCCCGATTTACATATAATATGCATCCAGTTTGCGATATTTTAAAAACAATTATTAAAGTAACCTATTTGTTCAGGACAATAAGTGTGTTAGAAACAGTCTCACAACCACTGCTATGAACTATGAAAATCACTAACTAACAGTAACTGCCATGTTGTTCGTACCTCTCCGCACTTAAGTGATTGGTATCAACTTATAATACATTCCTACCCTTTTATAACCCCACTATTCATCAATATATATCAACCGACCAATAGTAATGTCCATTAACTCATTTTTATTTAAATAGTGAACTCATCTATTATAGTTTGCCCCTATTTTTAATAAAATGAATAAGAGTTTTTGATGTGGCGACAACAAGTGTTACAAAAGACTTTGAAAAATTAAATGAATTTAATTTTTTTTTACAATTCTAGGGTTCCGTTCCTCAAAAGGAAAAAAGAAACCCTTATAGGATCGATGACCCTGATAACTTAGCTGGTGTTGCAGTCCTATCCAAAAGCTCTGCTATTTTCTTAGTGTCCGTCACTCCGTTTAAAAAACAAAAAAAAAACATTACAAAATTACATAGTCTTACCGCTATACTCTCCTTTCCCACATCTCAAATTTATTTTTGTCGATTTCACACATAGCGCTTATATATAATATAATAACATAATAGTGTAATAAATACCGGCATGAAATAACATAAAATCAACAAATTCAAACTAGTTAGTTAAACACTAACAGTTAAATTGCTTATTTGTACGTATGGGAAATTCTTTGAATCGCAAAATTGCACTTACTATTTATTTGTACTTACTAAGAAATGTACAAACTGAGAATTCTTCGAAATGCGAATTTGAACAGACTGAAAAATGTTTCAATTTAGAAATTGTATCCACATTTTACCCCCCTTTGTGCGTACACGAAACATGAGTTCTGATTTTAATCTGAATTTTAATCTATATTGATCCTGCCAACACTCTTTAATCTACAGTACAAAATGTGTCAGAACGAACACCCGAATAAGGTTAACTTAACCAATAAGACAGTAACTGCACAATTTCAGTATACAACTCATCTTAGGAAATATTGCGATTTGTGTCACGACTCTAAGCCAGTGTCGAAGTCATTGGAAGATTAAATTGAGCTACTATTATAAAGCTTGGTACCCTCAACGGATTTAAGCAATACTTTACTTCAAATCAAAAACCGCTTCTTGTAGAGTATAAAGATTGTTGTCACTAATTACTGGAAGCCTAGCATATATGCAAGAGTATTTGACATACCCGGTGTAAAGAGCCTATAGGGTTTAATCAAAGATTCTAATCTCAAAAGTGGTTTCGATCGGTATCAGAAGAGGTTTGCTTCCTCGTGAGTGCTCTCCCGATTGTGTAATATACTTTGTTCTAAAGAGACTGTTTCAGACGCCCACGGTTAGTTTATATTACAGAAACGTTCGCCAGGAGATTCGTTATCAGACTTCAAAGGCACGATCGCGTGCTTTGCGTTTCAAAATGAAACTCCTTCCGCGGGCACTCAATCATAACCTTGCCATTGTTTTCATGAATAACTACAGAATGGGGTTCATCAAAAAGGGCGCCAAAGAATTTTTACAGGATCAGCAACGCATGCGTGAGAAACTGATCAAGTTTACTGTCAACTTAAAACTCAATCTTACTAGAGGTTTGAGTTGTTATCTCTCACTACACCGCTGCAAGTCAAAGGGTCTCACTTTATACGTTAATGTTTTGTTAGACTTGAAGGGTACATACACCACCGATGATATATAAAAAAGCAAGCATGAATACGTTTTATACTTACTAATACCAGAAAATGACGTCAATTATATTAACGATAATCAGAAAATGGGGCATTGAGTAAATAACCCATTTCTATGTACTCACAGTGACCGTCATCTGTAAGTATAAACAATTTTTACCACAAAACAAAGCTTAGAGTCATGATAAAATATCTCTATACTTCAATTTAAATTGATTGTATTTGACAGTGTGATTAAAACGCCACGACTACCCCCGCAAGAATGAATGTAACTCATATTGATCAGTCATATTACTACTATACTATCATTAAGTTAACTATTAGGACGCTTTATTCTCACCATATTTCTAGCGGGCGGAGTATTATTTCATTTAACATTAGACATAATAATATATTTTAAAGACAATGTTACTTCGATAAAATTCCAATGAAGACTAAGAGTAAGAGTGTTACGCTTCAATAAGCTTTGTGTTACAATCTAGCTTCCATATAAGTATAATATTTTTTGTGAACATAATTAATACTTCTTTCATACTGAGATGAACTACTTTCATAAACTTTTCAATTGAACCCATTAGAGGTATTTTTGAATTGTCAGGAGTAGTAGTCAGTCAGACTAAGTCAGTCGTGAAGCTAGTTGCCTGTTCCAATATACGTATTGGATCCTGTGAAGAAGAACAACAGTATATGTAAGTAATAGCAGTTCGGAGATGGCCAGCCCCAACCAACGGTACTCGTTCACGAGCATGACGCATGCGCCAACCATCGTCCACCTCAACCGTATCATAGGGGGCATGATCGAGCCGACACATACGCCACCATCGGCAGTCAGAAGCATTGTTTGTTTAAAGTTATGGAACTACTGTAGTCCAACGTAATCACGTATGTAGCTGAACAACTCTGAAAATAACATGTCGATTAATGAAATTGTTAGTAACCCTAATAATAATTTATTTGAAAAATAAATTACAATACATGCATACATTCCAGTCAAGCATCCGCAGTAAGCATAAAACACTAAATAAAATTAAGTGATAAAAGCACAACAAAAGGAATGCAAAAAGAACGTATGTAACACTAGCTGTGCCCGCGACTTCATCCGCGTGGAATAGTGTATTTATATCGAATCAACAGCCTAAAAATAAGTTTCAAGCTTCTAGCTCTAAATATGACGATACTTCCATACAACTTTTCATCCCCACCTTTCAACCCCTTACACCCCTTTTTCGCATTAAAAAGTAGCCTATGTCTTTTCTCAGGCTCTAGACTATCTGTGTACCAAATTTCATTTAAGTCAGTTCAGTAGTTTTGGCGTGAATAGGCGTGAATAGGCATAATGCATGTATCTTAGTTGTTGTTAGATGGCTCGAACTTCCCGGCAACAGCCGTCAATAGCAAAAACAATAGCAGGACGAGGTCAGGGTCGCATTATTGTAACTTGAAGTTACACCCCCCAATCCATCCGTACAAGCAATATCCCTTTCGGTCCATAACGGCAATTGGCTTGCCCCTATCACGTGAGTGGTACCAAAATTATAGTTGGCAAAATGTGGGTGTTTAAAACGTCTCTACCAACTCCTTCTACGGTACTGACGTGAGTCATGAGTGTATGTATGTATAAATCATAATATAATCATAATCAAAGTGGTAATACAATTGCATGTTTTAAAGAATTGCACATTGGTTTCAAAAACTGAGTTAGTCTCGTATTTCCTCTTCTTCTTGCTCGCGTCACTACTGTTTGTACACTAAGTATTAAATATTTTGTTTTGCTTGTAGTTATATTTAAACTTATCTGTACATATATTTACCTATTCACTACTTCATTACAGCTATAAGCTGTTCTGTTTCATTGTAGTTTAATGTTTGCAACTAATTATATAGTTTTAATTTAGTCTCGTGTTTATTTTGTGTATATATTGAATTTTTTTTTTTTACTAGAGATAGAGACCACCTGGTGGTTGAATTTCGACCATTGTTCGTTAACTTTAAATATTTAGTTTTATATCATCGACCAGTATATTTATTTATTTATTACAAACACATCCCACACAATCCTTAAGGAAACCCAATACGATTGTAGGGCTAAAAACTAACATTGAAATAATTTAAAATTTAACACATTATTTTATAATCTCTAATAAACAACATAAAATGCAGAACAATAAACAAAAAATATAATACTACCCTGTCACTGTATAGACTTTCTATGACAGCCCTTTGCTAGGGCGCAGCGAGAAGGTAGTCAGGAAAGGGGTGGGTGTGAAGAGGCAAGTTTGGTATCAAACACTGGGAACTGTGTATTTTTGTATTGTACGTTAAAATAAATAGTTTCACATTCAAATACAACAAAGACTTGAAAGATGAGGTACGGCCACTTCGTCCATGGAGGAAAGTGATATACTGGGAATAGAGAGGCCACTCACGTTTTTTTATGCAGACTTCAATTGATGTTTTGATTAGTAAACAGTTACAGAATACGGGTGTGAAGAAGCAAGTTTGGTATCAAACACTGGGAACTGTGTATTTTTGAATTGTACGTTAAAATAAATAGTTTCACATTCAAATACAACAAAGACTTGAAAGATGAGGTACGGCCACTTCATCCATAGAGGAAAGTGATATACTGGGAATAGAGAGGCCACTCACGTTTTTTATGCAGACTTCAATTGATGTTTTGATTAGTAAACGGTTACAGAATACGGATGTGAAGAAACAAGTTTGGTATCAAACACTGGGAACTGTGTATTTTTGTATTGTACGTTAAAATAAATAGTTTCACATTCAAATACAACAAAGACTTGAAAGATGAGGTACGGCCACTTCGTCCATGGAGGAAAGTGATATACTGGGAATAGAGAGGCCACTCACGTTTTTTATGCAGACTTCAATTGATGTTTTGATTAGTAAACAGTTACAGAACACGGGTGTGAAGAAGCAAGTTTGGTATCAAACACTGGGAACTGTGTATTTTTGAATTGTACGTTAAAATAAATAGTTTCACATTCAAATACAACAAAGACTTGAAAGATGAGGTACGGCCACTTCGTCCATAGAGGAAAGTGATATACTGGGAATAGAGAGGCCACTCACGTTTTTTATGCAGACTTCAATTGATGTTTTGATTAGTAAACAGTTACAGAATACGGATGTGAAGAAACAAGTTTGGTATCAAACACTGGGAACTGTGTATTTTTGTATTGTACGTTAAAATAAATAGTTTCACATTCAAATACAACAAAGACTTGAAAGATGAGGTACGGCCACTTCGTTCATAGAGGAAAGTGATATACTGGGAATAGAGAGGCCACTCACGTTTTTTATGCAGACTTCAATTGATGTTTTGATTAGTAAACAGTTACAGAATACGGATGTAAAGAAACAAGTTTGGTATCAAACACTGGGAACTGTGTATTTTTGAATTGTACGTTAAAATAAATAGTTTCACATTCAAATACAACAAAGACTTGAAAGATGAGGTACGGCCACTTCGTCCATGGAGGAAAGTGATATACTGGGAATAGAGAGGCCACTCACGTTTTTTTATGCAGACTTCAATTGATGTTTTGATTAGTAAACAGTTACAGAATACGGATGTGAAGAAGCAAGTTTGGTATCAAACACTGGGAACTGTGTATTTTTGAATTGTACGTTAAAATAAATAGTTTCACATTCAAATACAACAAAGACTTGAAAGATGAGGTACGGCCACTTCGTCCATAGAGGAAAATGATATACTGGGAATAGAGAGGCCACACACGTTTTTTTATGCAGACTTCAATTGATGTTTTGATTAGTAAACGTACGTAGTACGTTAAGATATGACGCTGTCATTTGCAACATATATAGGTTACTTATATCCCTTTATTGCCCGTGGTTCTATATACAGTATCTATATCATTATTATTTGAGCACTAAATTAAGGATTTCTAAAAATAGCTTGATTCCGTACTACATTGAAATTTGCACTTGCAATAAATTGTAGTAATAAATGGAGCGCATAATAAAAGATTTTTGATTGACATATTATTTACTTTTGAGAAAATGAGTAATTTAATTTTTTTTTTATTGGAATAAAAAAAAACAATGAGTATTTGTGAAATAAAATTCATAATAATTTTGGGCATTAACATTGAATTGCTGATATTATTATTTTACCTTTATACAATATAGCGCCATAAATAATAACTTATGGAACTATCTTCAAGTTATTTTTCAGGTGATGATAAAAGATGTCGTTAATACATCATGAAATACGTGACATTAGCAAGCCCCTGTCCAGCCCCTGACTTCGTCTGACGTCCAGGTATAGACTCTCCCACCTCCTCTTGTTTCCATACTCTTTTTTATATAAATTTAAATTAGATAAAGCTATTCGACTTTGATTTCATATTAGTAACTAGCCACCCACTGGCCAGTTCAAAGGAGGTTTGAACAATACAGTATATACTGAACCCTTGTAACTTTTTGTAACTATTTTCGCATAAATTTTAATGTTATAACATATAAACTTTTTCCAAATTTCACACGAATTCGCCCGTGCGCGAGCTTTTTTTTTTAATTGTTGTATTGTACAACTTTGAACTCAGAACCTTATGGTGTCTAAACGCGAAAGATGTCCTACACTTTAAGGGTTGGCAAACGAGTGCACCTGATCTTTTTTGTATTAGTTCTGGTACTATAGTCAGTCAATGACGCCGAAGTTAATCTATAGCAAACTACTATAAAGTTTGGATAAATTTTTAGAAATGAATGATAATTTACGCTTGAATTTAATAAATGATGCAATCTGTCATTAAAAGCTTTCAATCTGACGTTTGAAATGCATTGCTTCTTGTGTTTGTTTAGTTTTATAAGATGACGTCTGAAATGAACGATATACTATTCTAATGATTTATATTTGGACTAGTACAAGCGAGTAGACATCTCAAGTCCATTAATCCTCCTCCTCTGCTCCTTTTCCCAACTAAGTTGAGGTTGGCTTTCAGTCTAAATACGATACTTTCTCAATAAATGTTTCTTTCTTTCTTTCTATACGGCCGAACTTTGATATTTTACGTGAAGCGATTGCCATCAGTCCTCCACAACCCAAGTACTAGGTGATATCGAAGTTCTGTAGTTAGACCTCCGACACACCGCCTCACCGAAAACCCCGGTGGGGTGACAGCCCGTGAGGGTTTCCACACGCACAAAAAAAAAGGTTGTCGAACTTTTTAGGGCTCGAACTACCCGTAACGAATGCCACAGATGTTTGTATGGCATCCGGGACCGATGGTTTAACGTGCTCTCTGAATTTGTTAAGAATGGTCACCCATCCTAGACTGACTTGGCTTAGATCACTTAACTTTGTAATGTGCTAACCTACTCGGTAACCACTTAGCAACGGGCCACTCGAGAACCAAATACATACATATTATAGATAAATTACACCCAGACAGAGCAAAAGATGGTGCTCATCATCACAGAATTATTTGCCTTGGGTGGAGTCGAACCCACGACCTCTGACTCAGCAGTCAGAATGACTAACCACTTGACCAACAGGTCGGTGAATATGTATATACATACAAACACTTGGTAAAATAAAGCATAAACAGATTATGGTAACCATGATCATAACACAAGTGATAAATTTCCTCCCGCATTAGGAACATTCCTGTGTCACAGAGGGCTTCACAAACATTCAAACAACGGACACAAAGAACACCTAGACTCGGGACAACTATTTGTGGATCACACAAATTTATGTTCCGTGTGGGTTTGAACCCACATCACTCGGCGCGGCGTAGTGGCAAGGTGATCACTTAAACCATTGGGCCGTCCGTGCAGTCAGTGCAGTTTTACGATAAATATCAGTTTGCGTGCGGCTTCGCTCGTCTTAATATAGATTTTGTCAATAAATTCTGGTATCCCTGGGGACGATCATGGGCAAGCAGATCTCTTATTCTACATAATATATATATATATATATATATATATATATATATATATATATACTAGCTGTCCCACGCAACTTCGTCTGCATTTGTGAATTTCCCTATCTATGCCTATCGCAGCGCCATCTACCGAGTCAAATTGTAAATCTAAACCATTCTCGAATTCACGTGAAGAGACACAAGAAAATTCATAGAAATCGGTCATTATTCCTGTAACCGTATCGCAGCGCCATCTACCGGGTCCAATTGTAAATCTAAACCATTCTCGAATCCACCTGAAAACACACAAAAAATTTCATTAAAATCGGTCGAGCCGTTTAGGAGGAGTTCAGTGACATACACACGTACATGTACAGAAGAAATATAAAGAAGATATAACATAAAGGTATATATACATCTACTCACATGCGTCGATTCTTAAGGAGTAAACTCCATTACAGCACAATAAAGCGTTAAAGCGTTACGCTGCCCTTCGATCACAAAATTCATTTTCTTTCTTTATATTTTTTTCGCGCGCCTTATATGAAAATCGATTCTTAAGGAGTAAACTCCAAAAACAAAAAAAAATAAAACAAAAAGATATCCACAGGAACAGTACTTTTGTTCTAAATGACAGGTACCCTATGTTCTTTTAACCCCTAACAAGGTGTATCTAAAATTTCATGCTTATCGGCTGAACAGTTACGGCGTGGAAGCGTAACAGACATACAAACAAATAATTTCCCATTTCTTTTTATCATAATATTTAGTATTGAATAAAGTACGATATGTCGTATATAAAGTATGACTTTTTGTAATACACGCTGAACAGAGACATTGCCCTCGTCGAACCTAAGGCTTTAAAGAAACACTCATGTTCTGGCTAAACATTTGGTTACGTGATCGTTACATGAAATTACAGAAAATCACCGCATATTTTGATCATTTTGGTAATATATAGATATCCAAAAATGTATGATGAATGGTGATAAGGCTATATCATAAAAAAAATTAGGACGATAATAGAGCCCATCGCGATGCTACTATCTCTTTATCGCCACGGGCTTAACAGCTTAAATATATTGCCTCCGGGGAATACATATTAGACATTTTAATGAATAGGGTACTTTACTGTATTCCTAACAAAAATATGTAAACCAATAGTTGATTTTATCAATTTAATTTGTGTAGACCTCTAGTTGACACTGCTACGGCGTAGCAGTTCGTAGCATATGAAAGCTTTAAAATAATTCCACTTGGTAAAAACTGCGAAAACTTTATCCTCAATTATCGTAATCATCCGAAAATTCCTGTTTTCTACCGCCTCGGAATGAATTGTTTCGTAATTAATATTAATTACATGCACTCTTGACACTGAGATACATTTAAGTAAATCTAAACAATTAATTAATGACGTACATTTTACTTGTAGTAATTTGTAAATTAAAGGTAACGTCAAATGTTATCAGTGACTACGGAACTAACAACCTTCATTTACGGTACAGAAAGTGAACTGTCGCGGTATTGTAAACCGTGTCGTGTGGCAATAAGTGTCACAATATATGTCGCGAGGCGAATGGTGGACTCGCGTATGTTGGTGATAGAATGGTCGCTGGCAAGCGGCCCGCTGCCCACAACGGAGCTTATAAAAGAGGGCCGCAATCTGCTCCCGCGCCCGGCGCGCCGCACTCCTGATACTGTCCTCATGGAGCGCGCTAACTCCACTCGATAGTACCTTCAAAACAAATAATACATTTTTATGTATATCACAAACCAGTGATTGGGACCAAGTGATAAAGTGATACGGTAAGTTTGTTTTTCATCTGTGACGGTGTTACCAACGGAGGACTGTGACTTGTGCAGTGATTGTTAAGTGTTGCCCGACTTGCGGAATGTGGTTTCATATTTGAACTGTAAACGGACGTTCTCAGTGCAAATACTACGTAAACGAGATGCGTGAATAATTAACAGTTTGAAAAATAGCATCCGCTCAGACGTGAACGGAGATTTGATTACATAAGTCAGTGTTACCAGGAATAAAAATGTTTTATGAAAGTGGCGAAGATATAATAATCACCTATAATATAAATTCCTTACTAGTTTACTATAAAAGTGTTTAATATTAAATAGTGTCTACAGTTGATTTACATGTTTTAGTGTTGCCGATTAATATTAAACGAACAGTAAACACTAATATTTATGGAAATTATTGAATGATTCCTAATAAGACTGGCTTTTAGTGACCATAAACTGAGTTTGTACATTTAAAAATAAAAGAAATATATAAGATCTCTATAGGCACGAATGTCGAGGCCGCAAGCGCCATCTTATAGTATGACGTCGTTTGAGATTATGTGCTAGATATTATGCACTGTAGATATTTTTGTGAGGAATTCAAATAGCTGAACATTGCACCACTCAAGAACTGAGAAATTTCTATTTTAAATTATATTCGTACGTCGGCTGTACCATACAATATGGTTCGTATTAGTTTAATTATATTAATATTTAAATGCGTATCTACTTCACGCTAATTGTGGTTAAAACAGTGATACTTTGTATTTTTAACATTAATTAAAAAATATAATCGACATAACCTTCACATAAATATAAAGTTAGCGAATCGCCATTTACGCGTTGAAACTAGAATGTTTACTGTCTACCGTTACCTACAACCAGTTGTAAAAATACTTTTCATTTCAGATTATAAAACCGCAAATAATCGAACAAAGCACCTCATATATGACGTCAACAAGTTCTTTATAGTTTATAAATGTGATATACTAATGATACGATATTTTAAAATATCTCTTTAAAGATATGCGGTCGGCTTCGAACAATTAAAAAAAGTAAACTTAATATAAAATTGAGTGGCAATCTACGTCACTATGTGATACCTAGTGTTATGTTCTTGCTTTCGGGAAATATCGCGAAAGTTCTTTTGGAAGAGTATCGGAAATTAGTGAGTGACATCTCTATTTTGCCTGGTGTTTCAAGCGCTTATAGGAAATAGTACCCCCTCACCGTAAAGCCGTGCATGTCTTTAATTCTCCCCGTAGTAGTTGAAAAATAGTATCTGCTACATGCAGATACTTTCAGCCATAGCAACCATTGTCTATGCTAAATGGCAAATAGAAGCAGATATGATGGAATTACATTAACTCACCCCATGATACTTTCGCTGGGCGCTTACTCCTACCTACCTACTCTATTTCTACGTTTTAGTGGATATATTTTTAAAGATGTTTTATATGAATCACTCATCGGAATGATACTTAGAGCTGATAGCCAAGTGGACCGAGGGCGATCTACGGTGGCATTGTCTATAAGAAGACATTTTCTTTATCTTTAAATACACATCGAACTTGATCCAAATCTGTTGTAGTCCGCCAAAAAACCACAACTCAGTCCTGCCAAAGCAGACGGTTACGACACTCTGCCATACGATAATTCTATTTTGATTATTACCTTCGGCCGTTTATTTGTAGATGATGAATAGCCTTACGATATGCTCCCTCGGTACGTGGAGTATATTTGATATGAGAATAACATAATATTCTTGCGCACAACTGCCAAGTTATCCGAATTATCTAGGAATTTTAAAAGCTCGTTTCGCTATCCACATTTTCTTGAGTGTGTTCGTCTAGATCGTTACTGGTTGATACATTCTTGTCAAGGTGAGGGATTTATATTCAAGCGTTTGATTAACCTTCAACAATATAAGAATCGATGGGCATCTCAGAGAGAAGAGGCGACTAGTAATATTCTTTCTACAATTTCGTTGTGCTACATGTACATGGATCAAAGCTGTATTCCAATGATCGTGGTCAATATTACCATATACTTACTTCTTATACCTGTTTTTGTTTTTAATTAATTAATTTAATATGTCCTGTATCGTAAATGTAAACTGTAAATCTCATTTTTTACAGTTCACGGTTACGATCGACGTCATCATCGTTTTCGCTAGCGCCAATCTATACAAATGTCTGAAAATTTCGATAACACTCATCGTACAAGTAAATTGTAGTAACTCATACTAATAACATTGTCATAAAGTCATAAAGTGTAAATCAATTAAAGCACAAACTCTACTAAATATAAAACTATTCTAAGTCAAAAAAGTGCACAAAACCAGGCGATTGAGGACAAATTATCGTAATGTAGTATTTAAATTTAAAAAAATTATAAAATCGTAAGTTAATGATATACTATCAACTATTACTAAGAGTAAATATAAAAACGTATTACTACTAAATATTTCAAATGAAACGTATGAAGTGCATTCCTTCTGTGGCACACAGTTTTTTTTCAAAAAATATAATCGCTCGATCAAAAGAAATCGATACGAATCGTACAACACAATAAAATGAAAGAACTAAAACTATATGTATCTGGTCCATCTGTTTATACTAACCGACTTACTCATCAAACGAAACTACATCTTTTTCTGTAACACAATCAAATATCAATTTCATAATTTTTTACTGCAGTAAGTATATATAGTTTTACTTTTTAGCAACAACGCAACAAAAAGAAAAATATGGATTATTGTCCTTTGATACTGTAGTCTTTAAAGTCGGTTAACAGATTTTACTTTTTGTGGACTTTATAACTTTTCTGCAGTCTTGACTTTGCAATCCCCGAAGCGGTATACAAGCTAATTTTTTGTTAAAACTTAAGTAGTTAGTCATATACGGGTCTACGTTCGCGTTCGAACTCCCACCGAAATTATGCGATTTTAAAAAGGAACAGCATCATCTTGATTGTAAGTGACGTAGTTGTTGAATTACATAAAACTTGCATAACCATTAACCTGATGTCTGAGGTCAACAACAGCAATGTTTTTTTCACACCCTTTTTAACCCCCGACGCAAAAAGAAGGGTGTTATAAGTTTGACGTGTCTGTGTGTCTGTCTGTGGCATTGTAGCTCCCAAACGGATGAACCGATTTGAGTGCGGATTTTTTTGTTTGAACGGTGACTTGATCGAGAATGTTTTTAGATATAATTCAAGAAAACTGTTCAGCCATTCGGAGATCATCAGCTCTTTCGGAACCGTTGAAGGGATTTTTAAGTCGGGAGTATTTTATACTAGCTGCGCCCCGCGGTTTCACCCGCGTAAGTCCCGATCCCGTCGGAATATCGGGATAAAAAGTAGCTTATGTGTTAATCCAGATCTCCAGCAATCTACATACCACGGTTCATCGCAATCGGTTCAGTAGTTTTTGCGTGAAAGAGTAACAAACATCCATCCATCCATCCAAACTCACAAAATTTCACCTTTATAATATTAGTAAGATTATCTTAGCTTCACTTGTAAACAAATCTTGGCAGGCAATTTTAACCTACTTCTAATTGTCGTATCGAAACGAAACTTTGTGTGTACATGTAGTTCAGATAACAATACTATAATTTGGCATCTTGGACCTGACCTGATGATGGAGCCAGGAGGTGGATAGTGGAACTTTGCAGTGGCTACTAGGAAACCCCTGTAATTTGGGCTCATATGATTCGTTTTGACGATTGGGCTTAGTAACTTTGGTCTGATGATGGAGCTAGGAGGTGGAAGTGGCAGGATAGTGAACTCTTTTTTTTACTTTTTAATTTGGTTCACCGCAAGTCAATGTTCTAAACATCGAAAGTAGGTCGGATGCGTGCACATCGTTCTCTTTACACGCGAACATACGCGCGCCTACTTCATCAGAACGTATACATACAACATAACTATGTATTAGAAACACTGAAAACCAATAAAGCCACGTCACTTAATTAGGTTAAGTGTCCTAAAAAAATAACGACGAACAAATCAAATATGAAATTCTAACCCATTAATTAATAAGTTAACTCAAGTCAAAAGTCAACTGTATTTATTTAAATTAATAGGACCACCATTACCGTCATATTCTGTAGGAAATTTGATAGATATCTAGACATATAGAGTAGTTTATACCTAGAGTTCTTTAGAGGAGACTATCTTATAACACGTTCTATACTTGGTGACTAGTACCCTAATATAGTGTACCTAATACCTGTTCTAATTTTCTAGTGATATCTATGAGAAAATGTTGTTTTGCTAGCTATGATAAATGACATACATAAACATTGGCGGATATAATTTAAACAGTACAATAAACTGTCATGTCCAAATATTTTACTAACTACTACTATAAAATAGTCGTGGGCAGTGGTGGGAATATATGAATTCCTATTTTCCATAGTGTTAAAGTCTGCTACATCTATGTCCCAATGAAGATACCTGGCAAGTTGAAGAAGAACAACAAACCTTTGCCAGTCCAAGATCCTACTTACAATAAAAAGCTATGGCATATCTATATTTACCTTAATCCATTCAATTGTATACTTTTAAAAGCATATAAGTAATTATCTAAATTCCAAGTAAACTCACATAAACCTCGGCCTATCCATTTATATATAAAACACGCCGACTTAATGTTGCTTCATATCAATCAAATCTTTCATAAAAATCCATCAAATTAATCCATTGTAAACACATATTTGAATGATGATGTATTTGATCTTTATCAATAGTTCAATCAAATCAATTTGACAAACATAGAATAAGTATGTAGGTACGTCAATATTATATAATTCTGTCTAACAAATTGCCGGACATGACACCCGTTCAACTTTACACAAATTATTACATAAACTATGACGAAGTGATCTTTAAATGTAAGACAACGTGGATGTATATTAATTAATGGGCTATAAAATAGTACGCTTGCGGAACTGGAGTGATTTTTAATCGGTCATTAAACCAGCTACGGCCATTTATTGCCGGCCACCCGTTCGTATTCCACGCGCACACGTTCACCATTCCTATCAATCAAAACAACGTAGTTTAAACAAAATCCCCGTTAAAATAAAATGAATCAAAGAAAATCGATGATAGATTTAGTTCTAAATTGTTATTATAAACAACGACTGATTGATTGATCTGTGAAATGCAGCTAGCATTTTGTTTTCTATTTTTTATCAATATTGTTTAGATGAGTAACAACTGGTTAGTAGTTATCAATGAAGTTTTAGATATTGTAGGATTTCCGATTTTATTTCTTGTGCTAATAGTAGATGCCATTAACTACGGAAACACTTAATGGTGCATGACTTCTACGGTTTTCATTAGCTCTAGTTCAATGCGAAATAAATCTACTGCGCATACATTCATGCAATGTAGGTATAAACATGTTAGGAATGGTCTTGGCATTGACTGGCCTGTTGGTCTAGTGGTTAGAAAACCAAAGGTCAAGGGTTCGATTCCTACCCAGGACAAACAATTATGTGTTGAGCAGGATCATTTGGTCTGTGTCTGGTTGCAAGTTATCTATAATATCATAAAATATGTATGTATTTAGAAATATATAAGTATGTTTATCAGCAGTCTGGTTATTATCATTATTATCTGCTGGCACCATTTTGTGATACCATGGGTTTGCTGTGAGTTTTTACCTTTTCTTCCAAAAGATCACAAGGGATAACAAAGTTAAGACACTATAGCGGACACAGATAACAAGACGAGTTTAACAACAGGCAGACAGACAACCTCTTGATTGCAAGCTAGACCAGTTAATTACTTCGCTCCGCTATCATCATCGTCATCTTGCTGTCTTTATCACAATTATTTGCGGTCGGTGAAAGTCGTTTAGTTGTCATCGTGTAATAACATTTACTCCTTGCTACTAAACCTAAACCTCCCAAAACCGCGATCCCACATTTCTGACTTTTCAAAATGGATGTGCGTACCTATTAGAAATTTGATTATCACTTGTTTTAACAATTAAGGAAAACATCTGGAACATGCACATCTGATACTTTTTCATTATGTTCTGAATTCATTTGTAAAGGCAGCCAATATAGACATAGGTACTACCTATACCCAACAGCTCTTACTCGACTCTATAAGATCCTACCGTGCCCAGCAAGAGGATTTTAAACAGGGCTGATATATATTTTTATTGATTACAGATCTTTTCACAAGTGGTATACATATGTTCTAATACTTAAAATCTAAGCAGGGCCGATATGGATCCAAAAACAACTTTAACATATTTAAATGTACCTATGAGGAAAACAACAATTATTATCACTCTATGGGCTTATCAAGTCCTTTTGAGCGCGCGCTAGCTTTATTAGCGCGAGAGCTAATAAAGTATTACATTCAGGGTCACAAGTCACAATGTAACTTCTTCATTTTCTTCAAACTGTTTACATATCAATAGGAGCTGAGTACAAAATTTATTTATTTGGTTTGTTGACAGTTGCTTATTATTTTCATGCACTTAAATTTTTGTACACATACTTATTGTAAATTTACAACCATTTATGAGCAACCACCGCTTGTTCCGATTTTAACTTTTTACACATTTAATTAGTTACCCAAATAATAAAAACAACAGAAGGTTGGTAGATTAGTAACTTATGGCTTGATTTTCAGAAAGGAACAATTTTATGTCACTGCGAAATTTGCCTAAGAGCTTGAAAAGATATCAGTACTTTACTGTCGTTTGCTAATTTGCACATACGTGGGATAGGAGAATTAGATCTAAGTACGGTTTTACGAAGTGGAGGGTAAAAGGGAGTAATTTGGGAACGGGGATAACCAAATTTTGTAATCATTTGTGATATACCATCACAAAAGTCGGAAAACAGAACACAATACAATATTGTTAGGATGCGTATTAGACCTTTGATGTGTATTATTTATGAACCATAAAACGTTTTTAAACCATTATATTATACCTGGCGTGGGCAAATGTTTACTAGTCATGATAGTGTCTTGGTTTTAATATACTTAGCGTCTTTTTATAGTACTGAAGTCACCTACACAGCCCACACTGTCTCTAAGGTTACCAATCTAACGTCTGTAAGCCAATTGGATTACAAGTGTCACATTGAAAACTGTTTTTTTTATTTGCAACTAAACCAGGAAACAAGCACAAGACCTATCTGATGTTAAGCGATTACTGGTACCCATACATCACCTGTAACAACAGTCTGAAAAATTACTCCTATACTAGTAATTCTGTCTTAACCGTGGTCTCATGTTGTATAGAGTGTCTTCTAGATTCTTTCAGTCTTACAATATTCAGAAATCTGATGTCGTGCTCTACTAACAGTGTACCTAACACTCAGTGAGTACTAGAAACATAAAGTGTCTGAGCAGCTATAACAAAATGATTAGAAGTAACCGACGAAAAGGAAAACTAAAAAAATGTAAAAGGTAACATTACAATCTAAGTAATATATATTTTATATCTTAAACTTAGAAAAGATATACTTACTTTTCTGTTAAAAAAAAGGATGAAACGAAAGATAACCTAAATCCAAACTAGAAAATAAAATACGTCCTAGTATATTTTGTGTAATTAACCACTTATTACCTGAATTATATTTCTTGCAACACTTTTATTTGTAGACACACTAGAATAAATGTTAACATTGGCATTCATCTGTTCCCTGTTGTTTTCTATTTTCATCATCTCTAAATATATACAAAGTGGGTACTTGAAACGCAAGGTTGACATTTTTCTGCGGTTGGTGTGAAATCAATTCAATATCGTAAACTCAGTTTTTTTAATTCTGAGTTACTTATGCGCTAGTTTAATTTATAAATTGATCCACGGTACAACTGTGATTAGACAGATTTTCTTAAAGAATAAGTTACCAGGTAATCCCAAGTAGTAAAGACGGAACGAAACGAACTGAAGTGGGCGATGTGATCCAGAATCTCTGTCTCTCTCTCTCAATTAACATATTTTAAAGTTAATCATTTTACTGATGTATGTGAGGTACCAACTACACAAACAAGAATAAGACAAAAATTGTGTTAAAAAGGTATGTTTCATCACAATAATACGTATTTGAGATTCGTATTTCAATTACGTCTTTAGAATATAATTTGTATAATTGGTACTTACCCATCACTGAGGTATTTTTTAATTAGTATTTCGAATACTTACGGCTTCAAAATACACATAATGTTTTTATGCCCATCTCCGCCGGCGGACCTTATACGTAGTCTCGTGCAGAGGATTGCCGATAGCTGAATCACGCGAACGCGCCTATTCGAGATCGTATTGATATATTCTTTAAACACTGTAAAATTCATAGCGAAACTTTACTTGGTTGTTTATGTGCAGTATAAGAATGTAGATAAAGTAAGAGAAAAACAAGTCCGGCAGCACTATTTATGAAATTATAAAAAAACTAGTCCTGTCCCTATTTGCCTTGTTACCCTTACATTATTTATCAAAACTTTTTGTAAGGCTTAGAATATTTTCCACCATACAGTTCAATAATCGAGATTTTAGAAAAGGGAAGAAGTTTGTTTATTAATCTTTACATAAACATAAAACACATGTAGGATTTTGTATTGTATACTGAAACTTTGGAAGTGAAAAGTAAGTGTTACATACCAATTACTTTTTTTATAAAAAGATACATTGAAGCAGTAACCCTACACAGGGTATCGATATTTTTGTAAGGAGTGATTTATCTGTTACGTAGTAACTACTTAGTAATCCGCAGCAAGAGTACCAATAGTTACCTACTAGTGAAGAAGATGAGGACTCTATTATTTTCGTGAACATTATACTGTTATCAACAGTGGTGTAGGGTGCCATCAACATTTGTTGGGGGGCCCAAATGGAGGGTAAATATTTTTCACAAAAGAAACAAAAATACTTTAAACGGGGGAATCCCGCATTAACCGATGTAGGATGTTGCCAACTTTTGGGCGCACGCTTAACCCGGAAAAAGGGATTGCTTTTTTTGACTTTTGTCATTTCTGAAGTGAAAATTCTATAGGCACGTATAACATGAGGAAGCATGAGATTAAGTGACATTGCGGATAACATTTTACTAACTTTTGCTTACACACGTTAGGGGCCTCTGTAGCCCGGGGGCCCCGTATCATTGATACGGCTGATAAGGCGGTAGTTAAGCCCCTGGTTATCAACCCCAGAGATCAAAATTCGAGTCAGTTAGTCAGCTTCCTTAATGCGCAAGCAAAGATCTTATTACTCTGGAAAGTTATATATATACAAGAAATCATTAAATAATACTAAAAAAAACCGACTCCTTTAAAATACCTACTAGGTAAGTAATAAATTTAAAACTTTTTTAACAAATTTTAATAATAACATACTTTTGGCGCCAAATGCCGACATTTAGGTTTAAACAACGAGGGAACATAGGGACGGGCATACATATATTATATAGGTACATGTCATGTCAAACACATAACCTTCCTTTTGTCCGTAAAAGACGTTCATACAATTTAAAACAAGTTTGTGCTCACAATTGTTTAACTTTTCTTTACCTTTTATTCATTCTGCTACATTTTATCCATTTCCAACGAGAGGTGGCTTGCCCGATGATCAATGACAATCTGGAATTCAACCGGTGGCATGGTGAACCGCTTCGCTCTATCGCCCAGGGCAAAGACTTTTATTGTACCGTCCCCATATGGAGTACTGCTGCCAGCACCTGAATAACAGCTTAGGCCTTTCGACTATGTTCAAAATCATGCTGTGCGAATTTGACGATTCCATCCTGTACTCACAAGCAACTACCTCTTTAAGTGTGTTCTACCGCTTGTAAAACCATGCTCCGGGGAAACGATGCCTACGGCAGCCCTCTGCCACCGCACCGCTTCTCGCTGACAGAGTGTACATCCTCACACCTTGTAACCTAAATGGTCGCGCAAGGTACGGTTCCAGAGGAATTTCTTCCCGCGAATGCTCCGGCTGCAGAATGGACTCCCTGCCGAGGTTTTCCCGAGGTTCTACAGTATGGGATTTATCAAGAGGTTTCTAAGGGGTTGCCAACGCACATGCGACTCCTTGGTTTTGCCAGCGTCCATAGTCTAACTCTACAGTAACCGCTTACTATCAGGCAGGCCGTATGCTTGTTTGCCACCGACGTGACGTGGTATAAAAAAACATTTTAATATCTAGTGTTCATAAAAGTGATTCTTCTTTTACAGATTAATGGTTTATATGTATTTTCGAATTTGTATTTTAAATAAAAATTGTTAAAATACTCTATTTTGTATTTTATACATGACTTGAAAATATTTCGTATTTCGTATTTTAAATACATGCGAAAAAGTACTAAAAAAATTGTAATGAAAGCAAACTATGTATTTTGCCCAGCTCTGTACATACCTACCTAAATTCTGATGTTGATGAATCAAAGATACGATGTGAAATATTCCAACACATAGATCAGTGTCACCGAGTGGTTTGTTCTTGCCAACTGCAGGTTCCTAAACACACCAATGTCAACCTGTGGGACACGGTCCAATACTACGACAATAATTTTCCACTGTATAATAATCAAAAGTTAACAGGTTTTTTTCTACTTATTTGCACCTGTTAATAAAGTAGGTATTCATTGTTTTGAAGCTTAATGGTGCATTCCCCAGTAGCATAGGAACCTTACTAAACTAGCGAAGCAAAAATTATCTAGAAAAGTTAATTTTACGCCGATCACTCAAAACCACTTTAATAAGAGATAGATAAGGTAATGTTTGATCAATGTTGCCTTATCAAGATAATAAACGAATCTAACATTAGTAAGCTTTTCGCCATATTGTGCGTTACAATAGTGAAAGCAGGTGGACTTTTCGAGCTTTTGTTTATGAAGTTAAGTATAAGAGCAGTTACAAAATCTAAACGCGACCCTTTTTAACAATCGTAAACAGAAATCACTATCCACAACAATCTCCGGGAGCTCGAGCCGGGCAGCGACCGCTATAAAAAGATCATCATAGGACGGTCGGTGACGGCCGCCGTGCGACATGCAACCCTGGAAAGCGACTCGACTGTGCCATCGAGTACTGTTGCCAAAATAATTAAAGAAATCTCCGACGGTGTCCCTCCACCGCGCCCGCGCCGCTCTAAAATCGTCGCTCTTCGCCCGGGAGTCACTACTCGGGGCGCGGCGGGAAAACATCTCCCGCGCCACTCTTATTTCTTCTTTCCTTCCCGACGCTGTCGAAAAAATATTTCAGTAAGTTTCAAAATACCAATATAAAACCAAACATTTGTGAGTGTAGTACACTGAAGTGCATATTAAGTGTTATACAAGTTATAAAAGGAAATTGGTGATTATAAATAAGTGATAATAGTGTTACATAACGCAAAGCAAATTTCGGAATTTTAAAAATACCGCATTTTGTAGGCGCCGATAGTACCAAAATAGCATTGAGTCACGTGGTACGCTTTTAACCTATAGCAAGGCTCCACATTTATGTATGATCGTAAATTGTATCAAGATCTTGGAAAAAATTATGTTAACTACAATATCATAATTTTGACATTTTAGAAAGATTCTACCATTAAAAATATTGTTTAAAATTCGATTTAAATATTCAATTTTAAAAAAGAATCTCATTTGACAAAAATAGTTTGCAAACCGTGTAAAAGGTGGCACTGCCATCGACCTTTTTCCTACGTCAGTCTAGTAAAAAATGACGGCTGCATTAGATACGTGTTCGTGTCGTTTATGATATTTACGAGAAAAAGTATTAGATTAGTACAAATATAGTAGTCATTTAAAAGTAAGAGTCAAACGCTTATACTAAGTGAAATACTTCGTAAGATAGACAATTCTCATGTATTAAAAAATCTGGTAAGTGGTGCAGTGGTCAAATGGTGTTTGCCATCTAGGAAATAGCTCGTTAAATTTAATAACATTATTCGTCTTCTCATTACACTTACTTACATTTTTTTTTTTAAATAAATAGACTTATCAACATAACTTTTTTGTTTTGTTCTTGTAAATTTCCCATACGTGAATAGTTTTCCTTCAAATATATTAACTATTGACCTATTAAAAATATTTAAATTTTCCTATATTAAAAATATTTAAAATATCACTTAAAAATCAATTCTTCATACATATTACACCATAATTACTCTTTGAAATATTCCCACAAGAGTCACATAACCTCAAAGTTTTGAAGTTGATAATGATGACTCGTCATTTCTAACCTAAATTTTGTTTTTTGCCTTTTAGAACTGACGGCAACGTAGTAATTCCACCATGGATGACGCTCACTCGAAATCCGTGGACGAAGTCCTAGGATACTTCGGCACAGACCCAGACAAAGGCCTTAGTCCAGACCAAGTAAAAAGGAACCAGGAGAAATATGGGCCAAATGGTAAGTACACTGTTTACCTTGACAGTAACATGTAAACAATTTATTTCCTAAATTTGTGCCATGTGATAAACTACTCAGAACACTGCTTTCATTATATTTTGTACTGAATAAAGATACTTATTCTATGTGAAGCAACTTCTAGATAATGAATGTTATTACATGTGAGTAAAATTCTCACATCATGTGTGCATCTTTATCTCATTGTATAGGTCATATTACAAATTTTATTTCAACTTAGCTCTCAGTTGCAGTGACAGGTTGACTGCAAGTATAAAGTTATGTTGATATTGTTCATGCTGGAATTTGCCCAATTTAATTTAAGTATGTTTAATACATTTGGTTTTTAATTAATGTCATGTGGATTTTAATTGTGCTACTTTGCTCACATAATTCATTTTCAAGACTGACAGTACTATTTTCAATGTTCTACTGTTGACATGTTCTCTTTTTATACTTGAGGACTAGTTTCAGACAGAACATTCATTCTAATATCATATTTTATGTTGATGGTGTTTATTACCTTGACAACAGTTTCCTGCTTGTCTATATTATTCTAATATATAGATAAGATTTGCAGGTGGTAGGTATTTATCTAATTATATTATTTATACTGATCTATCATTCAGGGTCTTTTGAAATTTTGCCAACTGTGTACACTTGGCATTGAATTTTTATTGTTGACAAGAATTTGAAATAATTTCAAAAATAAAAACAAAATGTGTTGAATAATCTAATGAATATGTTCATAATGCAACTTTACTTGTAGGTCTGTAACTCTATTTAATAAAATTGTTATAAACTTTGAAATAACTGATAATCATTTATTCGATAATGGGATTGTGGTTAAGCAACTATTTTTGCGAGTTCCTTTGCAGAATCATGTATGAATCAAGAATGTAATGCAAAACTTATTAATGTTAAAAATGTTTTTGCTTTGGCAGTCAATACTATGGCTTCTGTTATTAAAACATAGTTTACACTGTACCTAATATTTTTGAGACTGACATGACTGAATGACATGGGATTGGACATTAATCTGAACAAAAAAAAAATGTAGTAAGAAAAACTGTTCATGGAATAAAACTATTATCTACTTAATATTTTTGTAAAAAAAAAACAATATTATTCATTTTAAATCAAGAAATAAGACATAATATATGTAACCCATTGCTCGCCCGACATGACACACCAATCAGAATGTGTGATGTCACTAGTAAAAAACTCAACGTAAACAAATTACCATGTGTGATATTTCAGGTTTCTTCAACAATTAATTGTTCTACAACAATTGTGAATTTAAAAGTTATCTCAATGCTTGTTTTTTTTTCACTGTGGAATCAAAATACACCCAAGCCAATAGTTGAAACCTTTCAATAGTTGATATTTCATACTTTTTGCATATTATTCTTTATTTGCTTTCGTGTATTGGCACTTGTAGTATTATCACATTGAGCTACTACACCAATGATTTATTTTTCTTTCTAACACGATCACAAATGTTTCAATTTGTAGTCAAATACTGTTGGCTAGAAATCTATGCCATTCGTTAATTACGTAAGGACGATTTGCGCATATAGGAATACGAAATTTGGAATACTTAAAATATGTATATGCAGAATAAGTGCAGAAAGCTAACATTTTTAAACCAATATGAGTTGTTTTTTAAAAAGTATGCCAAAACGGCTACAAAAATCAAAGCGGTCCATTATATACGTATTATGTTGATCTGTCATAGTACTCATAGTACGGAAAGTCTATAAAATGAAGTTCCAAGTTATACTGGTCATCATTATAAGACAAACATTTAAAATTTAATAATTTATGGTCGAAATTCAACCACTTCTCTTCTCTAGGACTCATAATTTTTACACAAATCGGAGTTTCCTTTTTTTAAAGATAATTGTTTAAATAATTGCGTGATAATAGAAAACATTATAAATTTTTCATTTTTAAAAATAATTAACGTAAGATATAAAAATAAATTATTTCCTACTTGTCTGTCCTAACACTTTACTCTGAAATGCCCATCACTCTTCATTAGACGTAGCACATTCCGACTTATAAAATACTAGCAGCGCCCCGCGGTCTTACCCGCGTAATTCCCGTAAATGGGAATATCAGGATAAAAAGTAGCCTATGCGTTAATCCAGGTCTCCAGCTATCTACATACCAAGTTTCATCGCAATCGGTTCAGTGGTTTTTGCGTGAAAGAGTAACAAACATCCATCCAAACTTTCACATTTATAATAATATATTAGTGGGATTAGGTAAGAATAGCTTTTTCCCACCTTCCCCCCGAGGATTCCTACGTAATTAACGAATGGCCCCTTTACACAAATGACGTTAGCTTCTCAGCTCTCCTGATTGTAAGCTAGATGGAGGGCCACCGTTATAGATACCACTAATACTAAAATAATTTATCTATAATATGTGTGTATTTAGAAATATATAAGTATTAGTGATGTGCCGGATCGCTAAAAATTTATATCTGCGGATACGAATATGTATTATTAGTGCCTAGATCCGCGAATATGGATACGGATCTCAAGTTTTTTTCTCAATTGATGCCGATACGCTTGACTTTGACACGATAGTTGACGCTGAGGACTCTAACACGACATCTTTTAACTTGCACTGCGCGTGTTTTTCTAATATACATATCACAAAGATTTGATCTCGTTATAAAGATAGTCAATTAGTACATTATAACTGACAATAATATTAGTAACTCACATTTAATATTTTATTTTAGCAAAATAAATTTAGAATTTCATAAACGTAATAAAATATAATAACGTAAAAGGTCCGTTCAAGATCCGCCATAAAGTAACGGATACGGATCTTTTTTCTTCCTCGGATATCCGCGGATACGGATACGAATATCCGACACATCACTATTAGGTATGTTTATCAGTAGTCTGGTTACCATAGTACAGGCTCTGAATTGTTTGGGATCAGACGGCCGTGTGTGAGATATTTGAAGTTATTATTATATTTGTCCTCTGTTTCACTGCCTCGAAAAAAACTTTCAGATTCTGCTTGAAGGACCCAAGAGGTTGTAATAATAAACTGTAATTATATTTGATTTTATTAATGGCAAAACAAACTATACCTATCTTGTAGTGTTAACACATGCAGTAAAAATTTTTGATTGATGATTATAATACGTATTTGTAGATAAAGGTGTTTATAGCGATTGCAAACAATTTGTAATCAGATTAATTCAATCTAACACATCGAAACAAATATTGAGGTATTTTTAATTTTAGATTATTTACGTAATAAATAAATGCCCTTTTACAACTTTCAATTCCAAAATTTTGATCATTATGTCATATGACATTTTATGAATTCCTAGTTTTGAAATGTCAAAATATTTTTTATAAAAATACCTTGTATAATGGGTTCTAGATTTTTTTTTGTTAATAGATACATATTAATCATATACATAGAAACACCTATTATATACATATAGATATATTAATGCATATATACTCTGTCCATCCGTTAGTCCAGATAATCTATTTACTATACTAAAATATAATTCTTAGACAGTTATGATACAGTACATGTAATATTTCCTTTTAATAATCAATGTAATAATCAATTCTTATGTATTATACATTTCACATAAAATTTATTTTTACTTTTTTTTTAAATCGATTAAAACTTCCTCTAAAATAAAATCGATTGTTATTTTTAATCGAATCGGTAACATTTTTGATCATCACTAATTGACTACATATGGAACTGTCAAAAAGAAAATATGTGGACAGTATAATATTTGTACTGAAGAATCGAACCTCAACCCCTGACGTTGCAGTACAATGCTATACCGTAGCGCGGCGCCACATGGGTAGTCTAATTCCGGTATTGTTTAAAACGTATTATGATAAGGTCCTTTTTATAGCAACAGAGATAATATGTTCTCGTAGCAAATAGTAGAGATTCTTATCTTCATTACTCACCGTATTGACATTAAATTAGTCGAGATTTTTATCAAGCTACTCACATATTTAGATAATGTTAATACAAAGACGCTATTTCACAATCTTATGTCTAGTCTGTCTTTGTTATACGGAAATATCTTGAATCATATAAACATAAAATATATAAAAGGTATAAATGTACAGTAATGTTTGTTATGCAATGGTCTTCATTTTTTTAATATCATTGAGTATTCTATTATGTATTTAGTAAAAACCTTTTAACTATTCGGTTTAACCTTAGTAACCAATTTTAAAAAAGGAGGTGTCGTCGCCATATCAAAAACTCTTATTATTTTATTAAAAATAGGGACAAACTATAATAGATGATAACACAGTTCATAATAAGAATAAGTTAATAGACATTATTTTGACTGGTTATACCGGTAACGCAATGGTATTGGTCGATTGATAAATATGAACGAATAGTGGGGTTATAAAAGGGTAGGAATAAGTTCAGAACCTGGTCTTGAGTGCGAATAGTGGTACGAACAACTTGGCAGTTACTGTTAGTTAGTGATTTTCATATTTTATATCAGTGGTTGTGAGACTGTTTCTTACAGAGGTTATCAATTCTTTTACAATTTTAATAGTAATTTGAGGCCATACAGCAAACTATGACGCAGTAAGCAGCAGTAATTTTTCTGGTTTGAAGACTTGTATCTCTCTTGTTATGTCTATGTGTAGGGCTACCATTCGTCCGGGTTTCCCCGGATTTGTCCTAGTTTAGAGGGCGTCCGGATGGAGTTTTCAAAAGGGGAGACTTATACTTGTTAGATGAATCGTAAACAACCTGTTTAAATTAGTAAAAAAATGTAAATGGAAACTACGTTTTATAATATATTTTTTTGGGTGCCGGGAAAAAATAGCCATTTTACACATGTGTCCGGGGTTTTTGAAATTTTTGTCCGACGTCGGTTATTGAAGTGATGACAGGCCCTATATATGTGTATGTCTGTCTGTAGTTAGTGTCATCCACATGATGAGTTAAAGAGTTGTATGGATTATTCTCAATTATCATAAATACATCATACACAGTTGTAATACATTAATAGTACTATAAACAATTTGGTTGTTCTTAACATTTCTGCTATCAATTTTTTTTTCCCATATAATTAAAAAAATGCCAGTCGCATATACTACATGTAGAATTGATTAAATAATTTTTCCAAATGTGTAGTCACATATCGATACCTTAATTGGCAACCCAGCCAACTTCTTGTAATCACAAACGATCATATTAATACGTGACGAGAATTCTTTGTACCCCTTTTTAAGCAAATATGGCGCACGGAAGAATGTCATATTTGGAATACTTAGTTTATATATAGAAGAAGTGCAGAAAGCTTCAACTTTTAATAATTATTTGATACTACCAGTTCCCGCGCGGCTTCACTAGCGTGTATATATTTTGCGCGGAACCCTAATTCTTTATCCAAAAATAAAAGTAGCCTAAGTTAGTCCTTATAACACCAGCTATCTGCCAGTGAAAGTCCCATGGAAATCGGTCCACCCGTTCCGGAGATTAGTCGGAACAAACAGACAGTTTAGTTCCAGTTACGTAACAAGGGGCAAGCCTATTAACACCAACCGGGCACTTTGGGAATTAAAAATGGGAAGTTTTTACTCAGTATTACTTGTATCAAGATTTCTCGCAACATGCTTTAATACAGGGTGTATTTGAAAAGGGGACACTTAAATCACTGAACGGGCACGAGTCTAGCATGCAGTAACAATAAGAATTATAAAAAAAAAACAATCCGTCTAAGTATAAGTTATGACTAATGACCGTTTGAATTTTCATTTTTATATTACAATTTTCTGTATGGGTACAAACTGTATTATATAAAATTGTATAATGTAACCAAATAATGGGTTTGAGATAATTCCAAGCTTATTTTTTTATTTTTGGTGTATTTAAATAGTAATATTTTTTTTTTTTTTAATTATTTATTTATTTAATGATGTACAACAAACACAGATATTGTCTTAGTAGGTAGTTCGTGCTATGTTATTTATTTCTTGTATCCCTGGCTGGTTACAACGAGAAAATATACATTGTACCTACAAATTTTCCCCTCTAACAATTATTTTAAAGAGACTGGTGACAAAGTCATACTATAAAAAGCATGCAAATAAAACAATTAAGGGGATAAGGGTACACACCAGTTAACCATAATATTTATTTATAGTGGGACAAGAGGTAGTCGATCACCGTTGAGGCGGGTGTATACCGCCACTGGTGCGTTTACCCGAGCACGGCTCGTGAGGGACGCGCCCTCACGCGTGACATACTTACCCGGTGCTTACCTATTTACTTATAACCCAACGTATGCTTTAAAAAGATTATAAATTAGATGCACATAGTAAAATGTAACGTAATATTTTGCACCAGAATAATCATTATCACATTTAGCTAAAACGCGTGAATGAAAACTGCGTAGAAAACACATGTTATCAGCAAATCGCCGTGTTAATTCTTAAACGGTGTTAATACACCACGCAGTTACACACAGTTTTCACTTTATAGCTTAACGGAAGAAATAATATATCTGGGTTTGTCGGAACAATTAACAGAATTATAAAAAACTAGCAGCACCCCGCGGTTTCACCGTAAGTCCCGATCCCGTGTCAATATCGGGATAAAATGTAGCCTTTATGTTAATCCAGGTCTCCAGCTATCTACATACCAAGTTTCATCGCAATCGATTCAGTAGTTTTGGCGTGAACGAGTGACAAACATCCATACATCACAAATTTTCATGTTTATAATATTAGTAGGATAAATGTGTGCAACATTTGCTGGCAATGTTAACTATTAAATCAAAAGGTTGATTTTCGAGTTTCCTAATCAAGTTATACCTAAATAAAAAACTTGAAATTAGACAAATCAACCGCTAAGATTTAAACGTGTTCTGCATTGAATGTTAACGTAAATTAACATAATTATATACTTTGTGTAACAAAACATATTTTGCTTACATTATTAACATGAAGTAAAATTCAAGACAAACAACAGACTTACTCAGGCGTGTGCTCTCAAATTAAGTATAACTCGGCGAATAATTTTGGATATTCAAGTGGGTCAAGTATTTTATTAGAAACCAAGTTAAGGTGATGGTCGATGATAGCAAAAAATAAAAGAATTGCATGAAGAAATACAATGCTACAAGCTCCCGCGAGACTTGTTGTTTATTTTCACGGCTTCTTATAACTAACGATTATTTTGCGGGAAACATAAACTACGTACATCACTTCCTTCATCAAGTTCGGTAACAATGCATTAAAAAACAAACGAAAATGATTTTGAAAGGAACTTATAGAGACTAGCTATTTTGATAATAGTTTTAATTTTACAGATATAATGTTTTTAAATATGTGTGAATTAAAAAATAACAAGTATTTTATAATTATATAGTATGAGGTTAAGCATTACAGCATTTTGAGCTTTATATGAAACGAGTAAAGGAAAACGTGAAAAACATTGTTATTGCAGACATTTATTTACCTTTACCTTAAACTGTATGATCAACATAACAGAATTTGAAGGCAGTCACTGTTATCTTTTAGTGTAGGTAAATGATCTAATTCCGAAACAACGTTATGCCAACATCAGTTGTTGATAACTAAACCTCGCCTACATCCATTCAACGTAACTCTGATCATTCTTCAAATGCTTAAGAGTTAATATTTAGATTAACGATTCGCCGAACTATATCTAAAGAGAAATGTTACTTACATCTTCATTAGTTTTTCAAATAAGCCAATGAATGTCGTCGTATAAGCTGTAGGATTCTGAATTTACGGACACTACGTCAACATACGTTTTTCCCGTGTGAAAACATAATAATCTAAACATGTTTGCTACGGAAATACAATTGTTTCAAATACAACGCACTAATAGCCCGATACTTGTATATCAGATGTCCTCGAAACATAAAAACCTATATTATGTGCACGTAATGACAACATATAACTCCCGATAAACTGATACCAATAAACTGTAATATCGCTAAGATGTACTAGTGTATTAGTATAATCTAAATGCATACGTGTTCGTAAGAAGAAACACGACGAACGGACATGACTACTTCTGCTACGAACGTTGGTTTTAATTCAGACAAAAATCTAACCAGCTGCAACTCACACTGATGTAAATTAAGAGAAAAATGTGAAAACCAGAAGCAATAACAATAATTTCAAACCCAACTATTTAAACAACACACAGGAACACAAACATGACTTTCAATTCTGTAATATAATGCACCGTTAGTACTTCGAATCCTTATTTCATCCAGAAATATTACATTTCACAACGTTCATCGTTAAAATTATTTAGGGATGTTGTCAATTTCAACAATTTTTTTTGCGTTTCATAGTAATATGTTTGTTCATATTTGTTGTAAAATGTAATAATAGAAATAAAAACTGTATTTCTTCCAAATTCCTTCAACTTGGAGAACTTGTTTTAAATTGAATTATTTATATTAATATGGTAATTTTGGAGAGCGCCATCCAAATACATTTTATTTATCTTGGTTCGAACTTATCATATTTAAGTATTAGACAATTCCTTTCTATGAAATATCATAACTGGTATACTAGACGCTGTGCTGTGCCAGCGAAGACTCTAAAGTGCGCTAAGTAGTAGATAGTGCACGGCAAGCCAAGCGACCGGAATGCTGATCGCTCTCGCGTCCAGATTCAAAAGCCTAGCGGCTGAAATATTATATAGTATCCAGTTTATTTTGGACGATCTACGTTGGCGGGTTGCATCTACAAATGCGGCTGGCGCTCGATCTACATTACCATTGCACGTTTCACATATCTTTTTGAAAATTCTACATCTTCTTTGTTGCTCCCCGAATTGCCACGTTTTAAAATTTGTAATTTTAAAGTCGCACTATATGTGTATTGCCCAGTGATCTGTTTAATTTTACAGCAATTTATTTTCATTAACGTTTGTCGCTGATATCCGAGGTAAAACAAAATCAGATCAAGTTTAGCGTACTTTATTCAAAACATAATAAGAGGAATGCTAAGATATTTAAACCTAATTTGCTTAACCAATATAACGGCATTTAACTTTCTCTCAAAAAAAAGATTGCCAAACTTACGAAACAAAACTACAACAACTTGCGAAACAAAACTATAACATAGATAAAGAACGTAAAGTAGAATGCATTCTTCATCATACTTTCACCTTTATTGAAATGTCACTTAGAAAGTTTTGGGCATTCTACGTCTCTAGAGCATAACCGTAATGAATCTTCTTATTCGCTTGCTAATATTTTCTTCCTAATATAAATAGGCTGACGTTTGATTGGTTCAGTATAAAGAAATCACAATGAATAGAAAACTGTTGTTATGTTGTGACAGCTCAAATTATATTTTAGAACTGAAGTAGCTCACTTTCTCTGTAATCGTTTTCGTAAACTGACAAGTTATATATTTGTAGAGCTTTGTCAGCCCGGTACATTCATATCTTTACCAAGTAGATGAAGTGTTAACGAATATGATGTATTGTGTTTAGTTGTTAATATTCTCAGCACGTTCACGATGTACGCTGTTTTGACGTCGGTCCTCTAAAACGTGACGGTGGAGCGTTTGCCCTCGCATTTTTATGTTCAGTTGTTAATTTTATTGTTACTCGCGATTGAGTAGTTAGCCACAGATGCTGACATAGCGTTATCGATGCTTTGAGTAATTGATTACATTAGTCACGATGCGGCTGGCAGCCGTTCTGCGTACGCAAATAGAGCCGATACAACGATTGACTTAGCGCACGTTGCCTGATTACACCGCAGATGAAACTGCTTTATTAAGATGAACCTAATGGTTGCGAGTGTATATGATGCTTTGAACTTTATTTCTACTTTTGTAAACCATACATGAATATACTAAGTGAATCGTTTAATATGAATTTTACAATCACTCAATTACCATGATACGCAGCTGTTAAACATAGGCTGGGCATTGTTATTACAGAAGCTAGATGGTGAGAAGGCCCAGTACCAGCCCGCAATAGTAGGTACATAGATATACCTACACGAAACAAATCAACCAAATGTAACGTAGATAAGAGAGTTCTGCGACCTTACGCGAAATACTAATACGCAATACAAATTTTACGTCATAAGCTTTTTATAGTACCTCATTTACATAGTCTAACGAAAACCACGCGGAAATATATTATATATCTTTCCAGTTCTAGAAATACATATTGTTGTAAGGTACACCTGCTAAATATTTACTTTATAGTTTATTTACTCAGTCTTTTGTTTGATTAAGTATTATTTTCGTAAGAACAAATAAAAATCGCTTTCAGATCGACACTTTCTGGTATTTAGAAACAAGATACTGAAAACGCCAACGTTATTTTTAAATTAATCAATACTGTTCTTAGAGACTGCAAATTAGGAGATAACTCTACATATACCGCAGAGTTTATATACCTTTATAAGTCGCCGGCATGGTAAATATTATCACACGTGGTTTACTTTGTTTTCGCATTGTTGATTTTTGCGCTTTATCCGGAGATAAACTGGTTTGAACACCTACTGATAACGTTTACGTATGTAGTAATCAAAATACGCTGACCACAACGAAGCTATAATAGTGATCAGGGTTATGTTAAAATGCGGTGCCAATACTTATATTTGACGTCACTATTTGTTTGCAACGATGTACAAAACCGATGCCGCATGCCGCCAACGTTTCTGATTGTAGCGTGCGCCGTTACCCAAGCACTGATCGGTGCGATGTATTTACGTACGATCGTAACTGCCGACATAGATCGCATGCCTGTTCTGACTAGTTTATCGCCTTTACATTAACTCCTTTGATCTTTTATTCAAAACTCTAATTATGGTTCTTTTCTCTTTTCAGAACTGCCTGCGGAGGAGGGTAAGCACAACAATTTGAAAAATAATCTAACTACTGACATAAATTAATGTTAAAAAATTCGTTCATTTCATTATAATTAATTATGACACTATTACCGGCAACTCAATACTCCTATTCTGTACAATGCCGAGCTCATTAGGCATTGTAATATTTTATCTAATGTTTATTATATGTACACTTTTCCTAGGCAATTTATATACTGCCCAGCTATTGTATGACACGAGGAAATCCAGTAAAATATAAAATGAAGGATAAATGAATGAGTTGTAGTTATATTTGTATATCAATGAGTAATAAGAAAAACACTAAAGCATTAATGCTGAATACCTATAATTTTATGTATGCTTGATTGCTGCGATCATTTTATAAGGTCGGGGTAAAAGTTTCTTCGTATTTTAAATAAAAAAAACGTTTTTTTTTTTTCAAAGTTTACTTACATTTAATTATAATATATAAGTGCCATTTTGTTCGATAACTTGTTGCCATCTTGTAGGTAGTGACGTAATCCCGTTGCTGTATGAAATCTTGGGATTTTTGATCAAAAACTGCAAAAGTAGTTTTGACAGTCCTCTCTTGATGTTAACCTAACACTACCCAAAGAATTCTGAAGAGACCGAAACAGGTGAAAATCTGAGTGTGCAAGGTCAGAACTATGTGGTGGATGCATTAACACTTCCCAATCAAGCTGTCTCAATTTTTGCTGAGTGGCCTTAGATCGTTGGCGTTATCATGATGAAAGACCACTTCTTTTCTGTTGATCAATTCCGGCCGTTTTTTATTAATTTCTTGCTTGAGTCTCATTAGTTGTTGGCAGTAGAGATCCGAATCGATGGTTTTGCCCGGCGGTAAAAGCTCATAATGAACGCTGCCTTTCCAATCCCACCATACACACAGCATCACCTTATTACGTGACGTGTTAATCTGGGTGCGAAACCCATCCGTACAGTCGAGCTTGACTACCCTTTGAGCATAGGTAGGTGATCCACTTTTCGTCACCAGTGATAAATCTTTTCAAAAATGGTTCGGTTTCATTACGTTTCAATAGACAATCGCAAATGAGTACACGATTCATTAGGTTTCTTTCAGTGAGCTCGTGTGGCACCCAAATATTGAGCTTTTTTGTATAGCCAGGCTTTTTCAGATGGGTCAAAACTGTTTTGTGGTCAATCCTCAGTTCCTCGGCTATGTCGTAACTACTTATATGCCGATCTTGCTCTACTTTTTCAAAAATGGCATCGACTATCGGTATGAGGGTGACCAGAGCGAGCTATATCTGTGACATAAAAATTCCAGGACTGAAAACGCTTGAAGGTTCATAAACTTGAGTCGCATTTTTCCCTTTTTTGTAATAAAATTTCAGAATGTATCGAATTTCTTCGTTAGATTCACTCATTTTGGCGTACAGAAAAAACTGAAAAATGGCGGGAAAGTGTTTTCACTTTTCTTTTTCTTAGTGTCCTATATTTATTGATATTAAAACTAGCCAGATACAAAGAGTACACAATCAAAGAGATTTTTCTTTTAATTTTAGCTATACAAAATACGAAAAGACTGTTTCCCCGACTTATTATATAGGTACCATAGATGTTTGAACGGCGCTCATAAAATGGCACCAACTAAAATATAAAGAAAACATGAAATGGTGTACTTTCGAAAATATTTTTATGAGAATATTTAAGTAATTTTTGGAGTATATTAAAGGCACTGTAATAAACGATAATTTAAAAAGTTAGTAGTTAGCGCACTTGTCCTTTTCACTCTCACGAGCGTCCGTGTGAAATACGTACTACGAGTCTAATACGCTCCGTTGTGGTAAGTAATAAACTACAGACAAAAACTGCAATGTATAGTACATTGCAGTTTTTGTATGAAATTATTACAAAATATTTATAGGAACATTAATTGTATGGTCTGGTTTATTATTACGATGGCATATTAAATGCATGCACGTAAAGTAAGTGGAACTATGGAGTGCAACTATTTGACTCGATTTTTGGAGGCTTAGCTTTTTTAATGCTAATAGGGAGCTACTCAATTTTATATCAAACATAATTGTAACAATATAAGTGCATCTAACTATAAATGTACTTATGTATTGCGTGATGAGGATCTTCGTTATCATTATTTAAATAATCACGAATACACACGAGAACTTACGAAACTAATAATTGCTTTTCTCGCAGGCAAAAGTATATGGCAGTTAGTCTTGGAACAATTCGATGACCTTTTAGTCAAGATTTTGCTGTTAGCCGCTATTATTTCATTCGTAAGTATGATACAATACAACAGATATTAATTTGAGGATTATCATGCGGTAATTAAAACAAATCTATTATTTTCCAGGTTTTAGCTTTATTTGAAGAACACGAAGACGCATTCTCCGCCTTCGTAGAACCTTTCGTTATTTTACTGATTCTTATTGCCAACGCTGTTGTAGGAGTATGGCAGGTGAGAAAATGTTTAAATGAATAAAGGGTTTAGTATTGATATTTATTACCGCGAATACGGGTGCGTTATAAAGCTCAGATTCATTCATTTTACTACTATTTGTATCCCAACTTTTTTGTACTCGGTAAAAAGTGAACTTGCTAAAAGAACTCCATAAAATTTTGTTTTTGATTTATCACGGATTATCAAACAAAACCTGAATTATGAGTTTTTCATTCTTATTTTACCTGAACGTGTGTGCAACAGTGTCAACTAGCTTCTGCCAATATAAGTACATATATTTCTTATTATAGCAGGTAAAACAGAGTACATTTTAGCCACGCGGCCTGATAAGTACTATGCGTTAGCGTAGCATAGTCTTTAAGGTCTACTTGGATAACGTCTCTAAATCGCGACTGGTTCGGACATTAAAACAGATCTAGATAATAAATTACTTTATGCATATGTATAATTTTGCAGGAAAGAAATGCCGAATCCGCCATCGAAGCTTTAAAAGAATACGAGCCCGAAATGGGTAAAGTAATGAGAGGAGACAAATCTGGTGTACAGAAAATCCGAGCTAAAGAAATTGTGCCCGGAGATGTCGTTGAGGTGTCTGTCGGTGACAAAATTCCTGCCGACATTCGTCTCATCAAGATTTTCTCCACCACCATCCGTATTGATCAGTCTATCTTGACTGGTGAATCCGTCTCCGTCATCAAACACACTGACGCCATTCCCGACCCCCGCGCTGTCAACCAGGACAAAAAGAACATTCTCTTCTCCGGTACCAATGTCGCCGCCGGCAAGGCCCGCGGTATTGTCATCGGCACTGGACTCAACACTGCCATTGGTAAAATCCGTACTGAAATGTCTGAGACTGAAGAAATTAAGACCCCCCTACAGCAGAAATTGGACGAGTTCGGTGAACAATTGTCGAAAGTTATCTCTGTGATCTGCGTCGCCGTGTGGGCCATCAACATCGGACACTTCAACGACCCCGCTCACGGTGGTAGCTGGATCAAAGGCGCCGTTTACTACTTCAAGATTGCCGTCGCTCTGGCTGTAGCCGCTATTCCCGAAGGTCTACCCGCTGTCATCACTACTTGTCTTGCCCTCGGTACAAGGCGTATGGCAAAGAAAAACGCTATCGTAAGATCCCTGCCCTCTGTGGAGACCCTCGGTTGCACCTCTGTTATTTGCTCTGACAAGACCGGCACTTTGACTACTAACCAGATGTCCGTATCGCGCATGTTCATCTTCGAGAAAGTCGAGGGTGGCGACAGCAGCTTCCTAGAATTTGAAATTACTGGCTCTACTTACGAACCTATTGGCGACGTTTACTTGAAGGGACAGAAAGTCAAAGCTGGTGAATTCGACGCTCTGCAAGAACTGGGCACCATCTGTATTATGTGCAATGACTCGGCTATTGACTTCAACGAATTTAAACAGGCTTTCGAAAAGGTCGGTGAGGCCACCGAAACCGCTCTGATCGTACTCGCTGAGAAAATGAATCCCTTCAATGTTCCCAAAACTGGACTCGACCGCCGTTCCACTGCCATCGTTGTACGCCAAGAAGTCGAAACCAAATGGAAGAAAGAATTCACTCTTGAGTTCTCTCGTGACAGGAAATCTATGTCCACTTACTGCTCACCGCTCAAGCCTTCCCGCCTCGGCAATGGACCCAAACTGTTCGTTAAGGGAGCGCCCGAGGGTGTACTCGAACGTTGCACTCACGCTCGTGTTGGAACCAGCAAAGTTCCTCTGACCTCCACCCTGAAGAACCGCATCCTTGAGCTTACTCGTCAATACGGTACCGGTCGTGATACCCTCCGTTGTTTAGCCCTGGCTACCGCTGATAACCCACTTAAACCTGACGAAATGGACCTCGGTGACTCGACCAAATTCTACACGTATGAAGTCAATCTTACATTCATCGGAGTCGTAGGCATGTTGGACCCTCCCCGTAAAGAAGTATTCGACTCTATTGTTCGTTGTCGCGCTGCTGGTATTCGTGTAATCGTCATCACTGGTGATAACAAGGCTACCGCAGAAGCTATTTGCAGGTAACTGAAAACAGTTTTATTTCTCACTAGCTAAACCTGGCCACCCTTTGCTGAGGCTCAGTCTAATAATAATAATCAGGCGAGTAAATCAAAGTATATAGAAAAATATCATACATGTTGCTATGACAACCAATGTTATATCAACAATTGTCATATCAACGAAACTATCATCCTACTATCCTACTAATATTATAAACGTGAAAGTTTGTGAGGATGTATGGATGTTTGTTACTCTTTCACGCAAAAACTACTGAACCGATTGCGATGAAACTCGGTATGTAAATAGCTGGAGACCTGGATTAACATATAGGCTACTTTTTATCCCGATATTCCCACGGGATCGTGACTTACGCGGGTGAAACCGCGGGGCGCTGCTAGTAAATTATAATTTAATCTAAAATGGATAGAATTTTCGTATAAAAACTATTCACACTTCTGTTAAAATGCAATGTTGTGTAAAGATTTCAAGTCAATTTATCAAATACTGGGAATGAATTTATATATATATAAATATAAACCTTTAATAAAATTGTTCAAAATAGATTCACAAAATCCTATGTTAGTATTTGAATTTAATCTATTAAAAAATTTCAGACGTATTGGTGTGTTCACTGAGGAAGAGGATACCACTGGCAAATCCTACTCTGGTCGTGAGTTCGACGACCTGCCCGTCTCTGAGCAACGTGCCGCCTGCGCCAGGGCCCGTCTCTTCTCTCGCGTAGAGCCCTCCCACAAGTCTAAGATCGTTGAGTTCCTCCAGAGCATGAACGAGATCTCTGCTATGGTAATGATACATTTCATATTTTACAAACCAACGTTTTTAAATTTAATTGATGTGAATAGCAAGAAAGCTATCTATATTATTATATAATTAAAAAAACTTAATGTTAGTTGTAAATAAACAAAATTGTTACTTTGTAAAGGATATCTTCATAATTTACTAAAACATTATTCTCCAATATTATTGCATGTTTACACGTATTACATATTTGAACGTTCTGTGTTTACGTTAGGGCAGTCCTGTTTATAAACTGTGGCACTCGAAACTGATAATTGGGGCATGGTTGGAATTTGTAGGAATGTTTGAAGAGATGTTGACACGGTACGTTTGTTACATTACAGACCGGTGACGGTGTGAACGACGCCCCCGCGCTCAAGAAGGCCGAGATCGGCATTGCCATGGGCTCCGGCACCGCCGTCGCCAAGTCCGCCGCCGAGATGGTGTTGGCCGATGACAACTTCTCATCCATTGTAGCCGCTGTTGAAGAAGGCAAGTTTATTCAAATGCCATAACATCACTGTCTTAGTATGTTTTGTTTCCCAAAAATAACATCGATATACCACTCCACAGGTCGCGCTATCTACAACAACATGAAGCAGTTCATTCGTTACCTGATCTCCTCCAACATCGGTGAAGTCGTTTCCATCTTCTTGACCGCCGCTCTCGGTCTTCCCGAAGCTCTCATCCCCGTGCAACTGTTGTGGGTCAACCTGGTGACTGACGGTCTTCCCGCCACCGCCCTCGGTTTCAACCCTCCCGATCTCGACATCATGGACAAGCCCCCGCGTAAGGCCGACGAAGGTCTCATCTCCGGATGGCTGTTCTTCAGGTATAAATTAAAGGTTTCAGAATTTGAACCGAACGACACGAATGAACTTCAAAAATATTGTCTTATTAGTAAATCTTAACTATACTTTACCGCTACACTTTAGCTTTATATTGCGTCTCATATTAAGAGATATAAATGAATATGGTTTTATAAATATGATTTTTATAATCGGTACATCATTATTCTAAGCCCAAATTTTTAAACAAGTTTTTACCGTTATAACCGTCCGTGATCGCAGGTACATGGCCATCGGCGGATACGTAGGCGCGGCCACGGTGGGCGCGGCGACGTGGTGGTTCATGTACTCGCCGCACGGGCCGCAGATGACGTACTGGCAGCTCACGCACCACTTGCAGTGCCTCGGCGGCGGAGATGATTTCAAGGTTATTATTACTACTCATTTGTTTCTTGAACTACACTTTTCATTTACAGATTCCACTACACATTGGGAGAAGTTAAATCCTTTTAGATTTAAATATCTTATTAGTGTTTCACTTTCTGTTATTTTAGGGTGTCGACTGCAAGATCTTCACTGACCCTCACCCTATGACGATGGCTCTCTCCGTATTAGTAACGATTGAAATGTTGAACGCCATGAACAGTTTATCGGAGAACCAGTCTCTCGTCTCGATGCCTCCGTGGTGCAACATGTGGCTCGTCGGCTCTATGGCCCTCTCTTTCACACTCCACTTTGTCATTCTCTACGTAGAGGTCTTATCGGTAAGTTACGACGTAATTATTATTAAATTATACTGTAATGCTGACTAAGTAAGTCAGCATTACATTATTATTTAAGTCTTTGGCATCTGATTTTTTAATACATCTCGATCCCAATTAACAACCATTGAGCCAGCCACTGACGACAAGTCTAGTCCGTTTTTCTTTATATTTGTATAGTAACTTGTTATATTGGGTGCGTGGTATGTTCGCAGGCCGTGTTCCAAGTGACGCCCTTGTCGGTGGAGGAGTGGATGACCGTCATGAAGTTCTCGGTGCCGGTGGTGCTGCTGGACGAAGTACTCAAGTTCGTGGCGCGCAAGATCTCCGACGGTGAGACGCGTTCGCTGGTAGACTGGCTCCACGGCATGCAGTGGATTGTGCTCATGTGGGCCGTCTTCTTTGGCATCGTCATCTACGGACCCCTATAAGTTGGCCCGCCCCGTGTGCCGTGCCACCCCCCATTTGATCACATCTAATACCCTCCTACCGATTTCTGCGCCACCCACCCGCGATGTTTATGTTACAGTCAAAATATTCTGTTGCCTCGTTTAAATCGATGAGTAGCGAGTGTGGGTAGCGCACGGAATTACACTGTGGAAACCGATAGACTATGAGCTTTGCTCACCACAGTGACAGTATCTAACAGTTTGGAATGCTAATTCTGGCGCACATGGTGTGTGAAGTGATGCCCCTAGTGCACGTGTCCCAGCCGCGGTGATGGAGGCCCAGGACTGCGTGTAGTGACGTTCCCTGTGCCGAACGAACAAGTGAACTATATCCCGGACGCGCACTCGACTGGCGGTGCTATCGGCTCAAGGTTCCTGCGCCCGACGCACGGACATCTACGTACGTCGTCTTGTAGTGTTTCAGTACTGCTTAGGAGTAGATCTGAGAGGTGCGGCGGCCCTCCTTTATTTTGGCCGCCCTCTCTTGTGATTATGCATTTTGTATGTGCGAGACAATAAATTGTATGGAGCTCATTTTTTTTACAATGGCGTGAGTTCAACAAATATTTTTCTTCCTTTTACTGAGTACATATACATAATATTATACACTTATTTGATATGAAGTGGCTGTGAAGACCTTCATTATGAAAGCTAACTAACTGAATACCAAATATTGGTTTAATTAAAAAGTACTTATATTAGTTAGATATATTGCATTTGATGATACATTTTGTATACAACAATATCAGGTGAAGCTCCACATTGAACAGAATAATGAACTCGCACATAGCTCAGTACCTTGTCCTTGTGGACTACAGACATGTTATTAAGCATACTATTAATTAATAGTAATGTGCATTGTTAGCTTAGTGTAATTTATCGTAAGTGTATTATTAGGGACGTGGTTACGATTCTCTCAGCATAGGTAGTACTGTTTGTCTAAAGAATGTCTCCTCTGTCCTTTGCTCCTGTGCTCGCTTCCTAACATTCCTGTGTACTGTTTGTCTAAAGAATGTCTCCTCTGTCCTTTGCTCCTGTGCTCGCTTCCTAACATTCCTGTTTGCATTTCTGTTTTCTTTTGTCAAACTGGTTTGGTATTGAGAAGCCTCTTATTAATCTAAGCTAATATTAACAATGAATGTGTCCTTAGGCTGAATTAACCCGCTGAGTGGCGGTCATAGCGCCCAGCCCGCGCGGGTGTGGGATCGCTATTACCGCCATTTTGTCATTGTTTTAATTAATACATCGAATTATTTCATGTCAAGCCTTGTTTCAATATATTGATTAGATTATTTTTTTGTATTACTGTGTCTAATGTCTATTTATTAATTTATTTATATACTTCAAAATAATATATTGAAATAAAGCAAATCAATACAGTCTATGTATGTACCAACTTTAAATCAAAGAGTGAATGAACCTACATGGTATGCTACATTTATATATAATTACTTGTTATTGTAATATTTATTTAGTCTCTTTGAAGGGTAAAATGTAATGAGACATAATATATAATATCTAAGTTTCTGAAACAATTGAATCAAAATTTGTTCAACCTTAAGTGTGGTACAAGGATAGTACGTACATATGTATGTTTTTTTTAATAAATGATATAATATTGCATGGAAACATTGCATGGTTTATGATTTTGGGGAGTGCAGTTTTTTGTTTATAATGCATTAACAGTAATACTATAATATATAAATTATATACTTGTAAACTTTGTGTCCAAATTGAAAAATTTATTAATAACAACCGTTATCAGTCTGTATTTATTTTATCTGTTTTCCAGCAATACCAGTAATTTACACGTAACAATTTAATACTAGTTACACAGTTTTACAGTTAAAATCTTTATTTCGTAAATCCCTAAAAGATTTCATGACTACCTATTGCCTTTGTAAGTTTACACTAGTAAAGAGATAGAACCAAATACTGATCCCACATTTACACTGCACAATAAGGGCATGCTCAAAAACCTTCGCTGTGAATGTCCCCCAACCTTCCGAAACTGTTACGTTTGTCAGATTAACTTATTGAAATGTACAGTCGTTTATACATTTTACATATTAAAATAGTCAACAATTATTAATGTTTGAATTATTTCCCTGAAAATCCAGTAGCAAAACTACATGGCACTCCTTAGTATGATACGTAAATCACACACAACCCCTCATAAATAGTTTTACTCCATGTCCTTAGCACACATAATTGTTACTTGTTCTGTTCCCTGCTAACATGTTCTGAGTTAACAAGTTTTGCAAACGATGTTGAGTTGTAAATAAAATGTCTCACCAGTAACACAAGTTAATTATGAACATGAATTTTCAACTCGTAACTAGTGGAGACACCGTAACAGTCAGCTACTAAGTTAAAGAAGAACCTTATAAGTATTAACCAGCAATAAAAACAACAGAACATGAATTGCAAAACTTAGTTCCCCTTGGGAGCCACGACAGGTACGAGTCGTGACTCGCCCCGCACGCCCCCCGCATGCACTAACGTGGTGTTGTCGTTGTCTGCCCCCAGCCCAGCCAACGTGGAAGCTGTAAGCGCCGGAACAACGTCGCAGCGCCACTGCACGCACATATTCCATGAACACTCATTGTTTGTTGTGATCCCGCAGTGAAACTACACATTTAAAGTAACTACAACACGGTTGTGATAATCTGCATAAGATCTAGTAAGTTCGGACGGCAGCCCCCGGTCGAGCGTCCATGACACTAACACTCTCGTTGTTTTGCAGCGAACGAGGTGGTCATTGACAAGTGGTAAACGCCACCGATTCATAGTTCCTCACCCGCTTCTGTGCTACTTCTACCGCTCTCGTCTCCCGGTGTAATGTTAATTGGCTTTTAGATGTGTACGTAACTAAAAGACTCGTCACGTATGACTACGACTAGGCTAGGCAGGCCAGGGCCGGTGGTGGAGGAGAGGCGGGAGACGGTCGGTGCGGCGACGAGGCGGGAGCGGGGCGCCGCCCCCGTCACCTGCTCACCTGCGCTAGTTCACCAGAGGGGACATAATGTTGTTCATAATGTGTATATACTACAGTATGCTTAGGAGGTTTAATCAATTTGTTATATTACGTTGTTCTAATTAAAGACTTCATGGTGCCCGTCGACAGAAGCAGTGCAATAGACGAGGTGTACTTAAGTTGAGAGCACTCATTAATTTATTGTTATATTTTTATCTTATAATCTAGTTTGCTTATCTAGAGTCGAGTCATTTCTTAGTGCTGACGCCTCGACGAGCAATATGGTGTCTGTAAGGGAAGGATAATTACAAGATTGTCCAGTGTTTGGGACCTGAGTCCAAAAGTTTAAACATACCTGTACATTTTAATGTATTATTGTTTTGTACAATAAATCGTTATAAACGAAAGGACTTTTATTTGACATATATATAATTTCAATGATTATCGCTATCGTTCAAGGAAACTATTTTGCGGGAATAAGGCCCTCCCATAAATTTAGTATACGTTAATAGACGGCACCTTGTGTGCGAAAGAGATACCTAGCCTTTCACAACAACCTAGGGTGTGGGAAAGAGAAACTGGTTTGAAAAAAATAGTCTCCTGTCAAAATATTACCCGTTTTAATTTTGGTGTTTTCATTGTATTCTTTCTATATTTTAACCGATAAATGAAAAATGTGTCGTGATCTGTATTAATTTGTTGTCATGGGCGTAGCAAGGGTGGGCACTACCCACCCTAGAAAACTTGTTGCGCCCCCCCCTAGAAGAATCTTGTGTAGGTATATTACAAGCACAATACCTTTTCACAATCCAGCTGTTTTTTTTTTTACATTTAAACAACAAGTATACAATGCTACCAAAGTTAACTTCACGGTCATATTCTGAGGTAATACCACCGTTGAAGAAATACCTCCTTACATAATTTATAAATCTGAACATTGCGGGACAACATTGACTCGGCACTTTAGCTGTGAAAATATTATCTGCAAGATAAATGTCCCCAAATTCGAAAAAAAACATCGTTTCTCGATACATGAATGGAATGGCTAAGTTACAAAGAAAGCAATGGATTGTTCCTTAAAATACAAGTTACAAATTGTAGCTTAATTAGGAATAAGCGTGTAAATGTGAGATAAAGAAGTCGATGATTCTTAAAATAACTGTTAGAAGCTTAAGTACCTAAATACATTTTCTATGATTGTGTTAAGACTCGGCAAAAGGGTTGTAGAAAAAATATAAATACATATATATATATCGTCGCAGTCGTAGAAAAACGGCGGATTTGATTTTCTGACGATTTTTGTTTTTGACATAAGTCTACAGATAACTTTGGTAGTTTTCCAATTACAGAGCATAATGCGACTCAATGGCGCACAATGCCGAATTATGCTGATGCTTAATTGGAACGTGAATTAGTTTTCAAATACACCAGCAGAGTGCGCTAAGTTCAGTGTTGAAAAAAAAAATGTTTGTACCTTCATCCATACTTATATTTATATTTTAACACAGTTTGAATTAACTTTGATTATTTCAAAAAACTGCAACGAAACAAAAGCTTTAAAAAATTTTTCAACAATAAATAATGTTACTAACGATAATAATGTATAAATAAAACATTTCGATCAATGCCAACTTAAAGAAAAAACACTTGTTAATTTTCTGTCTCTTGGTATCGATTGCTCGCATCACGCAAAAGCAGTACCTTTTGAGAGTGCTCGATTGTGCGAAGCGTTGCTGATGTATTGAAACATTCAACGTTAAGCATTATGCCGCATAATGCGCTCTAGTGCTGTAATTGGAAAACCACCATTATACTTTATCATAAAACAAAACGTTTTTCAAAGCTTATACACAAAGTAACATTTTCAGATTTCATTAACTGAAACAGCCGTTTTCAAAATATTACGTTAAACATTATTTGAGAACTTTATAGATCACTCGGGTAAAACTACTAAATCCGTCGTTTTTCTACGACGATGAAGACATGTATATATAAAAATATTATTCTATTAGCGAATCAGCTGCCCCCCCTAGGAAAAATTCTTAGCTACGCCCATGTTTGTTGTGTTACATACAATGCGTTTCATTTAAATAAGAATATTCTTATTCAAGACCTCAATCTTACAACTTATTTTATTTAAAAAAGTGACTTGGAAAGTACGGTTTGCAAACAAATCTAATTTGCGTAACAAACATTTTTTTTACTTTTTGAAGTGAAACTTATTTAGAATCGTTGTGAATTTATGATTAGAAAATTTGATGAAACGACACTAAATAGAGATAAACTTAGTTATAAATGAGATTTAGCCAGCGAGAGAATGAGATAGAATACAAGTAGGTATATAGTGTTTCCTATAATCTTTGAATAGAGAGAAGAATATTCATAAATAGGATTTAGCCTGTGAGAGAATAAGATAGAATACTAGTATTCAGAATTTCCTATAATCTTTGCGCCTGCGTACTACGAAGCCATCAGATAATGCGTCATATCATTCACGTGTATCATTTTTGTGCATTTGCGTATTAAAATTAGTTGGTTAATTAATTTACCTATGTTAATTTTTGACCAAAAACTTATATATAAATTATCTAAAATTAAATTTATTAACATTAGTAAATTGTTTGTGTTGATTTTACTTTTTATTTCTCATTCTCTCGTATGCTACTTTTCTGTGTGAATTGCACACACACACTTTTTTAAAATTTTATTTACTATATAGTGACATTAGAGCCTATTCTATTGTACACTCACTAAACTAAAACCTGACTTAATTTCTTCATATGAAATCAACCTTGTCTTCTTCGTAACAAGGTCTATTTGTTACTGGCGTCTATTTCTCAGTCCCACTAAATTTCTCTAAAACCTGTCAACGTATACTCAATTTTATTTCTACGCAGCGGGAGTCCCCAGTTCAAAACGAACTAAGGTGACGTTATCTTAATTGACACCTACTACTATTACTAAAAACACAGAGCAAAAGAGATAGTATTCAACGGATGGCGGTTCCCGCTACGTGGTTTTAAAATTTATTTAAGAGTGTCAGAATTTGTCGACAAATAAATTGCTCATTTCGATAACGACATATTATGTTTCCTTCTTGTTCAAATTTTAAATAAGACCCTGTTTCGAAGTGTACAAGGTTTCCTTAGCAGACCCGTATACACTGGATACACGGTATATACACAGTGTAAATTTGGTGTATACTCAGTGTGGTGTATACTTAGGAGAATACGATAGGTATATTTGGTGTTCATTGATCACACACTGAGTATAGAATAAAAGTACACCCAATATACTCGGTGTGAACTCGAATCATATACCGCAAGTTTACACCGAGTTTACACTCAAATTTTTTTTCAGTCTCAATTAGGAAATTTTTTTAGAGGCTTACAAATACTAACGTAGACCGAAAAGTATTTCATAAGTGTGAAACACACACATAGTTTTCACTACCTACCTACCTACTGTTGGGAATCACATCACTACTCCGCGGGGACGGAAGAGACGAGAGGGGAGCGGACACGGCCTCTGGTGCACACTTACTGGCCGCAGTGGCCGCTAGCCAGTGCCAATGAACGCACGCACGTTCACCAAAATACCTCAAGTCGAACTAGACGCGCACGCGTTTCTAAGTACTTAATTAATGTAATACTCAAATTTACCATTTTACCAAGCCAGTCACTGTCATACTGCATTTTCATTACAACCTCAACACATGATGACCCGTGTTCAACATTGGTGATCCCAACGAAAAAGCGGTCCCCAGGCGTTCTTCGTTCTTTTAGCTTTTCAGCGGTATATTTAGCTGGTATACGTATACGCTGGTATGGTCACGTCTTATTGGTCACTTATAAAAATTTTCAACTTTTGGACTTTAAAAAATTCCAGCTCACGGGAGTTTAAACAATTCTCGGTGTATACTCGGTGTATATTCAGGGTGAATTCGACACATATACACTATGTACACTTGGTGTGTACTGAGTGTGTACGGATCCGTTAGGATTACATCTTATGTGAAGAACATTTAGTTAATTATAGTTTAAAGAGTGATGTAACATAATCGGCACCATTGTACATTTTGTAAGCAATTAAATTAAAATCGTTTGAAATATCACAGTTTTAATGAGTTTGGGTCAGAAGTCCTTGTGAATGATTTACTTGCATTAAATGTTAAATGATAGTTGACAAAACGTGGAATGTGAAAAGAAAAAGATGATTGCCTCATTCTTTGGACGGGCGGGTCATTTCCCAACAATCTCTCTAGAAGATAAAAGGACTGTTACTGCAGATTGGTATGTCCGTCATTGTCTACCAGTTGTCTCCTGTCCTGTGTCCTGTTGTGTCCTGATCCTCCTCCACAACGACAACGCTCCAGCTCACTCCGTCAGACGGACTATCGAATATTTGTCTATCGAAGGTGTGGAGCTAGTGAGTCATCCTCCTTACAGTCCCAACCTGGCACCTTGTAACTTTTTTATTTTCAAAAATAAAAGATAAACGTAGAGGAATTCGTTTTATGAATCCTGAAAATGCCGTGGCTGAGTTTGAAAAAGGCGTGGAAGAGATCCAGAAAGAAGAGTGGGCTCACTGCTTCAGTCAATGGTTCCATCGTATGCGACGGTGCTTAGAAAGGAACGGAGACTACTTCGGAACACAGGCTTCTATCATTCCGTTTTTTATTTTCTAAAAAAAATGGAAAGGCGCTACTGTAGATAAAGGGTATGAAAACATGAACTTAGCCATTATGGACTGAAGGAAGTTCGTTAAGTTGAAATATTACTTTTTTAGCTACTATATTTTTTAAATAAATTAACTATTCGTTTATTTCTTTTAAAAATGCGTGATTACAATACTGAACTTTCTCCTTCCTGATTCCCCTTCTAGCTACCTACGGTCTCGGTAGCGTCAGCAAGAGACACACTTGACCTAAGAGCAATAATTACCTACATAATATTATTATATAAGTTACTCTGTGATAATTACTGCTCTTAGCTTTTGACGGATATATATGTTTCATACACAGCGATTATCCTCCCTTCATAGATTATTAATATTATCTATAGCTGAGCCGCGCAACTTCGTCTGCGTTTGTAAATTTTCCCTGTTTTTGCAACATTTTTCATTGATGCTCCGCTCTTATTGGTTGTAGCGTGATGTTATATAGCCTATAGCCTTCCTCGATAAATGAGTTATCCAACACTATAAGAATTAACAAAATCCGATCAGTAGTACCGGAGATTACCCCGATTACATCCAAACTCACAAACTTTACCTCTTTATAATATTAGTATACGAGTAGATAGAGGATCCGATAAGTTCCAATATGTTCCAACCGCGGAGCAGATACAAAGGTTCCAATGCAGTTGGGAGTGATAATATCAGACGTAATAATATGATACCTGCCAATCCTAGAAGAAATCATAACCGTCCTTACCCATATTTAACTTTTCATTAAAAATTGGAAGCTTTCCTACAAATAAGTTTTGTTATGAAATAAATAACTTAGGTATGACTTTTGATAATTTAAAGTGCGTTCTGCTTTAGTTAATCATTGATCTGCCTGGGTACACCGTCCTTTAATTTTTGAGTGTCTACGTAAATATATTGCAGTCTTTTCTGTTAAACATTACAGTCGCAGTATCGTCAGCGTATCACAATACTTTTGCATTGACTAGTTGCATGTAAAGCAAACCGTTACATTACACATGTCATATCAGGAAGAGGGTAGGCCCAAGTACACTCCCTGAGGAACACCGAAAAAAATACTGCAGTACTCAGTTTTATGCATGCCTATTTAAGCACATTGTTGTCCATCGGTTAAATAATCTTTAGAAAACGGTAAAGGTTTTTATCTTATTCCCGTCTGCTTATGATTTTTGGGTTCATTGAAGTTCGACACTGTAGTTCCAACTCCAGCAAATGCTTGTTTACGACCAACTTGTTTATATAACGTTTTTTAACAGCCAAAATATGTACTTAGAGCTAATATTACTTTTGTCTGCCTGACAAAGGAACTAGGTACCACAGTTGCAGTAAATCATAAACACTAGATGCCTTAAGAGAGATATTGTTGATGACATGATAGATCAGGGGAAATTTGCAACTTACCCTTTGGTAAAATTCAAACTTCGGAAACTACATGCACCTCAAAGTGATTCAGTCTTATTCGAATTTAGTTTCTGTCCATTGCTAGTTAGGTTTACAGCTTGTCTAAACGGTGTTCTGTGCCAGATCGTGTCCGCCACCGAAAGAGAATCTAGAGACAGCGAATCACTACCTGATTCTCTGTCCGTGCCCGTGCTAGGTAATTTTTATAACAGTTTTCTTGCAACTTGCAAGCCTCGCAACACCAAAGAGCCGGCTTTGCCGGTCGCGATTATGGTTTGATTGGTTTGGCCGGATGGCCAACAGCAAAAAGTGACTTTTGGAAATACTTGGACTCTGAAATTATTTAAAAAACGTCCTTTAAAAAATGTGCAATATAATTATTTATTTACCAATATACCCGTTTATTAAATAAATAAATACACGGGCAAAAGGGCAACACTTATCTCAGTGTCATATTTTTAGATTGTTATAATATTGAGCACCAGTGTCTGTTTTTGGTCCTGCATGGCCTTTTTCAATCGAATTTACAGTGAGACTGAATGAAATATTTTGAGTACAATATAAACTAGAAAGAGTAACAACTGTTTTCAAACTTTATGTATTTCAAACAGTGAATATGCTAAGAATAAGTTGACAACTACTAGTTATGGATGCGTCCAAGTCCGTTACAAGTTTAATAAATTTGCCTTATGTGAGTGTGAGAAGTTAATGTGTATAAATTAATATTTTTTATATTTTACAGGGTCGACCTGGATCTGCCCCATAAAATGGCACACTTAGATATAATGGAAATCGATGAATCGAATACTGAAGCGGAGGAGAGTAAATCTCAAGTGCCTGAATTAACTTCTCGAGTATTAAGAAAACGAAAATCTATTATGCCTGAAACAAGTAAATCTTCCAACCGCAGAGTTAGCATGAAGCCTAGTAAACGCATTATGACAGAAAACGCAAGTTCTAAACAAATTGAAGCGTTGTATCTCAACAAAAAAGTTAAATCGTTGTCACAGACTCTTGAGACAATTTATGAAGAGCCTAAGAGTCAGAGCAATGAGACTGAGGTATTCATAGGAGGAAGAAAGGTGAAAAGGCTGCTTACATTTCAGTTAGGTAATCAATACACTAAAGAAAAAATTAAGAAGCGTAGAGCTAAGATTAAAAAAATGTTGGGCAACAAATCATTTTTAAATAGAAAAAAAATACCAATGCAAGTATTTCTCAAAACAATAGAGTGTCTGGAGTTAGATGAAGTGGTACAAACTGAAACCTTACTGCCAGCTAAGGGTAAAGATATGTGATGTATTTCTATAACACTTGTTTACCTATGGTAAGAATTTCCTGAGTCGTAATTTAATAGAAAATAAATTTCATCATAACAATTTTTTCCTTTATAATTTATTGGACCTCTCCTAATACGAAATAAGTTTCAAGTATTGTTCTAAAGCATGGCTCTGTACATTGCATGATAAACTCCATTATTCTCTATTATATAGTACCAGGGCAGTATAATTAATTTGCTTTATTTATTAACATGACTATTTAGTGACAAGTGTAGTTAACAAAATGGTCTTGGTCATCATGGCAACCAAACAGATTTTAATATAATAAAAAATGCAAAGTAAAATGCAAGTTAGTGTGTATTTATTAGAAAACTTAACTATGAGATTCAATGAAGATTCATTTTTACATGTGTTTTCTTATTCTATCCTAATTAGGTCTTTATTACACAGGTAGTTGATGTGTCAGGGCAATTCTCATACTCTTTAATAAGCCCTGACAAAGTAGCTTTTTCATTCAAATTTAAACATATACAGCGAGGCTTCTCAACTCCTGGAGAATACAGTTGTCTCGGTACTCCTGTCCAACTCCTTCTTATACCACCACTGGAAAACAAAATAACTTGTATGCTAGTGTTCACAAGTTAAAATATTTCCCTATATAAATTACAATACTATATAATATATTTTTTTTTTTTTAAGCTATGGACATGTCATGTAAAAAAAAAATGATAAAAGGAAATACCTAGAAGTTGTGCACCATACTTTAGTGCCCTCAGCTTCACTCCAAGCTATATTACATGGTGGATACTTCAAATCCTCCTGCTTAGCATTTGCTTTGTCCATTTCACATTGTTTTAACTTATTCTTAAACTCTTTTGTGTAAACAGTCTCATCTCCATTACTATCATAAAATCTTCCTGCCAGGACACCTGTATTGAAAATATACTATTTATTTTACCAACAGGAAATCCACTAAAATCACATTTGGATTCTATATCATCTTTACGTAGAAATGTAATGGATTCTTTAGAAATTATCTTAGAATTTATAATCTATTTTGACAACAATAGCTTAGTACTGAAAATCTTAATAAACATATATGTATATTAACTAATATTATAAATGTGAAAGTTTGTGAGGATGTATGCATGTTTGTTACTCTTTCACGCAAAAACTACTGAACCGATTGCAATGATACTTGGTATGTAAATAGCTGGAGACCTGGATTAATACATAGGCTACTTTTATCCCCATATTTCCACGGGGTCGGAACTATGGGGGAATATGTATATAAATAGAAAAGAAGATTGTACACTATACATTGTTGTGTATCCTGCATCCATTTTAGATATATAGGGAGTAGAAAAATCACTGAGAAAGAAAAGCTGATGATTAAATTAAACAATTAAGAATACAAATTAAAAGAGGCTACTCAATTAACTGTTTTTAATCCTTCTGAAATACTGCATTTGTATAATTGAATTATTGTACTGTTATGCATGGGTGCTGCGCTGAGGATACCGCACTCCACACTCTAGTGGAGTGCCCTGCATGGACGCAGCAGCGTGCTGACCTTGCGACGGCCATAGGTATGGGTAGCCTCTCACTGGAGACCATGATTATGTCCATGGTCCAGAGCGAGAGAGCGTGGGATTCCGCCGCCTCGTTTTGCGAGGAGGTAATGTATGCCAAGGAGGCGGCGGAAAGGGAACGGGAGAGAACTAGTACTCTCCCATCCCGCAGAAGGCGCACCAGGCGCCGGAGAGAACAAGTGGATCTCCGGCCTCCATGAGCGCTTGCCTGGGGGCGACGGACAGGGTTATCCGGCGCCCTAGCAGAAGCAGGCCCGAGACGGTGGCGCCGTGTTCCGCGCGTGCCTCTCTTACTGATAGGGGACAAAATCCCCCACAACACAGTGGGGTCGCCTGTTGTTTAACAGGCGGCCAAGTCTGCCAGGGTACACAGGGATTTCCTTCTAAGGGTACACCTGAGGCCCTGGTAATATGGACTGTGATGGAACACCGTGTGGTTTTAGTCGGTTCGAGTCCGACATACCACCCTACCGCTTAGCCCAGGTGGGGTGACGACCCGTGGGGGTTTCCACACGTTAAAAAAAAAAAAAAAAATGGGTGCTGCGCTATGTGAAAAGATTATTCATGCTTCACTCCTCTTGGTCTTATGGAGGTCTAGAGGCTAATCAATACATCACTGTATTTATTTTACTTGAAGACTCACCAACTTCAGTATACTTTTGTTTAAATGTATTCCTCCAATGAAGTAATGTAAATAACTCGTTGCAAGATAAATTCATGACATGGTCCTTGTCTTGGCTTTCATCTTTAAAGTCACCTGTAACAAGTGCTCTGGATCCATCTTTACCTATAAATATGTTCTTTGTAATAAATTTTATATACACTTGTATATCATTTTATAATTAATTAAAATATATATAAGTACACTAGCAGCCCGGTACGTGCTTTGCTACGTATAAAGTGAATATATCGACCGATTTTGTGCAAACTTCACATAAACCATCTACTAAATAGTCCGAACAAAGCCTAAACATTTGGTTTGGATAGGTGATCCCGTTCTTGAGTTATAAAATTACAACAAAAAGTGGCATTGATTTTTATATATATTGATAATAATATAAACATGGCAATATGTATACTTTTTAATATGTTATGGAACTGTAAACAGAGTTCAAGGCGCAATGATTTCTGTTTTCAAAAAGTGTTAATAAATTATATTATATAGTAAAAATACATTAATTAATACTTGTTTCTTTCTGAAAACAGAATGTTTCTTGCACAATTAAACATGCAACATTTCACCTAGTAGAAGTACTTTTACTACATAACTAGCAACCCGCCCCGGCTTCGCACGACATCTTCAACAATCATCAACATATTTCAATCAATTTACACAAAATCTTAACAAATTATACACCTAAACCTTCCTCATGAATCACTCTGTCTATTAGTGAAAACCGCTTGAAAATCCGTTCAGTAGTTTTTCAGTTTATCGCAAACAGACAGATGCGGCGGGGGACTTTGTTTTATAATATGTAGTGATATCTAATATCATATATAGTAGGATACTAAGATTTATCAATCACTATGTAGTAAGGATGTTGTTTTAAATACAAAACTTAAAAGCATTGAAATTAGTTTAAGTTTACCTATGAAATAATGATATCCGCTTCCTTTCTGATAGTGTTTCTTCCCTTCTGTTACATCAAAAACTACACCTAAAACTGCTAAATACAGGTTGCTATGTGCAACTCCATTAAATTGTGCTAATTGTTTTTCTGAATAAACACCTGTTTTAACTTCAGTCTTAAAAGTATTAAAATATAATGTTAAATCCTCACGGTACAATATTGCACATAGTATAACTGCTACAGCTATTAATATGTTTTTAAAACTTAACATATATTTTAGGACCATTATGAGATGATTAAGTAACTTTTTAGTCACCAAAGATGTATACACATAAAATAATAAGAGCACCCAAATTTGAAAATTGACCTACTTCAGCTATTATAGAATCATTTTAAATTCGGTGGTAATTAATTCCAGGCAAATGGTTACAAAACAGTCATATTTAGATGTTATTTTTGATCAGACTCGAAACTTTACTGATTACAGGAATGGCTACAATAAAACTAAATAGCAAAAAAAGAAGTAAACAACTTAACATTCACCGTTACTTCAGTGTAGATGGAAACGATTGTACAATTGTAAAGTAAACAAAATTATTTAGTAAACACTAATTATATATCGTTAAATTATAATCACAAATATAATTATATGTATATATTCTATCAGAAAATACTAGTATAAATATCATCTAACATGGAGATCTAACAAACAGACAGCTGACAGCAGACGCTAGTTTTTTATAGGTGTACTTCTACGTGAATTTCACGAAACAAAACGTAACTAGTTACTTGAAAGGCGTCACAAGTTTCGAGAGCGAGTAATTTTCGTAACTGGTTTTTTGAAGTGAAAACTTCTTTAGCGGCGCTGGGCACTTTTTAAGATGGGTAAAAAATGTTAAACTCGCGTCAGATTTCAGGATCACGTGGACCCTGATCGAAAATGTATGGAAAATGTGTCCGAGTGTAAAATATTTAAAAAAAAAAATATTTTAATGACGAGACCGAAAATTCTTAAGACGGAGGTGAGTTTCTTATACTTACAAGTACAGCGTCAGAGAGACATGGAGAGGGAGGGAGAGAGTGTGAGGGCAAGCTGGGTGAGTAGGAGTAGAGAATCTAGGGAGGGAGAGTGGGGCGAGACGGCGAGTGGGGGTAGGGAATCTAGGGAGGGAGAGCGGGGCGAGTAGGGGAGTGGGTAGAGTGAGGGTAGGGAATCTAGGGAGGGAGTGTGGGGGCGAGTGGGAGTAGGGAATCTAAGGAGGGAGAGTGGGGCTAGTGGGAGTAGGAAATCTAGGGAGGGAGAGTGTGAGTGTGGGTAGAGTGGGGCGAATAGGGCAAGTGAGGGGAGTGGGACTAGGGAATCTAGAGAGGGAGAGTGGGGGCGAGTGGGAGTAGGGAATCTAGGGAGGGAGAGTGTAGAGTGTGGGGGCGAGTAGGAAGAGTAGGAGTAGAGAATCTAGGGAGGGAGATTGGGTGACGAGAGTGGAGAGAGAGAGAGACGCTAATAATACATGCATAGATCCACTAGAGGGTGCTAATCTAAACATTAAGTTGTGTCTCTTTATTAATTTATGTCACCAACCTGTTAATGTGACGTTTTAAGTTCGTCGTATCGTTTAAGTTTACACTTCTGTCGCCTGTCCCATGACTGCCTCTTTTTTTTTTTATAACTATGATTATGATAAAAATATAAATGCAGGCCTATTTCGTAGTTCAATCGATTACAATTCAAATGATTTAAAATATTAACATTGTTTACCCTTCACATATTATCACCATCAAAAATTACCTATTATCTTTACGAACAGAAGAAAGATCTCAATATTAAATGTTAATGTTATTCGTCAACGAACCAAAACAGTTATTTGTTTTTTAATCGAGCTATATAACAGAATCGCTAAAATTTATATGATAAAGTCAAAATAAAACCAGCCTATACTAATTTCTAAAATCATATTCATAAGTGCATGAAAATTATATGCACTCTAGTAACACTTATGCTATTTTTAACCGACTTCAAAAAAGGAAGAGGTTCTGTTTTCTTGTATGTACTTTTTTTATGTATGTTTACCGATATTTCAGATTTCTGTCATCCATGGACCGATTTCAAAATTGTTTTTTTTTGTGTTAAAGGGTATGGTGGTCCCCCTCCAACGGTAGTCCCATTGTCACCAATTCCAGATCTGATGATGGCATCTCAGGAAAAACGAGGGAAATCCATAGAAATTAAGGACAGATATAGTGTGTTTGTTGATTTTTCTTGAAATTAAGCAATACTAACGTTTAAAATGATGAATTTTACTGTTATTAAACGACTTTAAAAAAAAAGCAGGAGGTTCTAAGTTGGGCTGTGTGTCTTTTTTTTATAACTTATTCAATCAAATGCATCAAATTGTTAGACAAACTAAAAACGTTACGACTTTATCTAAATAAGGTATCGGGCTTAATAAACTAAATTTAATTTAATCTAACGTGCTGCTGTTACTTAAATTACAGTATGTAATGTTATAAATACCGTATCTATTCAGTACGTAGCTTACACTAAACAAGGAAAAATAAACACTAAAAATCAATTTCTAACTTAATTGAAAAGACTACATTCATGTGATACTTAAAATAATAGGGAACATTATAAAGGCACTAGGTACCTACTGATCTGTTTGTAGTCTGCGCTAAGCTAAATAGGTATTTTATAGATAGGCTAGGTCGACCACGGCCGCACATATGGTAAATAACGTGGTTACCACAATCGTTAGTTTATTATTGGATTTAAAAGTAGTTATTCGGTTATATGTTATGTGGCAAGTTATTGTAACTAGCGATTGAAATACCTCCACATCTTGTTTTTTGACAATTTGAGAAACTAGAGATGAGGCCTATTTATTAATTTGGGTTTGCGAATTAGGTATTTCTCCATAGAATGAGGATCAGTCACATAACAAAATATTAGATTTCTAAATATAAGAGCGTATACGCTATAACATTCTGATCATTTCGTTTTTTAAATGATTCAAATCCAACAAGAAATGACAAAGTTTTTAAATTTTTCTGTTCGGCTATTTCGAAACGCTTGCTCGGAGCTGCGCTTGGTATGATGACGTTACACGTCGCGAATCGCGCTCTCCACTCGTGCAAAATCGCTAGTTTAGTCAGTTTGGTTCAGATTATTCACCATTTCGCTCATGTCGTGGTATGCTTAGATTATATATAGGTCCAGATACCGTGACTAGTACAAAAGTCACCGTTTACTTTGAAGCCACTTTTTGGTGCTGTGTGAGTTAACCCCGCCCAACGCGAGTGTCTATGTACAATGTTTATGTTTGTGTGCATTGACGGTTTTACTACCAGTGCATAGAGGTTACCCCAAAATTCAGGGACTTTTTTATTAAACATATTTTTTTTTTGATGTAAGTAATATTAAATAAATACATTTTGAATGTATTTAAATCAGTTACAAATATTCGTTTATTTCATTTTTTCGTTTTTTTCATTTAATTCGTTTAGTTAAAAAGACAAATGTAAAATAAAACTACTTAGTGGGAACTATTTATTTATCACAATATTTTTTGGTTTGTTTTCAAGACTTTTTTTTTAGAGTTTTCTCCTTAAGAATCGATTTTCATATTAGGCCGTATGAAAAAAATATGAGAATAAGAGTAATTTTTTTTTATGGTAAATGTAACATAAAAGCTCTTTTGAGTAATAAAATTAAATGCAACTTTATTCACAGGAACAGAGTAACAAAAGGTATTTTGATAAAATAAAGTAAATGTTTTGCCTTGTTTTGTAGGACTTGGATATATATATATATATATTTTTATAAAGTATCAAGAAACTAGCAAAATTTTACAAGTCCTAAGTCCTCTATAGCTGTGTTCGTTAGGAGTAGTAATAATAAGTTATAATACGAGTACAAACCCACAGCTAAAGTATCGTTTGACGGACACATTGAACTCCAGGTGCTAGAGTTTAGAAATTAAGAATATTTGAAGGATTCCAGTTTCGCGAACATTAACGTTAAGCATATTTCTCGTCTTTCTATAAATAACAAGTTTGGCAAAGAAAAATATATATACTGCTAGAATGCGTTATGGGTAAATGAAATTCACGTCCTGGTAACATCTTTAGTAATGGCGTCGTAATTTTATTAATTTCAAATTTTGTTCTATTGTTTATAAATAGAATACTTACATATGAAATGTGATGTTCGGACACTTAAGATTTTTTTTTGTATAATTTTTACAGAATGTGACATCACAAGCAGGCATTTTTAAATATTATAAGTAGCGACTCGAGACGTACTTCAGCGGCGAACGTTCGCTCGCGTGTGACGAGTGAGACGCTTATATTTATATTAGACGCTTGTATTTTTTGGCTTCAGTTTTGAGGCACGGATTAGGCATCTGGACCTATATATAATCTAAGGTGGTATGTTAATTATTTAGATTTAGTAATTTGATGTTATATTATTAGTATAACAGTATTTATATTGATAGTGAGTATCTATTGATATCTAAATAGATACGAGTAGGTAGCTACCTATTATGGAGGTCGGTTTTGTAGGGATAAAATGAAAAGGTAAGTAAGTCTATACCTACCTACTCCTACTAAGTACCTAAAATATGTATCTAACCACCTACTTACCCACTTTAACTGCGTGTTCTGAGGATGAGATGTTTCTGGATTATTTAAAATTTTAAATCATTCAAATATTATCTCTAACAAGTGCAAAGCACAAACCGAACACCATGTTTTTCGCAGGAAAAAGAAAATGCTTGTTTTGCGTAGCGAGACCTCAGTTTGAACAAGATAAATCTTTAGCTATACACGAAGTTGACTATGACGAAAACTTTTGTTTGACCATTTCATCCGAATGGGAGGATACAAATAAAACAATACTTAACAGTCAGTAACGGGCGTCGGGCGGCAGCCACGCTTTCACACATAATCACAGATCGCTTTTATCACATGACAAAATCACCTGCCAGGCTCAGGGCACTTTTTTTATGGTATAGGGGGCAAACGAGCAGATGGGTCACCTAATGGTAAATGACTACCGCCGCCCATGGGCACCTGTAACTCAAGAGTCATAAGTGCATTGCCGCCCTTTAAGGTGGGAGTAGGGGGAGAGGGGGGACGAGTGGGAAGAGTGGAAGGACGGGAAGAGGGAAGGGTTAGGGCCTCCGGTAACCTCACTCACGCGGCAAAAAGCAATGCAAGCATTGCTTCACTACCGGTTTTCTGTGAGGCCGTATCACTCTGGTCGAGCCGGCCCATACGTGCCGAAGCATGACTCTCCCACGAACAAATCTCTCTCGAAAAATCCTCTCTGTAACATCGCGGTGGTGGTCTGAGCACAGCCCTAGGCTCGAATATCCTTGTGTTCGATTGTTTATTTGAGTAGGTAGGCATGAATAAACGAACATCAAAGCTATCCTCGGAAATTCAAATGTTATTAAGAAATGATAGAAACGATGCACAATACGTAGGTATATTATACTCTATACGGTCAGTGGATCTATTCGTGAATTTTAGCTGTTTGACATGCGCAGTGCAGCTTTTTCATACTAAATTGTCTACTGCGCATCGAAACTGCTAACTTTACGAATGAGCCAATCATTCGTGGCACTAGACCCGTTGACCATATTGTACCTACTGATATTAGGTAGATACTCTAGCTAGGATACTGTAGGTACCTACTTACGTCAAAATGATCTTCGCAACAGTACCTATAAACCACTTCGGCATGACAGAGGAGTTTTGTCATCTCTCCGCATTGCTTTACACCATTTTTTTTATTATTTGTGCATCTTTCGGCACAGTGCATTAACACTTGTGTTTTTGAATTTTGGGACAATGCAATACTTATCTGACGGCATTATCACTTTAAAAATAATCTGAAAAATCAGCAATCGTCAAGTCGTTGTACTAACTGCGCTAGACTAAAAGCTTACCAAGCTGGCGACGCGAAGGCGACCCGCCACTTTTGCCAATACGCGATGAATGACGTCACACCGTTCACGGCCTTTCTGGCGAGCGTTTTTTAAGTTGGTGCACTAAAATCTCTGTATCTTGGTCATTTTTGATCCGATTAAAAAATTTAAACACAGTATTTATTGTTTTTTTTATAGCTATAAATCTGCATACTTAACAAAAAACGTGATTGATCCTCATTATGTACTTAATCCACCGTGTTCAGTCAGAAAAATGTTTACCTATAAACAGTTATGTTTATCTAACATCACTCAATTTCTAGCATTCCTAAAACGAGATCAAAATAAACATCTATATTTTGCCAACTTGGTAACAGCACTACTTGAAATATCTCGGCCGGGTTGAAATTCACATAAATATGAGCGATGTGACAACTCGGTAAAAACATGACTCGAGTTAAATCGAGTTCAAATTTATGTAATTCGAATGAACTCGAGTTACGCAATTCAAGTTAGCAGGACGATGCTGAAACCTGAGTGTTTTCAATTATTTGTTGCAAATTACTTTTTTATATATGTTATGGACCAAGTGATTAAACATTGCACTATTCATAATTCCCGGGCAATGTGAATAATGACAAGTAAATTCAGTCTGTGTGATTAGTAATTTGATAAACTTCGATGTTTGTCGCATTGCTTGACCATTATGAATTTTGCTACACAACTGTGAAGCAAGTTGATAATAAAGCCAATTAAGGTATATTAGGCAGGACGTTAGGATAAAAACATACATGGAAGGACAATGATCATTAGAAAAGACATGCTGCTGCAGAGCGCAGAAGTGTTTTCTATTCTGTTTAGAATTCATAACTTATATTGTTTACATCTCGAATCTCTTTTTCTCCCTCTAAATCTCTCTTTCAAAGAGTAAAGTAAGAGTAAAAGTAAGAGTTCTAGAATACAGTCGATGTGGGTGACAGATGTAGTTATTGCAGTTAAAAAAAAACTGGAGCCCAAAATGCCACCAAAGTAATAACGGCGTGTTATATCATCTTACCTCTCTGAGGCTAACGGTTAAATGAGATATCGGAGTGGAACCAAAAAAAAACCACACGATGCAAATGCTCTGTCACAAATACTCAAGTTTTTCTTGTTAAATAGAAGTTTGTTTTACCTACTATATTGATTTTATAATAAAAAGGTATAGTATCATATAAACAATAGGGAATATGCATGACATTTATTTACTAGTAAATAATTATGTGCAACAGTCAAATTATACTTTATCAATGCTCATGGGCAAGGCAACGGATTCGGGAAGCGTACAACAATCGCTGGGCCGACATACCTGGCTGCAGACAATTTAAACTGGTGCTGACGGAGGTCTCACCACCTTTAACTTGCTGATTGCTCAGTCTCAACCGACTCGACATCACGATAGTTATAGGAACCATTACGAGCCACCTACTCTTAGACCGGCATCTATTCACCATGAATGCGACAAACAGCCCTCTAAGCAGAGGATGTGTTAAGGTGGAGGAAACGGCCGCCCACGTTATCCTGGAGCGCGAGGGAATGGCCACACAATGAGTTAATATCCTTGCGGGTGTGAGGTCACTCTTAGAAGCCTGTGAACGCCCCAGAAGGCTTCTGTGCTTCTGGAAGGAGCTAGGCTGTCTCAACTAGTCAGCCTTATCTGAACACATAATGGACCGCCTATGAGTCTAAATGCGGCACCAGAGCCCTATACCAATACCAATATATGCTTTATTAACTAAACGTAGTAAAGCATTTAGAACTCAATTTTATTTGAGGGGCTGTAGCAACGTCTGTCCGTTTGGCTTATAACTAGTAGTTGTAATTATTCACTTCTATAAAACTTGGGTGCTTCTTTTTAACACGATTCATTAAAGTGTTCATAATTCCGAAATATTTAAATGTAAATCTGAAAACAGTTTACATTTAACATGATCGCTCACTGGCGATTCAAATACATCCCAAACAAAAGATTTTCTTTTAGGGCCCGGCATTACTAAAAATAGAAATAGATGAAAAATCCTAACAATTAGCAAAAGCAACCAAAACAATAACAACTAGCAAAACATATACACTAACAAACAGCTGATAACCAATATTGTGACATTTAATACATTTGTAACTTGTATAGTGAATATGGCTTGAAAAGGTCTGGCATACTTCTTTCGTATCATAGTCGGCGACATTCGGTAGAATCACTTTGACGGAAACAAAGCGTGCAAACACCGCCCGAATCGTGTTTTCTCTCTTTCACTTGGTTTGTTCGTGTAATCAGAGTTAAGAATAATCTGAGTCGAGTTAAATCAAGTTAAGCGTAACTCTAGTTAGTAATTCGAGTTGACACATCTCAGGAGCAACCAAAGAGTAAAGTAATAATAAGGAACCAACGCTGAACCTATAAAGCGAACTATTTTTGCAAAATATTTATTATTATCCTATCAAAGTTATTTTTATTATTTGCAATATTTGTTTTAGGTTTATGCGATTAATGTTGATTGACTGAAAAATAGAATGAAGATATGTACTTTTCTTTTGTACACCAAAATGAAAGTAAACCTGATTTACCAATCAAGATATTTTTCACGGGCTGCATACAGAAGAGTAGTTGTTACTGGACTGGGGATTGTTTCTCCTTTAGGAACAGGCACTGAATTGGTGTGGCAGAATTTATTGAAAGGAAAATGCGGTATAGTCAGCTTGCAAGGTGATGCTTATTCGAAGTTACCGTGCAGAATAGCTGGTATTATACCTTTGGATGATGATAAAGTATCAACAGCCTTATCAAAGTCAAATTTAAAGTCCATGGCTCCTGCAACATCGTTGGCTCTTGTTGCTACATCAGAAGCACTGATAGATGCTAATTGGTTACCAAAATCTGATACCGATAAAGAAGCTACAGGTGTAGCCATTGGAATGGGTATGATTGATTTGAAAGATGTATGTGACACAAATGATGCTTTAAAGTTAGGTTACAATAAAGTTAGTCCTTTTTTTGTGCCAAGAATCTTGCCGAACATGGCAGCAGGACATATTAGTATTAAGTATGGGTTTAGGGGACCCAATCACTCAGTTTCAACTGCATGTGCAACAGGTGCACACTCAATCGGTGATGCTAGCCGATTTATTAGGCATGGGGATGCTGACGTCATGGTCTGTGGAGGAGCTGAGGCTTGTATAAGTCCACTTGCCATAGCAGGATTTTGTAGATTAAGAGCACTAAGCACATCATTCAATATTGAACCATCTAAAGCTTCAAGACCATTTGATAAAAAAAGAGATGGATTTGTAATGGGAGAGGGAGCAGCAATCTTAATATTAGAGGAATATGAGCATGCAATAAAAAGAAATGCAAAAATATATGCAGAAATATTAGGGTATGGGTTATCAGGTGATGCTGCACATATTACTGCACCTAAAGACGATGGAAGTGGTGCAATGTTATCAATGAGTCGTGCATTAAGGGACAGTGGAATTGATAAATCTGAAGTTACATACATCAATGCTCATGCTACATCCACACCCATAGGAGATGGTATTGAGGCTACGGCTATTAAAAAATTATTTAATGAGCATAGTTCAAATTTATTGGTTTCCTCTACTAAGGGTGCCCATGGACATTTGCTAGGAGCAGCAGGCAATTTAGAAGCAGCTTTTACTGTACTAGCCTGTTATCACGGAGTCTTGCCACCTACAATAAATTTGGATGAGCCCGTCGATGACTTGAACTATGTTATTGAAAAGCCAAAATCCTGGGAAGCAAAAAGAAGAATAGCATTAAAAAATTCCTTTGGATTTGGTGGTACTAATGCTACATTATGTATCGGACAATGCATTTAGATAAACTGTAGACATTAAGAATCCACAAGTATATATTTTTATGAATGAAAATAAAACACATTATCACTGTATTATATAGTATATTTAAAACTGAGTTTACAAATGTTTTCTGACTTTAATAACAATGGCGAAATAGCCCCAAGGTAACTTTGACCTCTTGCTTTCCCAAACTTTTGATAACAAGCAATAGTTCATTGTGTACCACATAATATTGAGTCACGTAAAGCATTGAAATAAAATAATTTGATCAAAAAATGCTACTTTAAATATTTCATTACTAAGCCTTCTAACAATTTAAATAGTAAATATATTAAATGCTGGTTTTTATCCAGTCAATCCATTGTATGATGGGAATCATTCAAACTTGCACTTGCAATTCTGTAATGGTGTGATGATGGCCACTGTGTCAATAATATTGTTAACACAAACATTTTTAATAAGATTTAAGGATTTACAACCTGCCAATGTAGCCAAGTGCCAAACTATTAATATGGCTATTTTGATTACAAATTGACTTCAGATTAAAATGCCATATTGTAAAGGACATTTATATCTCAATTTTGTACCTCTCCAGTCTAAGAAATATCAGTCTACTCATAACACACGGATTTCTTCATTTTAATAATTTTGAGTATTCAATATACACAAAAACATTTCACCCCAGATACAAGGTAAAAAATATTATAGCAGAGAAACTGATTCTGGAATAAAAAAATTGGTTGCCTGTAAAGTCGGTATACGGGTGAAAGTTTTACGTGACAACGACTTTGAGTGGTAAAATAATTTTAATGTGAATATTCATTCGTATAGTAGGAAGAAGGATGAAATAATAGTAACAATTTAAAACATTTATTTATACAAAGAATTATATTTAAAACGCGTGCCTCTCACTCGCTCTCATTGTGAGCGCATAACGTGAGCGGAGCGTAACGCAGTTTCTTGAAGTGTCACCCGGCAAACATATTTATAAGACGTTGTCACGTCAAAAGACCTTGTTAACATTGAAGATGCAATATGTCCAATATTAGTACAATAACATTTACATTTCTGATTTAACAGGCTTTTCAAACCTTAAAGACTTTCAAGTTACCAGAAATTCTGTTAACTTACCTTTGATGGATAAAATTGTCAACTAGTGCCAGTTCTTGTGACAAGCTGACTGACATCGTCAGCTCATAACCAAAACTTGTCCATTCAAAAGTAACAACAGCACAATCTTGTTCTATAAAGTGATAGTAATTGAGATATCTATTGCTTATTAAATTTTTTGATACTAATTTAGTTATGTTGGTTAATATTCATCTACAGAGTATGACAGTGAACTACAGTAAAATAAATGGGTTTACAAAGTGCAGTTGAATGATACGGCGGGCCTGCAGCGGTAGTTAGGCCGGTTGATTGTCCTGTTTCTGCTGTGACGGATGAATCGGCGGCGTGTTCACACACAACTGGGCGAATTTTTGGCGAAGGTTCTGTCGTAACTCCTGTCTTTTTTCCGTAATGTTTCTACGTGATTTAAACTCCATTACTTCTTCTATAGGAATATAACTGGTATCCTGTTCTTCATCTGACGAACATGTGTCCTAAAAACCAAAGCCATTTATTTTGTAATTAAAGTTAGAAAGTGCTTGACACCAATGCCCCTTGATAAACCTCCTCCTTAATATCCTCGAATAACACGTGAATAAAACAGTATTTCCCTAATTAATATAAAAGTTACAAAGTCTTAAGATTACAAAATTAAGTATTTGATACTGACCATTAACATTTCTTGTAAAGATAGTGTAAAACCGGAGCATAAAGTCTTATCATTCTTAGCCAAGTCTAAACAGTCGCCTCTCTCATGATTACAGAACCCCTCGGAACAGGCCACCTCTGAACCTTCGGGTGAACTCATTAGGGAAGAGGAACCGGACATAGTTTCACAGCAACCCCCATTATTCCCAGATGAATATCCGCAGTCGTGAGAATGTTCATTGGGCGAAAGGTTGCCGTTTTTGGCCCGTTTTTTGGCTGTCTTTTTGGGTGAGCGGCGTTTAGCAGGGTCGTCTTGACAAGATTGACACCCGTCCCCGCTCGCCTCGTAGCACTGTTGGTTGATGTAGTCGCGCGGGGATAGTAGGTCAGTCGGCGTGTCTCTTTCTTCCAGTAAACATTCCTCACATTGGCACTTCTCGTCTGGTTCTTCGGAATCTGCCTCCTGTACAAAATCATTAAGAATAAGGTGTAATTATAATTCCTTCACTATGGTGACCCTAATGATGCCCACATCATTAACTTAAATGTAGATAGAGAACCTTCATTGTTAATAAACAGTAATAGTCACTAGTCTATAATGATTACTGGATTCAATTACCAAAGCAGACATGTCACCCTTTAAGAAGTATTAAAATAGTAGATTTTAGATTTTAGCCATCACGAACAACACTGCTCAACAAAAATAAATTCTTTCTAAATTTTATCCCAAAACTGCCTGCATTTTTGTTTTTGACGGTCAAATACAAGAACAGAATTCAACAAGAATAGTAGTGGTAAGTAGTTGAAAACATTTGTGGGTTGGAAAGACATTTTTAATGACGCCAGTCAGACTTACTTAAATAATAATAATTATAGAGTAAAAACTTTCGTGATTACTTATTAATATTTATTAACACCGACGCGGGTTTGGATTTTGTTATGTCATATACTTTATTGCAGTCTTACACTAAATATGGGGGTTGCAAGTGTATATTGAGATTTTCTTAAACTGATATGAGAAGAGTTCAGTCAGCAGCGGATGAATTACTGATGGCTGGGAAATATGAATAAGTATATAGTTGTGTCAAACATCGTTATCGGATTGAATCCTTTTGAATTAGCAACACCCAATATTTTTAGGATAAAAAAAATTGCTGAAATCGTTCCACTTACTTTACATTTGCTCTCGACAGCCTGCCGTTCCTTCTTCTTGCGTCGTTTTAGTTTTTTCTGTTCTTTTCTCTGTTGCCTTGTCAACTCCTCTTGAGTGATTTCATCATACAGAAGTTGCAGCTTCGACACTCCAGTCTTATGTTCCACAGCAGTTTCGAACTTGCGGTAGAGAGCCTCTACGGCTACTGCTGCAAGGGTTTGACATGTTCCTTCCTCTTCGCGTAGCCTTAGAGAGATGCGCTGAAGTCGCTCATAAATACATATGCCGAGACAAATGAGTACCTACAAAAATAATTTTACTTGTTTCATTTTTTTATGGGATTCCGGCATTGAACATCCTCTTTAGTTAGCTAGAGCTAGTTAGATATGGCTCTTAACATGCAGTATTTTTGAGCCTTTGATCCTTGGTAGAACAAACATGTTTGATGTTTGTCTTTGGACATAATAGGGCTGCTGAAGATATAGTTATAACCTACAAAGTCAAAACTCTGCTATATATCTTTTAAAGAATTCGAAGTTAAAAAATATATTAAAACTTAATTTGACAGATTATTTCGAAATTGCTTGGATATTATAAAAAGGAAAATGTATGAATCTGAAAGTGTATGTAGTATTCGTATTGCGCCATTAATGTAACGGGCTTCATATCTTAATTTTTTTGCACTACATATAATGATAACTTAAAACATCTGCTCTTTAATGATATCTTTGTGTGTGACCTTTTCTTCAGATGAGCAATGTTTTTATTCCAATTTTTGACTGGGAGCATGTATAAACTGATAAATGTTTCAGATGCTGCAACTGATTATGTAAATACTTATATACCTAGCACATACACATTTGTAAGTGCGTCAAACAATAAACATTATATTACTGACCTCTTCTTGAGCAATTTCAAGTGTTTTGGCGTGTCTCTCTCTATGGTTACCAAGTAACTCTGGCTCTGCTCTGGCTATAAGATGTGCTATGTATTCAGTTTTAGCTTGCAGATGTAAGTGCTTGTCTAAAAGACATCTTTTGATACCACCATATAGTGCTCCAACATATCCTTTTTCTTTTTGTGGCTCTTTCTCTTCGACTAACAGTTGATATGCCCTCAGAACCTGCAAGTAATATACAATTAGAATTGATACAACCAACCTAATTAACCATAAAATTTTCTTGTTAACCACAAATTAATATACTTTTGTAACCATGTAATGAGTAGAGCCATTAGAGAGTTCGTTCATTTATATTATAGGGATGGTTTGACCACCAGGGTCAAACTTCAACAATAATTAATTAATATTTGAATGTTTCGTTTTATTTCATTGACCTTTCTATACAAATAAATAAAAGTGTCTGTTTGTAATAGCATAATAACAGCATTTTACTAAATGCATACAAATGTTTACATGGTATGTTTACCAAAAAAACAATTTTTAAGATTTTTGTTTGTCTGTCTATGGTTAATCTCCAGAACGGGTCGACCAATTTCCACGGGACTTTCATTGGCAGATAGCTGATATTACGAGGAGTAACTTAGGCTACTTTTATTATGGAAAAAGAATTAGGGTTCTGCACAAAATATGTAAATATGTACACGAGAGTAAAGCCGTGCGTGGAACAGCCAGTTAGTAATATTATAATCACAAGTATTTGGAATACTTAACTTTCACATTTCTACAAAGAATTCTCTTCACATACTAATATATAGACTAAGAGATCCTCTGGTGGTCGAAGTTCGACCACAATTCATTAATGTTTGAATGTTTTGTTATATGATTAATTTATTAGCAATGTAAATCAAGTTATTCATTTCCAGTACAAGTTGAACTGACATGTGAAAACGGCTACAAAAGTTATCACATCATTTTTAAATTTTGAAAACATACTTTTTACAATGTTAGTTTTCTGCACTTCTACTACATGGAGGAAACTTAAGTATTCCGTTCGCGAAATTTGCTTTAAAAGGGGGTACAAAGGTTCTCTTCACATATTAATATACATTGTGTATCTGACAATGAAACGCTTCAATCACTGAAAGGGCATGACTCTAGCATGCAGTTACACAAAGGAATTTTTGAAAGGTGGAATGTTTAAAGTTAAAGATTTTAAATAGTACATTTATTTTTTATTTTGGGACTATTTACTCTTGTTGAGAAAATCCACTAAAACTAACTTAAAAAGTTTCCGAAGTTAGTCTTTATGGATTTTCTTAGTAACGGAATAACAAATACCAAAACGTCAACCACATCATAGATAGGGCATCCAAAGCACTAGGTTTCGTTTTAAGAATGTCTACATGCTTCCGATCTTTTAAGACTGTTAAAGTCTTGTACTGCGCCTACGTACGTAGCCATCTTGAATATCCATCCCAATACCAGGTTTATAAATCTCGTATTGATGGTATACAGCGAAAGTTTTTGCGGTACTTGGATTATAAAGCTAAATATTCGGTTATCTTGAGCGGTCTAAGTGGTACCACTTTTTAACTTTAGAAGAAAGAAGAACTATCAGTGATATTTGTTATATAATGAACGTCGCCAATGGTACCTTTGATTGTCCAGAATTTCATGGGCAAAATCATGCTTGGCACCAGTCAATTAGTTTTTAGACAATGGTGTCAATTCTCTTGTATTTCTCTCTTAACTATAATTGACTAAATTTTCTTCATACAAGATGTAAACCTTGTGTCCTTCGAAACAAGGTCTTATTTCAAATATAAACAAGTAGGTAACATACGTCGCTACCGAAATAAGCAATTTATTTGTCGACTAAAGTCTGACACGCTTAAATAAACTTTAATACCACGTAGCGAGAGCTGCTATCCGTTGAATGCCATCTCTTTTGCTCTGTGTTTTTAGTAAGCGTCTTCGTAGGTGTCGATTAAAATGACGTCATCTTAGTTGGTTTTGAACAAGTTTTTATACGGCAATTATACGGCATTTGAATAAATGGGGACTCTCGCCGCGTGGAAATAAAGTTGAGTATACGTTGACAGGTTTTAGTGAAATTTATTGGCGCTGAGAAATAGATGCCAGTAACAAATAGACCTTGTTGCGAAGAAGACAAAGTTCATTCATATGAAGAAATTAAGTTAGGTTTTAGTTTAGTGAGTCTGACAATAGAATCGACACCAATGTCCTCTGTAACATGTTCCCTATGCTGCAACTAGATATAGACGAAACTCATATCTTATATGTTGTGCTGAAAGTTATAATACAGTATCGTCCAAATTTAATTTAGATTTATTTTGTAATACCTCAAACGCAGTTAAAAAACTTTTTATTAATGATATGTTTAGAGATACCAAATATCTTTAAATGTTAATTTACTTAAGCTAAATATATACATTTGTATTTATTTTTTCCTC